>CM064480.1:59367044-59371717 GCA_032716605.1 Paralithodes platypus | reverse complement strand
CATTAGCCATCAGAATCAGCAAACAACTGAAGGCAGCCATCTCGTGCAATGACGGACAATTTCCCCTCAATAGACCATTTCCTAAGCTGCGACAGTCAAGGGGGGGTAACACACACACACACACTCACAACACACACACACACACAAACACACACACACACACCACGTCAAGCACTTTTTTGGCTGCAGTATTTATCTGCAAGTCTTTTCTGGTAGCATTCCTGGTTAGTATATCTGGGGTGTTTCATAATGGAAAACGCACTATAACAACTGTGTCTTCAAATGCGGTAACAAACGTGATAGATCTAAAAGAGTGTTGCAATAGTTTTGGTGTGCAAACTTGAATACGCCAACGATCAAACCACTAATTACGTGTAACGTTATTGATGACACTTTGCAACACAATTTATTACAGTGACGTTGCCGATTAAAGGTGGTTTTGTTACTCTGCCTTCGGGTGGTGGTTCAGTGCGCCGGAATCAGTTTCCACTTAAAGGGACACGGGACTGTTTTTTTTGGCCTCCTATAAATATAGTATTAGTAAATTCACAAATTCTTAGTTTTCTCGCTAGACATCCCTCAAACTTAGAAAAAAAACATCCCCTAGACCCAACCTCAAGATCAATTTGTATATTTTTCTACCGGGAAGGCCGGTTCCCTCTTACAATTATAGGCTCGCTTTCGCTTCGCCAGGAAAAAAAATCGACTCCTAAATGGCACGATACGTCTTGAAATGTATAACGAAATGGGACGAAAGGTCTAAACATCGTCAAAATACTAATGCGGACGAACGTATACAAATCTTAACAGTAATGGGGGACTAAACACGAGGGGAGAGTAAAGGGGACCAGAAAAACGACCCCCCCCCCCCCCCGCCCCCGTCTCCCCTTAAATAGCACACACGTAATTAAAGCCAACATGATATGTTATCACCTCCTGCCTTGCACTTGCTAGCAAACTCGAGGAGCGGCACAAGCACGTACTATACCGTTAATTGTGTCTTTGGTTATCCACTTCTGTACAGTCGCGCTAATAAGTGATGTCCCGATGTCCCGGCACCAAGTATGTTTTGATTCCATACTTGGTATCAGTAATATCTAAGCTTAATTTTTTCCCCTTTAGGTGATAATTGACAAAACATGTTCCTACACCTACCCAACCTATTTGAACATCTGACAGACATTAATACAGCACAGAGCAAGCCAAACATATTGACAAGCTGGGACATGACTTATTAGCGCAACCGTACCGGCTCGACGTTTGTTATTATAGTCTAGCTATGATTTAGATGATATTGTGCAGTTTTTAAGAAGGATATGTGGTAGTTAAAAAGGGCTAAGGGAGATAGTTTCGAAAGCCTGTTAAAGGTGAAAACAAATTTTTACACAAAAGATGAAGAACAAAAAAATGCGATAAGTTATTCAGCAGAAACGTTAAAGGCTATAGTAATGCACCATTATTGGGAATATCCTTAAATTTGCCCCTAACATATAAATTAAATGGGTTTAAAGTAAAGGTAAAATTTATGTTGCCTGACAACCTATCAGAATCTATGACGTTCATCACCAATACTGGAAGGCGCCGAAAATTTGCAAGACAATCAAAAACTATCAGGACGCCGCACAGATATAAAATTGTTGAATATTTGTTTTCCTTTACCGGGGCTTTAAAATTTGACGTTATTATACACAAAACCTGAGCATCCTTAATATGTGTTGATGAATACAAAATATACATCTTCGATGGTTTATGCAGCTTATGTTAATTTCAACCTTTAATTGCTGGAGACCATTTTTTAAACTAATTAAAATCGTCTAATAGTAGCCACAATAAAAAGTTCTAAGGACGGCACCCCTTCTGTAACCAGAAGGGGGGTTAAACATTTTTAGAAACTCGTATTAGATAATGATGTAACATACTGGTGTTGCGCTTCAGATACGTCGGGGCTTGCTTAGTTGGTTCAAATATTATAGACTATGAATATAAATTCGGAGATTGTGTACCAAACATACATTATTATAATTATTGCATAATGATAATAATCTACACTACTACCTTTCTTTTAGTAATGATAATTCTCGTTTGTTCAGCTATTGCCGGGTTTTTGCTCATGCGATCGCCCCCCCCCCCCCCCCCCCTCTATTTCTTCTCGCCCTCCCACAAACCACACAGCACACACACTCACTCTCTCTCTCCTCTCGTCTGTGAGGAGGTACATAAACGGTTATTAAGTCATGTCAAGTCTCCCGGCCACTCAGGCTCGAATCATTCGTTTTATGTTACAGAGCCAAGAGTGTAAAGAGAGAGAGAGACTAGGGAGGGGATGACTGCCTTGCTCACGTGCGCCTAACACAAGCTGGAAAAAAAGATAACTTTCTCTCTCTCTCTCTCACGTTATATATACTCTGAATCCTTGTTTTTTCTTCTCATCACCTCTGTCCAAGCCCCCGGTACTCCCTTCCCCTCTTGACACGTACGTTAAATGAAAAATATAAATTGAGGGGGGATATAATAGGATCTTTTCAACGAGCCCAGTGCCTTTCTTTTATGTTTTTCTCTGACCCATTCTTTTCCCACTTCATCGTTCTTTAGAGGAGTTTACACTCCCTTGTTTTCCTTCTTTGCATATATAGTTCCACTCTCCTCATATGTTATTTACAATTTTTGGTAATTTCTCCATATTTTTGTTTAACTATTTTCTCCTTTGTTTTTGCTAAATTTCCACTTTTTTGGTCAGGTAGTCATCACATCTTTCCTCCTTTTCTTTAAAAATTATATAATATATAATTTGGTTATCTTCGTGAACGATATCCTCATTATTAATATATGTTTGTTTTATAGTTTCAATCAAATTATTTAGTATCCTTCGTCTTATACACCCGATATGTATTTTTTTTTTTTTCTTCTTATTTGTTCATATGCCATTCATTTTTGTTTATTTTGCCGTTGCTAGTTTCCTTCCTTAAGTCCTCGTATCTTTTTTACTATACATTGCATAATGTTTTTAATCTTGCTACATATTGTTTGAATATTATATATTTGTTGTTACTGCGTCCACGTACTACCTCTATCCCCTCTACTTTTTATTGGTTTTTTGTTTTTTTTACCACAAGCTTTCCTCACTCTTTCTCTTATTAAATTGCTCCGGTCAGCTTCACTAAAATATATAATATTATTGTTTAGCCTTTGTATTTTACCACACGTTTTTCCTCCCTCTTCTCCGTCTAAATCTCCCCGTCGAATTTCTGTAAAACTGTGTAATTTTCTTCATTATCCTTTGAATCATTATGTTTAGCCCGTGTTTCTATCTCTTACAGACTTTCCTACGGAGCTCACCCTTCCCTCAATTTATTCCTCTTTGATCATGTCCTCTGGCCAAAAGCCCGGTAATTTCTAACATCTACATCCGGTCTAACCCTTTCTCTCTCCTCTATTGCTCTGTTGGTAACGTCCTTTATTCCCTCAGCCTCGGGTTTTTGAACATTTTCGCTTATTTGTTTTCCGTTTTTTCATATATTGTTGTTTCTCGTATCGGGCTTTTTATTTTATTTTTCGATTCCTGTTTCTCCTTCTCCTTGGGTTGTTTTAACCCTTTGCTCCCTTCTGCTGTGTATCTTAACTTCCGCCTTTTTTCACTTCTCCTGAGGCCATTCCGTACCGGTGACATCCCTTTAAACTGTACTCTGGCTGATATTAGACGATATTGTATTCAGCTTAGGAAGGACAACCACCAATTAAATGGCTCACAGACTATCTCAATGTAATCCTTGTGAACTGCCATCTCTATTCTTCTTAACCTGCACAACATCGTTCTAAATAGAGCTAGAATTAAAATGTAAAAAAAACGTCGCCGTTATGGACAGGGTTTTAAACTACTTTATCTTGACATCAAGCCCGTGTGTCTGCTTCGTTTACTCTTTTTTTCTGTTTATTATCTTTTTTGTTTCCTGTTTCCCTTCCTCCCGTTTTAACCCTTTTCTCCTCCATCCTGCTTCTGTTGCTGTACTTCATCTATTTACTCTTCTTGCCAATTTATCCTTCCATTAAGTAATTTCCTTTTTGTTTGACTGTTTTCTTGTATCTGCTAGTTACTGTTCTGGTGTCTGTTCCCTTTTGTCTTTTCTCTATGTTCTTTTACCACTTTCTCGACACCCTCTTATCATAATGTTCAATGTATTGGTTTCCTTTAGTCAATTGTGACCTTCTTCCACATTTCATTAAGTATTCCTCTCTCATTGTTTTCCTGTTCCTGTACTCTTAATTTTCCACATAGTGTGCTCTTTCTTCTTGTTTTCCTATTCCTTCATTCCCAAATTTCCCCTTTTCTCTGTTTCTTATTTCCATTTAATAAATATGCTTCTCTTTGTCTTATTGTTTTCCTCTTACTCCAGTCTCATATTTCCCGATTTATCTTTTTCTTATTTCCCCATTTCATCATTTCCAAAGCTGGGGTTTTTTTTTATTGGTTTTTCTATTCCTGCATTCCCAATTGTACTCCCTATGTTTTCTATTCCTTATTCCCATTTCATTCAGTATTTTTCTTCCTGTATTGTGTTCCTATGTCCTTTCATTTCCCCATATTTTCCCTATTTTTCTTTTCCATATTCCGCATTTCATAATTTATCTTGTTTTTCTTATTGTTTTTGTTTTCTCTTCTTTCATTCCCAATATGT
>CM064480.1:59277044-59362044 GCA_032716605.1 Paralithodes platypus | reverse complement strand
AACTGCCTAAAATCATCTAGTTTTAGCCAGCATCAAAGGTAAGAAGGTGCTGAAGGGTCTGCAATTGCAACACCAGACTTTCCACGTGTGTTTACATTTCTGATGTATATTGATGAGTTTAATTGGTGCAATTATCACCCTAATCATACTTCCCATCATTAAAATAAACAACTCACATGTGCGGTCTATCAAACAAGTTAAGGGGAGGGTTTTCTCTGGACCCCCTTCTTTTTCAAGTTTAGTCCCATTACTTTTGAGATTTTGAGACGTTCGCTCCATTAGTTTGGCGAATTTAAGACCGTTTGTGTCATTTAGGTGTCTATTTTCTCCTGGCGGGCAGGTATGTCGGCGAACTATGTATTGTGACTGTACGGTAGCGCTAATAAGTTATGTTTCAGCTGTCATTACGTTTGGCTCACTCTATGCTGTATTAATGTCTGTTGAATAGGCTGGATAAGTGTAGGAACAGGTTTGCATAGCTCCCTCGAAATTAATAAATTAAGTTTAGTTATTGCTGATACCAATTATTGATCAAAATATACTTGGTACCCAGACAACACTTTTTTTGTTAGCCGACTGTACGTGTCCGCATCATTGTGGTTGTGGTGTTTATGGTGCCTGTTACCCCGTGCGGACACAAGAGGGACGGATGGGTGCCAATCAGTCCGTGAAATTGCCCAACCCAACCGAAAAATACGAGTGTCATTGTATGCACTTTGCCGCAGCGGTCTTGAGGAGTTTATGGCTGCTCCTCATTCAAGTCTTGGGTGGGGTTCTTTGGATCGTTGCCCTACACAGACATCTACATACAGTAAATACATCCATCGGTCTGTCCTAGGGTATAATGTTTGTGAGCTGTTTTTTTTTTTTTTTTTTTTTATGTGAGGGAGACAAAAGGCAGAATTGCCTGTGGCGAGTGACTCCCCCAGAGTTGAAAGAGTGACAGAGCCAAAATCAAGGGACGTTCGAGCCAAAATGCCTGGACACACAGAGTTTGAAGCAATGTAAGTCATAGGAAGAGGGTAATACTGATTCTGGGAGAGAGTTCCAGAGCCCAGCTGTTGAATAGAAGAAAGATTGAGAATAACGTTTCACTCTTGGGTTGAAGAGTTGCACAGAGTAGGGGTGAGATTGTGTTGCAAGATAGGTGTTACGAGCTCTACGAAGTTGGAACAGTAGATTTGCCATCTTAGTATCACCAACATAAAAATGTAATCTTACAGGTCTTCAGTCTTGAGTGGGGTTATTTTGATCTTTTGCGCTACACAGCCATCTACATTATATACATACATCGGTCCGTCCTATGCATCATGTCTAGGGCGGGGTTCTTTAGATCGTTGCTCTACACGGCTCTCTACATCAGCACATTTATCCATCTGTTTGTCCTTGTGCATCATGTCTAAAGTGGGGTTAGTTTGATTGTTGGTCTACACATCCTTCTACATTAGTACATCCATCAGTCCCAGGGCGTCGTGTCAAGGGTTTGGTTAGCTGGAATGTTGTCCTACACGTCCCTCTCTTTAATGACAGGACAGGCGAATACAAAATTATCATCCGCCTAAGTATAAACAGGTGTATTTATAATTTCTAATCAATTCTAAAGCTCTAAAGAATGTAGTAGTATGCTATAACAATCATCACGCCTTAATAATTAACTCGTGCACGTATACGGATTAAATTCATTCAAATTTTAATATAGAAAAATGCGTCAAATAACATCAAACAGTCTAATCTTACGAGTCTGATTATTTAATTGAAATCAATTTTTGCATGGTAAGAATAATTAGGTCGTCAAAGGTTAAAGCGGATTATACATAATTAAAATAATATGTTCGAATTTTCCATAATGTTCGGAGCTGGAACTATTTTGTCTTAATTCATACCAATTTGCGTCCTCATCAGGATAATAACGAATATCAGGGTTTTGCATCGTACAAATGCTACCGGTAGGTATTTATAGATAAAAGAATATCTATAATAAATAGTCTCACCTCACTTGTGCCTTAAAAATTATAAGCCAAGAACAGAAGGTGCAAAATAATAGATAGTTGGAGGCACAGTAAATTAATGAACTATTGCATTGTTATTCGATGCAGTTTATACAGAAGAAACTTTTGCGCATCACTATGCATAAACCTTCAAAACTTCGGCTTTAGGCTCACTGAAATAAGTGTATATATATATATATATATATATATATATATATATATATATATATATATATATATAGTCACTCTCCATAATGTTTACGCTTGTTAATGCATTTTTAGTGTCTATACATCAGTGAACGATTTTCTGCCGTTCTTGCTACAGGGTGTGGCAATCTAAATAGCTGCTACAATTAATTTGAGAATATAACTCGATTTGAGCTACTTCTCACTGGTCTAATAATACGACAATGCAATATTATTGACTATCTGATACTAAGCTCCATAATGATCTGATACTAAGCTCCATAATGATCTGATACTAAGCTCCATAATGATCTACATAAAATTCACCAAATTTTAGATTCCAATATGACATATTTTTCATTCGGTTCCAGTGACTCCAGTACAATATTACGTACCTGCCCATGATTATCTGTAACTAACGGAGATGATGCACTCAATATATATACGGCATCACTTAGAGTATACTAATCAACTTACTCTAATAATAACTTACTTACATAAGATTCCAAGCATATAAATCTAAATATATAACATTGGTACCAGAACTGTGCATATGTAGGGAGCCAATCAATATAAACACCATGTTGCCAAATTTACCTCACCCCAATTGTATATATATGGAAACAAAAAGGCTTACGGGTTAGCAACAAGGCCATATAAGGTTCTGGCGAGACCTGTCGGAGTCCATCACGCGACTCCAGGTGTTTCCTTAAGGCCAGGTGGTTCTAGGACCTGTATAATTTATGCTCTCACTCCAACACCCGCCCCTCACGCTGATGTTATTGGCTATTGTATGTTAATATGCTTCATTTTTTATGCTTCTCTTGTATTGACTCTATTTATGTACCTTCCCTTATCACTATCAATTCAACAATTTCGCAATGATATTCACCCAGCTATCGTCAGTTAGCAGCTGATTTTTTAATTAATACTTAATGGGAATATATGAAACTATAATGTCCCTGCATCGTGTATATACCTACTAGTCCCGTCCTTCTCCTATTACCAACCTTTACCACCACTATCCCTGAACCCCATTACGTTCTCGCCACTATCTCTGTTTTCCCTCGTTCTCATAATCATAATAACTATCCTTCACCCTCAATCATCGCCTCTACCATAGTTTTCCTCATCTATTTACCCTTGAGCATCCATGGTAACTATTCTGTTTTCCCTCATCCTCTATCCCTAATAAATATACCTGAACCCTCCATGCCTCATTATTATCCCCTTTCCTTTCATATCTCAAACTTGATAATTATTCCTGAAACCCTCTAACTTCCCTCACCCACATTCCTCTGGACCCCTATTCCTGCCAACTATCCATGGACCCCCCCCCCCCCCCAGCCCTTACCACTATCCCTGTTTCCCCTCAACCCTTAACCCTGATAACTATCCTGAGACAACCAAACCCGTCACGTCTACCCCTGTTTCCCCTCACCACTATCCCTGTTTCCCCTCATCCCCAAACCCCTCACCACTCCCTCCCTCCCTCCCCCATCCCCCTGCCCTTCAGATCAATAACCAGGTGGAGGGAGCTCTCCTGAACACACAACCACCACCCAGACAGCTCACTCTCTACCTATACCCAATGATGATAATCATGAAGTAATAATGCTAACGATAATAATACTAAATACCTTGATTCTTCAGTTTCAATTTATTTCATTAGTTTTCGTAAATTGAATATTATTGTATATATACAGTATACTGTATGTCTTCAAATATTCTATATTGTGTGTGGCCGCAATGAATGGGTAATTTTTTTTTTCAGCGTTCAGCTTCACAGACAATTGCTATGCTACCACAAATGACAAACAACCAATTGCATTAGATTTTATTTGAGTAATTTTGATAATTTCAATTACAAAATTCTGGAAAATAAAAACAACAGCAGCTTATCACCCCAAAGTCATCGTCCTGCACACCTCCATTCGGCCAGCATGTTCTATTCTAAATTCTAATCCCCTGTTATCTTATATATATATCTTGTAATTGGATACTTTGTTTTACGTTTCCGGCAGTTCTTCATCATTGAGGCCGTGACAGATCCCCCCCCCCTAGTTTCCCTACCAGCACATCATTTGCCGCCTCTCTCTCCCCGGGCTACTGTGTAATTTGTCGCTATTAACTCGTGGGCTAATTACCTTGCTGTAGCCTTTGATTATGCCACCCCCACCCCCTCCAACTCTAACTCTCTCTCTCACTCTCACACTCTCTCTCTCTCTCTCTCTTCGCCTTTCTGTCGCTCTCGTTCGATCTCGTTTCGTTCGATCTCGTCCTCGTTCAATCTTGCGTTTTGGTATCTCCTTTCTCTCTCTCGCTCTCTCACAGCACCACCGGGGGACCCAACCTTGTTCCACTAAGTTATCGTCGCCTGATGATACCAATCGAGCCACGGGATTTAAATTATCCTGGAATTACCCCATGACGGACGGTACATCTCTACACCTTGCCTATGCCCCCCCCCCTCTCTCTCTCTCTCTCTCTCTCTCTCTCTCTCTCTCTCTCTCTCTCTCTCTCTCTCTCTCTCAATCTATTTATCTTATCTATCTATCTCATACAAACGTAAACACTCGATTCCTTACCCATCGTTTTCAGTCTCTCAATCAACTTTAGCAATCCTCCTCAATTCTTATATAATTCGGCCATAACCGTATAACCGTGTATATATACCTCAAACTCAATCGTCATAAACTGTCACTTGCCCGACGAAACAATACCTTCTCAATGTTTACTCTGCCTTTAACACATCTAAAGGTAACCTCTATGCCATATCTAGGTAACTTCGCACTCTGTTCCTATAAAATCAAAAGATATCTCGTATAAGGGTCCATGATCCCTTAACCCTGTCTCATACACTGCCTTCCCTTCAACTTGTCCCCCAACCTCATATCTTACACTAACTGGTACCTTGCCTCTAAACCAAGCCCACATGTAACACCTGGCCTAATCCTTTACCTTTAGCCTAATCATATGACTAACTTGGATCACTGGTTCGATTTCTGTATTGGGCTATCCCTCATCCTATCTATTATCCTATCCTATCCCTTATCCTATTCTATTATCCCATCCCTACTCCTATTTTATGAGCCTATCCCTTATCCTATCCTATTATCCTACCCCTTATTCTGTCCCTTATCCTATCCTATTATCCCATCCCTACTCCTATTTTATGAGCCTATCCCTTATCCTATCCTATTATCCTGTCCCTTATCCTATCGTATCCCGTATTATATCCTATTATTCTATCCTTTATCTTGTTTGCTTATGATGTGCTTCGATTTCATTGTGTGCATCTATGTGTAACAGCGGTACTTATATCGTACTGCCTCACTTTATATTTCTTATAATTACTAACTCTCTCTCTAACAAAATATGTGTTTAATTTGATGTGCCCATATTGTGTGTGATGTATGTGTGAGATCAAGAAAGAAAGGAGCGAGTGTGTGTGTGTGTGTGTGTGTGTGTGTGTAAAGTATGTGTTATCACCAACCACTTATATTTTGTCTTAATTTTCTTTTCTCCTTTGGCCTTAATGAACCACACACATATCTACAAATGCACAGTATCTCTCCTAATTGTAACCCTTCCACCACCATTACGCTTATAAATATATGTATCGCAACCAACTCTATCTTTCCATTCGACGTCAATATCTTTCTTCGTTGTTTGTCTTGCTCCTCTTGTATCAGTTCTCTTCCATCTATCAATTTTTTTTTCTTCTCATTATTACCTTGGACTTAATTTATGCTCTCCATTCGCGCCGGTACCATTTAACGTTTTATCTACAGTATCTCTCCCCTCTTTAATTCCCTTATTTAATAATGTATTTATATCTCCGCTGTCCATCTTTCTCCTCGTCAAAATGTATGTATATCTTTTCTTACTTAATTTGTTATTCTATTCGTAACCGCATTATTGTTGGAATATTTGTTTGTCTTATTTCTTCTCTTATCTACTTTCCTTATCCCTTCCTCTTTCTTATTGTTTCACTGGTTTCCCTCTCTCATCCCTCTCTCTCTCTCTCTCTCTCTCTCTCTCTCTCTCTCTCTCTCTCTCTCTCTCTCTCTCTCTCTCTCTCTCTCTTACACAAACCATACGAAGAGCGTCTTAGAGAATTAAATCTATTTCCTTTAACCCAGCGCAGATTAAGAGGTGACTTAATTCAAGTGTTCAAAATCATCAAAGGCATCGACAATATGAACTGTAGTAAGTACTTCACTATCGACCAATCTAATTACACGCGGGGAAACGGTTGCAAAATTATTGGTAAATCTTTTAACTCACATGAATCTAAGAATTTCTTCTTCAATCGAGTTGTCAACTTGTGGAATGGGCTTCCCCGAGACGTTATAGACTGCAGCACCGTTGATTCATTTAAACTCCGCTTAGACAAATATCTCGCATCAAACCCGCGACTGACTGCGTTTGTAAATGAATAACTTTATTTTATCCCCCCCTCAGTTACTAACCCATCTGTCCCCTACTAACTTCCTAATCCTCCCACGGACATTAGTTCTAGGGCAGTAGTTCCCTTTCCAATGTTCCCTTACCCACTCTAAACCACTGTTTGGACACTTGATTCTCAGTGTTTTGGAGGACAAGCAGCCTAGAAGGGTCACTAGACCTGTTGTTGCTTGATTTCCTTTGTACTCCTTTGTACTCCTTTGTACCCTCTTTTATTCTCCCTCCGTCTCTCTTATCCACTCTTCTTATCTTTGCCTTTCCTTTTTCTTATCCATGTCTATTATTAAATACTCCTCTCTTCCTCACTCTTCGCTCGTACTACACGCGAGAAGAGCCAACAAGAGGACCCTAATAAATGGCAATAAAACACCACGTAATAGCATAATGGGGAACGATGAGGGTAATAAGAAATCTAATAGAATTATGGGTGGCCGGAAAAATAATTCATGGAGGAAGTGATAGAGGCTCTTCAGGGGTAGTTATAACCCTTTTGGTATACCAGGGCGTTTTTATTTTATTTTTTATTTGTTTTCCTCTCTCTCTCTCTCTCTCTCTCTCTCTCTCTCTCTCTCTCTCTCTCTCTCTCTCTCTCTCTCTCTCTCTCTCTCTCTCTCTCTCTCTCTCTCTCTCTCTCTCTCTCTCTCTCTCTCTCTTTTTTTTTAACCGACTTTATGCAACTTAGGAAGGACCTGGAGGAGTCAGAGGGTTAGTTGGAGACAGCTTGTACCCTTTGATTTCTTTGGGTACAGTCATGGTCAAAAATCGTGTCTTACCTCCATTAATTCAATTCTGGTTATCTGGTTAATGGTTATCCCTACCAGGCGTAAGCAAAGCCTGTATATTCGATTGTTTTTTTTCCGTGTGGGTCAGAAGTATTTTTGTATTGAACCAATATAGTTAAAATATATGAAGCTATGAGTTTGTCTGTGGGTGTATTTCCAAAGTTGAATAAAAACGTCTAGTATTAGCCAATATATGCTGTATATAAACAGGAAATGCAGCATTCGTATACCGAAGGGGTTACGGGGGACATGATATATAACCTAACCACAGACCGGCACGGAATGAAAGAGACTTAAATTCAATATGCAATCACTTATCGCAACATAACTGAATCAAATTGCACGGTCAGTCCTGGCTATCGCTTCCTCGCATCTATAGAGTTTCCTGCGTCCATCGCCTGGCTATCGATATCCTTAGAGATCCTCCACTAAGAGAGATCGATCATATTTGTCTTTAGTGTGCTATTTTGGTGCTGCGTTTACCAAGGAACGACGAGGTGATATTATGTTTCCGATCTTAAGTATGGTAGGAATGTATCACTTTATTCAGCAACTATGGTAGACTTGCCTTACATGGTGCTAGTCTGTGTATCCGTACGAATTGTACCATGTAGGTGAACGTGTCATTCATGCATATCATATCTATTAGCATTAAATGTCGAACTTAGATCCTAATGCAAAACTGTATATCCTTTGCCTGTATTGCCGACTGTTTATTATGAGTATTATTATGGGCATGTATATGGTTGCGTGTAAAGAGAGGCTTTTGACACCTGAGGCACCAAGATGGCGGAGGTTGGCCGATCTTTAATACTACAAGGGTCTCTATGTATCCCGAGCGAATTTATGTTGTCAATTATGGCGCTCGAAACATAACCGATCCCTTATTAATCTCGCCGGAGTCCTGCAGAGCATATCATATTGTATAAAACCATAATAAAATGTTCAAACGCTATGCAATCTTCCAGACCTCCAACACACATGATATTGTATAAATCCATAATAAAATGTTCAAACGCTATACAATCTTCCAGACATTCACAGAACATGATATTGTATATACGTCTATAATAGGATATACAAACTCCATGCAATCCTCCAGTTAAATTAACTATTTATTGTACAGCTGTTTGAAGTCTTATCTTGTTCAATTATTGTGCCTCGTATCCTGTCATAAGAAAATAGAATGCCTTATGCTGTAACCTACCCACCACTTTGATACCATTGGTAAAAATACTTCCTCCCCTGATACCGATATTTTCACAGCAAAAACACACACGCTTAATTTTCGATCATATATTGAGGTACACAACCACACATGCGCTGCATTTACTCAATACACGTTCATTACACACACACACACACGCACGCACACATACACACGGGTCGGATAAGCCGAGTGGTCTAAGGCGCTAAGCGCTGACTGGGAGGGTTAGAGTTTCGCAGAATCCTAAAGGTTTTTCCGGCTATCTCGACGGAGAAGAATGTATCGTGGTCCCTCCTAGCCAGGCTGCTAAACTTTCAGCTTGTGTTAGCCTACATATACTCTCACAAGTGTATCTGCGAATGTACTACAATGGGAACTCGGCACCTCACGGTCACCATAGGTCGCAAGTGACCTCGTAGTTAAGGTAGAATCAGCATTGTACTTGTAACCTAACTAGGTTAGGAAAAACTCTGTAGATATTCAGCTTCACGGCTGCATGTAAACAATAAACTGACAATATTATGTTTATCATTAATACACACACTTCTAGATATTTCTTTAAATATTCTGATTCATTTTTGGAAGCATTTATTATGTAGACAATACGTCTTTTTGTGAATCATGCATCATGCATTTCATAAGTTGTAAGTCGACATTATCAGTTAACAAAATAATATATAAATAATATATAATATGATAATTTATGACGATTATAATACCTTTGATAAAAAAAACTCAAATTCCCTACAATACGATTAGCCCAACGAGAACAAATGCACCATGCTTAGCCAATCTCGAACAAAGATATAATTATGTTCCAAGTAATGGTAAGCATGTCCATATCATGTGAATTTATGTACATGATGGCTCGTTTGAGCAAAGCGTATACATGTCATACTGCAAAATATTAACTTTCGACTATAAACAACACCTTGTTTAGTAGAAACGCACTTCTGCATAATGTATAGCAGTAGAGTTTGTCGCCACACTTCAATTCAGAACACCAGATCTACATGCAAGAAGCAATGCACTTCCTCACACATCATCCCTTCATTAGAATAAAACACCAAAGCCGTTATAATTCCCTGGAGAACACCCCGCCGAAGCCAAAGCATGCTTTTCTACACCCATGACAAAAGAACCCCCTCCATTGCCCGTGCTAAACATCACTTCTCCTCAACCCAACTCAAGTCTACATGGTAATTTACTCGACAACTGCCAATTAATATCAGCAGCAAACTTGAAGCAAGGAGGCAACCACAGGCGTACGAGTCGCAATTAAGGAAAGTGGAGTTGGATTGGTGCTGGTGGTAGTTTTTTGGTGTGCTGGGAATTGGTGTGGGAAAGTGGGAGGATATCTTGATGTCGAGGATGTGATGGGGCTTTGAAGTCGTAGGGAATACTGACCGGGAGAGTGGGAAAACGACTGGGAATCACACTCTTTGTAGGAATAGGTAGAGAGGGTGGACAGGAGTGGCAGATGGGACGACGAAGGACATCTAGCAGTAAGATTCTTGATGGAAGTTGACTAGATATAGGAATGGAATGATAAAGCTGGAGCATTTAGGCGTTAACATTTTGGAGGGATTTCACTGAAAGAGGAAAGGGAAATAAGAATCCGTGATATGGTGTGTAATCGTGGCTGGAAGTTGGAGCTGGAGAGATTTAGCGCTAGTTAAATATAATGTTTACTTATAGAATATGTAGTATCTCCACATAATTATAAAATCAGTTCTATCTGGAACCAACTTCTTCGGTGGAACAGTTTTGATAGAGTAGCTAGTATGTTGCACACATTGCAATGAGAGCACTGCACTATACAAACTGTCCTTTTCAACCAGGAGTATTTCCCTGGACTGAGCCGCAAGGTCTTCGAGATACTAACATTTGTTTATAACTCACTCTCACTCTCACTTACATACATAAACAAACACACACACACACACACACATTATATAATAGTATGTACTGTACATGTATTTGTATAATCATGTGCACATGTGTATGTAAATATACGTACATATGAGCGAGTACATATTGCTCACTAGCGCAACTTCTTATTATAAATCTATGCATAAGCATTATCTATTATTAAGTGTTCGTGTATCTTCATCCATGTATTTCCACCCTTAACAATAGAATGCCCAGCTTTTCCACATTTCGCCTTCTATCACACACACACACACACACACACACACTCGAACATACACACACACACACACACACACCTACACTAAAGAATGTCCTATATACTATAATTCCCCCAAGCTGTCTCTACTGTTTTTATATCCTTTTTTTTGTTTTTCTCTACCGAGGATTAACCTCCCATTGTAGTAGGCTTTACCTGACCCTACCTGTACGGACCTGTAGGCCGGGCCGTTCCCTCTTTACCCTTTTCAACTCCTCACCTGACCCCACCAAAACAGTTTTTGTATGTATGTATGTTTGTGTGCATACGTGAGCGTTTGTGTATACGGGCATGTGCACACTTACTGCATGTTCTTATGTTCTTATATATGTATGTATATGTATGCGTATGTATGTGTGTACGTACGTGTATATATGTATGTTCTGTATATGAGTAAGTAAAATAAATGTGTATATGTACTGTATATCACTTACTCTCATGGTTAATTTATGATAATTTGTATTTTGCACCTGCATCATTTTTTTTTTTTTTTTTTTTTTTTTTTTGTAAACTGAGCTTACCATCTTCATATCTGTATATCTCATGTTCATCCACTAAATTGTAAAATGTGTATTTTCAGCTCATGAAGCTGCCATTCTTTAATAAACCGTTTATTATTATTATTATTATTATTATTATTTATCTCTCTCTCCCATATGCCCCTCCAGCCACCTCAACACTGAAAATGACGGCAATTAAGGGTTCAAACACACACATACACAAACACACACACACGCAAACACACACACACACAAACACACACACACACACACACACACACACACACACACACACACATCCGGTGGCCAAGGGGTTGAGTGGTTGGGAATTAATTGGTAGCGCTTTTATGGTCGTGTTTGGTTATGAAGAGGCGTGAAGGAGGAGGAGGAAGAGAAGGAGGAAAAACAAGAGGTGGAGGAAGAGGAGGATGGAGGAAGGAGGAGGGAAGGGTGGTAGAATAGGAGAGAGAGAGAGAGAGAGAGATACACAGAGTTACACAGATACTCAGACCACTCAGACCTTGTAGTGGTCCGGCCTTAATACTACTAGACAGGGACATGTAATAGTGGAAGAATAGGACAGTAAAGTAGAAAGAGAGAGGGAGTGAGTGAGTGAGAGTGAGAGAGAGGGGGGGGGGGGGCAGGAAGAGGTAAGGCGGAGCAATGAAAGTACTGGACGGGAAGTGCAGGATAATAACAGATGGAATGATGGGTGGATGGTGGCAGGATGGACAGACACGGAATGGATAGGGAACAGATAATATGCAGTTTGAGACTAACGTTCTGCTAAATTTAGAACCAAATTTTGCTTGGTGTGGGTAAATGTAAGTTAAGTAAATAGGTATATATTTGTATACAGTATATTAATATTAAGTTATTTATAGAAACTCGATAATAAACAATTTACGAAAAATCATCGCTTGTGGATGAATTGAAGGCAAATTAATAATACAATTTATGAGCGAGAGTGAGAGAACAGAGTGGGGGGTTAAGGCAATTCAGCCCTATTAAGCCAATTACGTGATGAATTATGTATCGGGGAAGGAGAGTAATAACAGAGCGAGGAGGTGATGGGGCCCCGTGAGCAGCTCACTTCGCCTCTCCACCACTTCGCCTCACAACAACAATAATAACAATAACTACCAATAACAACAACAACAAAGCTTACGATCACAAGCCTCTCATACTAAAATGCAACGATATCAAAACATATTCATGATAGTGTCATTGTAAAAACATTAACAGGTATTTTGTTCATTGTCCACATTTAAATAATTTTATAGGAATGACTGACGCGGTGTAGGCCCGTTCTAAACTGGTTCTGATGTGAAGAGATGACGAGGCAAAGTGACAGTATAATATACAAAAGTGCCTGGGCATCCCACTACCCCCGCGCCGTGACTAAAAGTGAAAGGGTTCTACCGGGGACCTCAAACTATCGCTGGTGTTGCCGGGAAGATTGCGTTATCTATGCCGCCTTGACATAAACGCTGACAAATTGTTATTGAGGGAATGTTTGGGGGGAGAGAGTACTGGAGGAAGACAAAGGGAAGGGGAGGGCTAGTAAGATAGGTAATTAGACAGATATATAGATAGATTTATAGAGTGCTGGAGGAAGACAAAGGGAGAGGCAGGAAAGGTGAGGGATAGCAAGATAGGTAATTAGATAGACAAATAGATAGATATATAGATAGTCAAATATTTACATAAACATATATATTAAAATTCAAAGATAAGCGTAGATGACATGAGACAAATTGATTTATAAATCTGTAGACAAATATATATCTACATAGATACATATAGAACAAAACACACAGGCAGATAGACAGATAGGTAGGTGGACAGCCAGACAGATATGTTGATAGATAAATAAAGAGAGATAGATATGTACATACACACAGACAAACACAAAAAGAGTCAGTCTACAAACGTCGACCTACTGCAAACACCACACCTCCTATGCACACACCCAAGAACAAAAACAACAAGAAGAAGCAGGCAGAAGGTAGACAAAACAACTCCCAGGTAATCCGATAATAAGAGGTTGGTTGCTTCCGCCCCCTCTACACCCCTTTACCCCGCCCCTCCCCTGCCTGCACCTTCTTTACCCCTTCCCCTCCTCCCCTTTCCCCTTCCCCTTTCCCCCTCCCCTCCATCCCTTCTTTCCCCGTAAGCTGCCACACGATTTCTTTTCCCAGCAATGTTTAAATCGGCCAGATATATTTTATTTTCATTTGTTTTCGTTTTGTTTTCTGATCTCTTTGGAGACTGACTTTTGGACTCATTGGAGATTTGTTTAAAAAGCTGAGTTCTTATATAACTTGTAAATTGAAGCGACCAGATTAGAATTAAAGAGAATATTGCTGATAAACCTTTCGTCTGACACCTATTGCAGTCCCTCCCCCCACCCCCACCCCCGCCCAACACCCCACTCCTCCCACCCCTCTTCGACGCGACGCTTTGTAATGCACCCTGTGGTTATCTCTCCTCTCCCCATCCCCTTCCCACCTCCTTCCCCCTGGGTCTAATAGCAACTCACCCCGGGGCCTTAATGAGCTAATAATCCACCTCTTACCCTGCTTCAATTGCACAGGCTCATCCAGAAGGCTTCATGATGCAGGTGAAAAAAGTGGATGCGTGTGTAAGAATTCGTCTTATTGTGCAGTGTAGTGTTTTAGCATTACAACCTTACCTTACTTCTATATGATCACGCATCTTGGGGATTTTTTCCGTAAGAGAAGCGATTATTGTTAAAGTTGTGTGTTTATGTAACAGCATAATAGTTAGCCTAAATATTAGCCTAAAACTTAGGCTCTTAAATTTTAGATCACACACACACACACACACACACACACACACACACACACACACACACACACACACACACACACACACACACACACACACACTTTCATTCAGTATCACAGTTAAAGGTAAACAAATAATCGTTTAATTTGTCTTTACTTTACCTATATTTTGATTTCCCTAGAACTGCCAAGAAAATAATTATACTCTAAACATTACAAAAAGAAAACCTTGCAGCCTATGGAGTGAGACATGAAGTACACAATTAATAAGGTTCCACATCCTAGTGCTAGATTATTAGTCTTTGGCGCAGCGTTTAGAGACATTATCCGGAGTTATATGGTAAATGGACGTGGTAATACGGGATCATAGACAGAGAGAGAGAGAGTGATTTACATAGATACACTGGCCACACAGACCTTACGATTCAAACGAGGTGGTCAGGGCTTAATTCTAGTAGAGATGGCATATCCGATACCTTACCTTGGGTTACCTTGGGTTGTGTTCGCCACTCTCCTAGCAGCACCGAGGAGCGCGTCGCCCCTCGTTGTGGGAAAGTTTAAGGCAAGGATAGAAAATAAAAGAGAGAGAGAGATTGCCAAGATACTCATCATACTTCCGCAATAACTCTACCAGGCACCTGCATTTACAATCTATATGCATATATATATTTAAATATACACATATGTCACACGTCAAACAGCACTCATAAAGTTTCCTCTCCACTATAAATTTTCAGCTTAGTGTGACATGTTTTGTACAGTTGCTGGAATAAATTAATACAGGTTGCTTCACATGTATTTCGTATTGTATTGTATTGTATTGCATAAGTTATATACAATTGCCTATCTTAATGCATATGTGTTTTTCATTTTCACAGTAATAATGTATCAAGCCAGGTACTTTCTTTCGTAGTCCAGTGTTCGTAGTATAGGAATTAAACTGATTATTTGTCTTCAAGTAGACTGTGTTTTGTAATCCACATATTGTAGTAAATAACACAATATGATTTTGTATTATACATTGATTCAAATTTGTGCTGTAGAATAGATAACTGGAACAAGTATTCAATACTTTACAGAATGGTAGGATATTAGTTTATAAAACTTCCTTTCATTAAAAATATTAAGTTTGGTAATATTTTCAGATGACATATTCTGATACACTGTTATTTTTAAACTGTTTCATAAATTATTTTACCAACTGCACTTAACCTGTTTTTGTTCTTTTCTATCTTTCTCTGGCTTGTATCCATTTGGCCCCATTCAGCCTACTGTTTTAAGACGTTTATCCCCATCCAGGTGTAACAATTTTACTGGTGAGCGGTAGCGAGCCAGCATATTTTTTTAGTTTTGTTTGACAGCAGGATAAATTTGTAAATTTTTCGATAGAAAAATTTCTCCGGCGAAGCCGGATTTCTTCATATAATGCTGGCTCGATATCGCTCGCCAGGAAGAAATCGACACCTAGATGGGGATAAACGTCTTAAAATAGTTGGCTGAATGGGGCCGAATGGATACAAGCCAGAGAAAGAGAGAAAAGGACAGAAATAACAAAAAGCAGGTCACCCCCCTTAACCCATACAATACCGGTGACGTCTTTTGAATTATATTCTGACAGCTATTACACGATTGTATTCAGCTTAGGAAGGACCTCTAGCCATAACTAAGGCTTACAACTATCTCAGGCAACCCTTTTAACTACCACATATCCTTCCTAAGCTGCACACTATCGTCTAAATATAGCTAGAATAGAATACAACACACGTCGCTGGTACTCAAAGGGTTAACAATAGATAGATAAGGAGGCAGCTGTGTATAATTGTGGAAAGGTAATGAAGTGTACTGATAAAGCTGGTATCACACGAGAGCTTTTATAGTCAACACTAGGAGGTGTACCCGGCGTTGCCCGGATTTAAATTATACTACCATAATCACCATCATCAATCACTACTACCACAATCATCACAATACTACTACTACCATAATCACCGGCCTCGACCTCCCTGTGCCTCATTAAACAGCGACCTCGATTTCGGCCGCTAAATGACCTCCGATTTTGGATCTGACCTCATCCGTACCCCTATTTTGGGGAGCTGCGAACAACTTTCGTTCCATACACCTTTTCGATCGGAGGCCTCCTTCTGCCCCAAACGGCCATTTTTTCGCATTTTTTCGCTCCCGTATACTACATAAGTTCTGCCGAAAATTTTATTAAACAAAAGTGTCTCTGATTTCCACTAAACTCGCCTAAAACCATCTCCAAAGCCTGGGCTTTCCAACGGTGCCCCACACTCCCACCTGGCACCAAAACTGTGGGAGGAGTTTAGTAACAAAGGTCGGGTAACTGACAAACAGGCAAACATTGACCTTTATTATTATAGATTCGATTATCAAAAACATTCTGGTAACATTTCTAGAATATTTTGCCCTGGTATCGGAAGCTAGACTGGTGATAGATCAATTTCGGTGACATAATTTTTTTAAATGTTGACCTCATAAGCTGCCAGACCAGTGTTGAGTATAAATGTTGAGGGAAAAAGCGCTCGTGTGATACCGGCTTAAGAGAGGGCTTGAGTATAGAAACAGTGGGTTGGATAATAATGTGAGCTGAACTACACAGACAGTAAAAGTCACGGACAAATAATAGGTGAATGATAAATTACATACAGGAAAACATGACAAAATAAAATATACAGTCCATATGCAGATAAATACTAACAACAGATAGACAGATTAACATAATGCATATATTTGAATTTGACAGGGCAGAATAATATATTCAATATAGCTATGAACAATATAACTAAGGGCAGTCCAGAAAAACAATATTATAGCTTGAATGTATATAGATTTTCATTAAGGTTGTCGACCTACTTGTGAAACCGACTCTATAGTTCCCAGATTGGTGGCAATATGTTAAACTTTTCACCCTGAACGAGAGGCGGCGCGCTCCTCGGTGCCATTAGAAGAGTAGCGAACCCTACCATTGGTGGCCATAGCTGTAAGTGAATATAACTCTGCCTGTATATTATATTCTGGCTACCATTAGACTATCTTATTCAGATTAGGAAGGATCTGTAGTGCAGGAATCGAACTTGTAATAGTTCGTTTTAAACATATCAGAGTCGCAATATTGATAGCCACCCCCTTCAAGATACATTTGTGCATTTTTCTGGAGAACAATGTCCCGGCCGAAGGCTAGTTCCTCATCGCTCACCAGGAAAATATCGACACCTAAATGGCACGAAAGGTCTTAAAATTGACAAAAATAATGAGGCGAAAGGTCAAAATCGCCAAACTAATGGGGCGAACGTCTAAAATCTAAAAAATAATGGAGCTAAGCATGAGGGAGAAGGAGATCCAGAAAAAGGCCCAAAGCCTGCCCCTTAAAGACCCAAAGCCTGCCCCTTAAAGAAGAAAGGCGTCGTGGGGTAAAAAGAAAAACACACAATATTAAGGTAAACACTCCTGATACTGATGTGGTATGGGATTTATTAAATATATATGCTGTAATTGACGATATCTTAGCAAGTCTCTCTCTCTCTCTCTCTCTCTCTCTCTCTCTCTCTCTCTCTCTCTCTCTCTCTCTCTCTCTCTCTCTCTCTCTCTCTCTCTCTCTCTCAGTTTGACCTATTCCTCGGTAGTAGCGAAATTCAATACATCAGCGGAAGTTAGAGTCCATCTGATAATGCCCCGATATCAAACCCTTTCCCAACAAAATTAGCATATCGCAAAATACTAGACTGGCATTGCGTATATTGTAAGTATATTGTAAGTATTTTAAGTAATTTGTAAGTATGTTGTAGGTATTGTAAGTATAATGTAAGTATTCGGCTAACATGTCAGTGTCGCTTGGTGTGGAGAGATATATTGGTAGATGCCTAGATGGAGAATATGGGTGTATTTACCCATTCTGTACCTGCGACGTCGTTTTCATAATATTCTGGCAATTATTAGACGATTTTATTCAGCTTAGGAAGGATCGACCTCTAGCAATGATAAGACTTCAAACTATCTCAATCATCCATTTTAACTACCACAGATCCTTCCTAAGCTGCATAATATTGTCTAAATATAGCTAGAATATAATATGATACACGTCGCTGGTACTCATAGTTACTGGTACATTGAATATTGGTTGTAGTTTTTTTATGATGAAAACATCGTGCATTAATATCTGTCCCATTATTAAATTAACGTATTGGACAGTGTCTCTGAATCCGATGTACAGTTTTAATAGTTTCTCTCAGTGTTATGTTGTTGATATTTACGAATAAGATTGGTCATCCATTTATTACTGTGAAAATGAACTGAGACTAATTTAATGCCGTGTTAAAATTGTACAGCCTAACTTGTATTTCCTCCCTCAAAGTCGAATAGAGATTGCGATTAAGTTCGTTATTTTCATATAGATAGCAACTTAGATAAAGTTTCATTTATGTTCGTAAATTCGTTCAGATATTGAATACAGAGGTCTTCATTAATCACATAACAAATTGGTTCCATAAAAGGCATAAATTGATCTCCATTAAGTATCGAAAAAGGGGAAAAATAATTAAATAAATAAAAGTCAGTTTGTGAATGCACCTTGAAGAGTGTTATAAGTATTAGAATGGTAGTACGTTGGTGTTCCTTAAGAGTGTTATAAGTATTAGAATGGTAGTACGTTGGTGTTTTTTAAGAGTGTTATAAGTATTAGAATGGTAGTACGTTGGTGTTCCTTAAGAGTGTTATAAGTATTAGAATGGTAGTACGTTGGTGTTCCTTAAGAGTGTTATAAGTATTAGAATGGTAGTACGTTGGTGTTCCTTAAGAGCGTTATAAGTATTAGAATGGTAGTACGTTGGTGTTCCTTAAGAGTGTTATAAGTATTAGAATAGTAGTACGTTGGTGTTCCTTAAGAGTGTTATAAGTATTAGAATGGTAGTACGTTGGTGTTCCTTAAGAGTGTTATAAGTATTAGAATGGTAGTACATTGGTGTTCCTTAAGAGTGATATAAGTATTAGAATGGTAGTACGTTGGTGTTCCTTAAGAGTGTTATAAGTATTAGAATGGTAGTACGTTGGTGTTCCTTAAGAGTGTTATAAGTATTAGAATGGTAGCACGTTGGTGTTCCTTAAGAGTGTTATAAGAATTAGAATGGTAGTACGTTGGTGTTCTTTAAGAGTGTTATAAGTATTAGAATGGTAGTACGTTGGTGTTCCTTAAGAGTGTTATAAGTATTAGAATGGTAGCACGTTGGTGTTTCTTAAGAGTGTTATAAGTATTAGAATGGTAGTACGTTGGTGTTCCTTAAGAGTGTTATAAGTATTAGAATGGTAGTACGTTGGTGTTCCTTAAGAGTGTTATAAGTATTAGAATGGTAGTACGTTGGTGTTCCTTAAGAGTGTTATAAGTATTAGAATGGTAGCACGTTGGTGTTCCTTAAGAGTGTTATAAGTATTAGAATGGTAGTACGTTGGTGTTCCTTAAGAGTGTTATAAGTATTAGAATGGTAGTACGTTGGTGTTCCTTAAGAGTGTTATAAGTATTAGAATGGTAGTACGTTGGTGTTCCTTAAGAGTGTTATAAGTATTAGAATGGTAGTACGTTGGTGTTTCTTAAGAGTGTTATAAGTATTAGAATGGTAGTACGTTGGTGTTCCTTAAGGGGGCAGTGCTTGGTTTTTGGTCTATATATTTATATATTTATTTATTTTTTAGTGTCCTCGCTAGACCTTCATCAAGCTTAGAAAAAACATCCCCTAGATCCGCTTTCAAGATAAATGTGTACATTTTTCGGTAGAAAATTTTCCCGCCGAAGGCCGGTTCTTTCTGAAATTAGAGGCTCGCTTTCGCTCGCCAGGAAAAAATCGACATCTAAAGTGCAGGAAAGCTCTTAATATTGACAACAACATGAGACGAAAGGATTCAAAATCGCCAAACTAACGGAACAAACGTCTTAAAACCTCAAAACTAACATGCTAAACATGAGGGAGAAGGGGGTCCATAAAAAGCGAGTACTACCCCCTTAAGTACCGAAAATATAATAGAAATATAAGCTGCTAAGATCGCCGAGAACGCCAGCGGCCGAGGAAGTATTAGCGTAATTAGACCGACCAACACGGCTGTTACATTAGCTACTGGAGATTAGGGAAGGGTGTGAGGAGGTACACTCGACCAAAAAACAATCTTTACACTAACGCTCTAAACATTCTGGAAGTGGGTCGAAATCTTGTGATAATACCTCACTGACGTATGTTTCACCCGATTCATTCCGTTCACACTAGATTATTGACAGCTCACCAGTGTAAAGATTGTTTTTTTTGGTCGAGTTTACTTACAGATACAGTAAGAAGTAGAATGGCCGGGGAAGAAAGAGAGGAACGTTTGTATCCTTAAACCATTTTTCCCTTCACAGCGACGTTCATGGACGAAATAACTTTAAAAATTACGTTATCTTTATATATATATATATATAAATCCGTGTACTTTCTGTAAACAACACTCATTCTCGCAGTATTCGTTTGGTACAGTCGGCCAAATAAGTGAAGGCGCCACACCAATTATATTTCGATCAATAATTGGTATCAGCAATATCTAAGTATTAATTCATCGTTTCGAGTGAGATACACAAAATGTTCCTATATTTACGCACCCTATTCAACACCCACGGGGGTTACATTAGCAATACCAGGGATCAGGGAGGAAGGGGGGTTGCGAGGAGATGCTTAGTAGGGTAGTCGGGGAAGAAACGGAGGAAGGGAGAGAGTGGAGGGAAGTAAGGAATTTAAGAAAGAAAATATATACAGTAGTAAAGAAGGGAAATATATACAGTAGTAAAGAAGGGAAACATATACAGTAGTAAAGAAGGGAAATATATACAGTAGTAAAGAAGGGAAATATATACAGTAGTAAAGAAGGGAAATATATACAGTAGTAAAGAAGGGAAATATATACAGTAATAAAGAAGGGAAATATATACAGTAGTAAAGAAGGGAAATATATACAGTAATAAAGAAGGGAAATATATACAGTAGTAAAGAAGGGAAATATATACAGTAATAAAGAAGGGAAACAGCAGAATGAAATAGATAATGAGAGAGTAGATACGAGAACAGAGGTGCAAGAATAACGGAAAAGGGGAAGAGAAGATGGGCCGCGAAAACAAGGGAAGATAATTATGCATAATAAAGTATGAGAATGACGATGCATAATTAGGCTAGACGAGGTGAAGATGATAAGTAAGAACAAAATATTAAGATTAAAATGAAAGAAAAACAGGAACAAGGAGGAAGGAAAGATATAGGTCTAATTGAATATTACGAAGGATAATATATAATAGAGATGTGGAATGCAAACAGAGGAAGGCAAGAAGAATTACGAGAACAAAAAAAGGAAGACTAGAAAAGAAGGAAAGGGGAATAAAGGAAGGAAGGAAGGAAGGAAGAAGAAGGAAGGAAGGAAGGAAGGAAGGAAGGAAGGAAGGAAGGGGAAGGAAGGAAGGAAGGAACTAAAGGACACTCGGTCTATCCAGAAGAAGGCTTCACTTCCTGCCAATTGTCGCTGCTGGGGACTTGATCACAGAGATACGGCCCACAGTTTAGATACTATATATATATTTTTTCAGTGCCCCCTTCCACCCTCCCATTTACCTTACCGTGCAAAGTGTTCTATCTAGAGTTTATATATATATATATTTTCCCTCCCCACTCTCTCACACTCTCTTTGTCACTCACTCTCACTCTCTCTCTCTCTCTCTATATATATATATATATATATATATATATACTGTATATATATATATATATATATATATATACCTGTATATACTGAATATATGTGTGTCTGTGTGTTATGACCCTTCTTTCTTTCATGTTCATATATAATTGATATACTTTGTGTTCTGCTTACTTCTAATATAATTTACGCCATGTTTTCATCGAGCCTCATTCTTTCCTAGTTCTTCATTCCACACTTTCTACTCCATCATGCTACTCATCTCTCTCTCTCTCTCTCTCTCTCTCTCTCTCTCTCTCTCTCTCTCTCTCTCTCTCTCTCTCTCTCTCTCTCTCTCTCTTGTTAAAAGACCGCCATCACAAGACCAATCACCATTTGTCCTTTTCAACGGCCCATCTCTTTCCCCCCTTTCTCCCCCTCGGGGGGGCCCCCCCCCCTCTCTCTCTCTCCCTCCCTCTTTCTCCTCCATGCACCATTATACCTTCATATGTTTATTTCCATTTATCTCTCTCTCTCTCTCTCCTCTTTGAACCATACGATTTCTCACCCCCTCCCCCCCATTTTACACAGAACACACACACACTCACTCTCACTCTCTTTCTCTCTCTCTCGGCACCTCCCAGGGTACCCCAATAGATGATCAAAAACCTTAACTTATCAAAGGATCTTAAACGGTTTCTATACAGCCATATTTGTATTAGTTATTTAGTATTTTATTTGAAGCTTCCATGGTATAAACTCGAATGTGTGGTATATATATATATATATCTATGGTTATGTTCTCATATATTAGGCGTTTTGTTGTACGTTATATTATATTTTATTTGTTTTAGATTCATATGTGCGTTTATTTGATTTATTAATATATATTGTATGTTCTACTTATTTATACATTATGATACATGTGATGCTGGTCAAACTGAAAAACAATGCATTATTCATTATCACTATCCCTTGCTACTTATGCTTAAGTAAATATTATCACTACTATTGTTGTAACATTATTTCCTTATGGTATGCTTTATGAATATTATGAAAATCTACTTAATTTCATCATCAGACTTAGTAACGTAAATACTTGTATAATTACATTTTGTATGCTTATTTATACTGTTTTTTTTACAATATTCAGTATATGGTGTCATTGATAAGCATGAACAACATTTATATACTGATTAGCCGAAAAGAAATAAATGTCAAATATACAAAGAAAGAAAGTTGAATAAGTATGCTAATATATAACGATTACAACATGTATTATTTTGTACACGTTTATATAGCCACACTATCTATTGTTTTCTTCTCAATAGATGTATACACGAACCAACAAACATACATATTCATATACGTATAATGCAACGAAATTCCCTTTACTATAAGTGGCTATGTTGAAATAAATGCCGGGATTTGTAAATTTATGTGTGATAAGAAATAGTCTATTCGCTGTAAGTAGGCGAAAAATTATGACCTCTATCCTCTGTAACTCAAAAAGGGCTAGAGCAAATGGGCTGTGAATTACCACATCTATTCCTTGACTGACTCTTCCCAAATGATACAAATATTAGCTCGATTACTTTAGTCGTTTTAGAGTTACAGAGGTTAGAGGTCAGGATTTCTCGCCTACTTACAGCGAATAGACTATAGTAATGATATGTAGTGTCAGGGAAGGGTGATAGTGTTGATGTGTGTTATTATTGTTGTTCTCTCTCTCTCTCTCTCTCTCTCTCTCTCTCTCTCTCTCTCTCTCTCTCTCTCTCTCTCTCTCTCTCTCTCACACACACACACACACACACACACACAACCACCATACCTGCCCCCCTCTCAACCGCTCTCCTCCCTTGGTAATTTAATACTCGTGTGTGTGTGTGTGTGTGTGTGTGTGTGTGTGTGTGTGTGCGTGCGTGTGTGTATGTGTTACTAAAGCTCTGTGTGCGTGTATGTACTAGCATATCTATTCATAAATGTGTTAGTTGTGTTTATACTTAAGTATGCACTCCATTCAGATTTCATTGCATGTGTATTGTTAATATTGGATGTATGTATGTGTATGAGACGAATTAGGGTTATGTGAGTGTCTGCCTATGTTGGACTTACCATAAATAAATATAATTGATCATGAATATTTGTGTGTGTGTGTGTGTGTGTGTGTGTGTGTGTGTGTGTGTGTGTGTGTGTGTGTGTGTGTGTGTGTGTGTGTTAGCATTTTTCATATCTGTCAAAACAAATATGATCATACCCATTTTAATGTGTTCTAAACTCAAATATTGTTCTCGTCTTTTGTTACATGAAATTAAAACCTAACATTAAATAATCATACCGAAGTACAATGGCTAGATTTCAAAACATAATACTTCTATAACAATGTGAAATGGCTTAATACTAAATCTCGTTAAATTAATAAGCTAAGATACTAGACAACTCATCATAAAGACTCATTTATTGTGTGCTATCGAATGTTATAGCACCAGGCATAGAGGAATAGAAACCTTATATACCTAATGTATGTATTAATATCCATGTGATATAATGGGTATATGTTAGAGGCGGTATGTTGTATATATGTGTCCCTTACGTGTGTGTGTGTGTGTGTGTGTGTGTGTGTGTGTGTGTGTGTGTGTGTGTCTGTGTGTGTGTGTGCGTGCATCTGTGTGTGTTTGTATTTTAAGTGTATGTATCATTATGCATGTGGTATTATGGGTATATCTGAGAGGTGGTGTTTTGAATAATTATATCTGTGTCTCTTACGTGTGTGTGTGTGTGTGTGTGTTTTAAGTGTGTATGTATTATTATGCATGTAGTATTGTGGGTATATGTTAGAGGTGGTGTGTTGTATATCTTTTAGGTGTGTGTGAGAGTGTGTGTGTGTGTGTTATAGGTGTGTACGTATTATTATGCATGTGGTATTGCGGGTATATGTTAGAGGTGGTGTGTTGTATATCTCTGTATCTCTGCGACATAGACAAAGGGAGCTAGGGGGGTCTATATGTCTTTTCTCTCTCTCTCTCTCTCTCTCTCTCTCTCTCTCTCTCTCTCTCTCTCTCTCTCTCTCTCTCTCTCTCTCTCTCTCTCTCTCTCTCTCTCTCTCTCTCTCTCTCTCTCTCTCTCTCTCTCTGTGTGTGTGCTTGTGACTAGGTTGGTATGCCCATGTAATCACTTGGTTTAATAAGGTAAACATGTGTTATGTACAGTAAGTACACATATGAATTTGTTTTTTTATAAGTATAGCATTACGCAACACAAAACACAAGTGTTGTATAAGTATAGCATTACGCAACACAAAACACAAGTGTTGGACTGTATATGTTACGTCTACTATGTTAGGAGCTGAGTCGTGTGTGTAACTAATAATATAGCATAATAATTGTCGGTTTATTGTTCACTTGCAGCCATGAGGCTGAAATCTACAGAGTTTTTTCTTAACCTTGGTACATTACAATGCTCATTCTACCTTAACTACGAGGTCACAAGCGACCTTTGGCGACCGTGAGCTGCTTGGTTTCCAACATATTACGTACATACGCAGATGCACTAGTGAGAAGTACGTGTAGGCTAACATAAGGTGTGTGTGTGTGTGTGTGTGTGTGTGTGTGTGTGTGTGTGTGTGTGTGTGTGAATGCCTATATGGGGTGTACAGTACATTACGTTTGAGTTATTGTCGACATAGAGCTAGGTCAATATACTAACACATGTACGGTACAGTATATATTTGAAAGACGAACCATCATTAAATGCATGTATGCACATATGGTTGAATATGTGCGTACATGTATATATGTATGTATAAGTTATAATACACGTGTGTGTATACCAGTGTACCAGTAGTCATGTATTATACCTGTCTAGCTCCTAATGTTCCTACGTGTCCCACCGAGACACTGCACCTTCCCATACATCACCGCTCAGATAAATGTCTAGCCCATTAACACTTTATACATCTCTCCTCTGACTCCCCCGTACTCTTCTCCCTTCCCTTTAATCTCAAACGTAGCCATAAATACACTCGCGGCAAGACGAATCCCTTTGTACTCCCCATTTACACGCCATATTTCACCCGGAATATCAGGAGGCAACTGTACTCCGGGGTCTTAAATGTCAGGGCTAGAGATTCTATTGTAGCAGAGATCGGCCAACCTCCGCCATATTGGTGTCACTGGTGTTATGACCCAATCCTTAGTCAAGTATTCCCAAAACCATAATAAACATGCGGGAATTCTGATGCAGCAAAGTTGTAGCTTGGTCCAAGGTTGACATTCAAGATGAAGAACATTTAAGTTAGTTAGTTAGAATAGGACTTCATAGGCTATCAACCATACTGGATTATTAAGCCAGCACACTGTAAGTCAAGAATAGCGTCAGGACTGGAACCTCTTGTCTAGAACTCCAGCCTCTTTCCGACATTCAAGTATACCAGGTTGTTAGATAATTATTGCACCAAAATGGCGTCTAAGGAAGAAGATGGTCATTCTTTATCACAGGATCCCGAGTCAGGGCTAGATGCAGGAATATCTCGGCTTGACTTCTGTTCTGTGCCGGCGATACGGAGCTTTGTTGGGGGGTAATATATGGGGGGGGGGGGGGGGGGCTTTGTTTGGGTTGCTCTCTGTGTTTTATATATTGTACCGTCGGCAATAGTAAGGTCATCCCTGCATTAAGGTCGCCACAGCATTAAAGTCGCCAAAAGATTATATATATATATACTGTATATATATCAATGATATGATATAAAGGTTGATTGATTAATTGATTGATAATACAGTATACGTGTTGGGTAAAATTTATGAATCATCATGAACAAATCTAAACAATTGTATTACGTATCATGGAAAAAGGCGTGAGAGAGAAAGAGCAAAGGTCGGGAAAACACTGAATCACTTTCTCCCGGGTCAACAAAACTTCCTGTTGTTTTGGTTGGGTCAGGTAAGGTCACGTTATTTGACCTGAACTCACACGATTATTTTATGGATCATATTAAGGTAATTCTACAGTAGTACGAGCCAATTACTAAAGTTTCATAATTTATATACATCAATAAATATTCAAAGAGGTTTGTAGAGAAATGAATCAAAATTAGAACAATACTAACTGTACAATTAAATACTTATACATTAAGTTAACAATGCTTTATATACATACACATTTAACACATATACAGTATACTGTATATTAATCTGAACGTAATACTAAAACCTTAAGTGTTTAATAAAGAGACCTAGAATCCTAAACAACAAAAGTAATGCAGGAGCACAAATTATCCCCCGTGTGTTATCTATGGCACATCAGGCATTTAGGCAGACACGTACAAGCAATTATCATTAATGAGTATATGCAGTTACACTCTACCCTCAGATAAAACACAAACATACAACGCCTGCCATAATTTATCCGCGAAAAAGGGGAGTGTTTAAAAAGGATTCGTGCTCTCTCTCTCTTTCTCTCTCTCTCTCTCTCTCTCTCTCTCTCTCTCTCTCTCTCTCTCTCTCTCTCTCTCTCTCTCTCTCTCTCTCTCTCTCTCTCTCTCCATATACAGTATATATATATATATATATATATCGTGCATAAGAAAAATACATCCATTCTCTCGCACACGCTTAATATATATCACACTCAGACAAAGACACTCTCAATCACACACACACACACACACACACACACAAACACACACACACACACACACACACTCACACACAAACACAATTACTCACACGCACACACACACGCCAGGACTAAGCAAACACCCCTCCCCCCTTCCTATAGAACACTAAAGGGGTGTGTTTGGTGGGCGGTATGTTGTCTCTCTCTCTCTTTCTCTCTCTCTCTCTGGACAAACTCACAGACAGACAAACAACTTACAATAATACAGTATATATGTTCATTGAAGATATATTCCATGTAGGCTAATAAGGCAGAGAAACCGTGATGCGTCTCCATATTATTAAGGTAATATCTAGATATGATATTTATGATTATCTTTGTGTTAAACCTTTACACTAGTCTTCATGGTTGCTCTTTTATAAATTAGTTATATTATCTCTCATACCATTGTTCATTAATCAAATTAACTAACTTATATCAACACATATTCGGGTCCATTCATGTTGTTCTTTTAGATTTCCCTGATTATTAGAAAAGGTTGCATTTTTTTTCTAAACACACACACACACACACACACACACACACACACACACACACACACACACACACACACACACACATACATACACACATACATACAGAGAGAGAGAGAGAGAGAGAGAGAGAGAGAGAGAGAGAGAGAGAGAGAGAGAGAGAGAGAGAGAGAGAGATCCATAAATACAATCCCCTTCACCAAATCAAGTAAACACTATGTGAATTTTCCCATTATCCCTTCTTATAACATGAGTATTAAACTCCATATCTCTTCCCTACAGTGACGGCAAAAACCCCGCGGGAGGATCGAACCAAGGCGGCTCCACCCACCTGGACAGCGGCTCCGAGTCTCTGGATGAGGTGAAGCCCACACTTTCCACGCTAGACTCTCCACTCACATCCGTCAATAACCATTTAGTCCAGGTATGTAGAGCTATATAGAGTAGTGGAGAGTCGTGGATAGGTATGTAGAGTCTAGGAGTGTTATGTAGATTTATGTAGAGTAGTGGAGAGTCGCGTAGAGGTATGTAGAGTCTAGGAGTGTTATGTAGAGTTATGTAGAGTCGTGGAGAGTTATCTAGAGTGGTGGACAGTCATGTAGAGTCTAGGAATGTTGTTTAGAGTCAAGGAGTGTTATGTAAAGTAGTAGAGACTCATGTAGAGTCGTGGAGAGTTATGTAGAGTCTAGGAGTGTTATTTAGAGTCGTTGAGAGTATGTAGAGTCGTGGAGAGTTATATAGAGTCTATGAGAGTTATATAGAGTTTAGGAGTGTTATGTATATTCGTGGAGAGTTAGAGTTATTGCATGATAATAGGATAGAGATAAAGCCCACACTCTCCACTCACATCCGCCAATAACCATTTAGTCCAGGTATGTAGAGTTTGTAGAGTAGTGGAGAGTTATGTAGAATAATGTAGAGTTATATGAAAAGAGTAAGATGGAGGTGAAGCCCACACTCTCCACGCTAGACTCTCCATTCACATCCGTCAACAACCAAATATGTAGAGTCAATATAGTTGTAGTAATGTTGAGTTATTAGAGTTTTGTAGAGATAATTTAGTAGAGGTGAAACTCAACTCTTCCAGTTAGATTATCTGCAATTAATTAACTCAATAAATGCATAGTTCAAATTGGGTGTATGGTATAACTGAATCTAATTTGTATGCTATAGAATTTAGTTATCGATTATTATTTCCAATGGGTCGTCTAAAACTTGGATATAATTCAGTAACTGTCTTCGCAATACCTAATTAGTAGGTGAATGTAAAAGCTGTTGTCTTTCGACCTTTAACATATCCCTATGCTTAACCCATTCAGTACCGATTATATCCTTTTCAATATATTCTGACCATTTATAGACGATATTATTCAGCATCAGAAGCTCGTCTACCTGTTAAAAGGCTACAGACTATCTCAATTAACCCTTTTAGCTACCATATATCCTTCATAAGCTTCATGAAATTGTCTAAAGGCAGCTTAGATATAACAAAAAGACGTCTCCTGTACAGAGAGGGTTAATGAATACATCTGGCCCTGGCTATCATAAAATAGATATCGTGAGTGATTGGAATTGGATATCGGTAAAGGAGATTATTTAATAACATTTAAGTTGAGATGTTCATCTTATTTTGAATAAATTCATCTGTTACCAATAATCGTAATAAATATATGTCATGGATTGTTCTTCTAGCAGTAATTGTGTATTGTTGTTTGAAAAATAATTAAAGTAGATTTTTTGAAGGTATATTATGTTTCTTATATGTGCAGGTTTCCATCGAACCTACAAGATAAAATAATAATAATAACATATAATTACGAAACCCTTTCAGTCTGTTTATTATGAAGGACTCATACATTTGCATAGCACCGTAGCTAAAATATTTCAAATTAATGTAACTTAAGCTTATTGCTAAGACACACGATTTTTATTTCTTAGTAATACCCATGGCATTACAATGATTGTTTTTTCTTAATGATACTTACAACATAATAGTCACTACTTGATTAGGTTTAGGCTATGTGACGACGATATTTTTCCTGCTAACTGTTGTTGTTTTTTCTCCCCCCGCAGGACACCGTGGGCCAACACGACCTTTACAGTGAGCTGAGCAAGGTGGGTGGCGGTGCCAACGGTATGTCATCCGTGGCTCCCGTACCCTCCACAGTCAGCAACGCCTCCGCCATCGCCGCCTACCAGACCCAACTCAGTCTAGCGGCGGCGGCGGCAGCGGTGGCGGCACGACACACCTCCGAGCACAACCCCGCCCCCCACATGGCCCCCCCTCACCACCATGACCTGCTTCACGAGTACCACTCCTTGTGACATAGCGGCCTATAGACCAGCCAGCACCCTGCCGCACCCTATCCTGCCGCACCCTATGCTTACCAGGCCGCTTGCGACGGTCAGTGAGGCGGGCAGATGGCGGCAGGTGTGAGCGGCAGCGGTTGCGGCGCCAGCGGCGACTCTCCCGGTGTGACGCTAGTGATGGCACACATGCATTACGACTGACGGTGGTGTGAACTGACAATCGCTATACCAGGCGCACCAGCGCCACCATATTTAGTTCGCGGCAAGTTGCAGTCGGTTTGTAGGTCATTGATACCTGTCCTTTTGGCAATATTCACTTGACTAAATTAACGGGTCATCGTCCGTAATATCCAATAATCAAATCAATATAGAACCAATAAACTCAAGACTTTGGAACCATACTTACAGGTGATACTGTGATAAAATTATTAAATACGTGCAATGTAATAACATAAACGCCAGATTGGGTTTGAGGATCTACAACCCGACAGCCAGCTCATGTGAAGGTGTGGCAGTGTAATACAGCAATAGAGTGCGGCCCTGCGGTGGGCTATAGTGACTTGTGATAGAACCTGACGGATTTATCGAAGGCTTGGCGGTTCTGTGTTCCTTATCGGCTCTCACGGTTCCCGGAGGTTCGCTGGGGGATCCTTTGTTTCCATGGGTTCCGTGAGTCTTCAGAGGCTGCTTGGTTCCACTGAGATTCCACAGTTTGTTCTATGGTTCTATGAATTCTATGAGCTGCCATAGTTTTCAGGTGACTGTGGTTCCGCCATTATTTCAGAGTTCCCTGGATCTCTGTGGCACATATGTGGCACCGTGGCCCTTTAGTGGTTCCACGTGGTTCCGTGTGACGCATCTGGACTCTCCGCAAAGTTCCCCAGTGCCAGGCATCTTGAAGTGTTTATGCGAGTTCCACGAGTTCTTTTCACGCCAACTCTGACCAGGAAATTTCAGGTATAAACGCATATATAAATTCAGCCATTTAAGATAATCAACCTTCAGCCTAAATGCCGATGCCAGTTCCAAACAGTCAGGAAATGTGGTCAGGATTAAAAGCTGCCGGAAAAAGCGCTCGTGTGAACTCGCCTTTTGGGAATGCCGCTTACAAAACACTCGGTGGCTCCCATTTCCAACTCCAGACTCTTGCTCCCGTAGCTGTACCCTTCTGGAGTGGAACTGTTAATAATATCCATAATTCTCGCGTCTTCTAACTTTTTATCTGTCTAGTGCTTGTCTATATTATTTTCGAATATTGACTCTTCTGTCCTAGAGAGAGGCGAGATAGACACTGTGAAGATACTGTGGGTTAATGAGAAGCTATGATAATGCTCCACTCTCTCACTCCATCACATTTCCATTCACACCAAGGCTACGAAGACCCTGATATCCTCATCTTTGAACATAATAAGTCATTATCATTAACGTTGACACTGCATTAAAGTCGCCACCTGACCTAAAAATAAAAAATAAATTATAATAAAACTCCCCATAAACCCAACATATACAGTACAGTACAGTATGTATTTGGAAACTACTGTATACACTTTATAAGTCAAGTGCTGCTTAATCACAGATTTACAAAAATATAATGACCACATAGATTTTGCGATCCCTGCGAGGTCATCAGGACTTAATTTTGAGAAAGATAGCATAATTATGAAAGTCTATTGGTGATTTATAAAGGCAGGTGGTGACTTTTGGTATTGTTGACGTTAGTATTCTTATAATATGCCAGTGAAATGTCTTGTATTTGATCACCCGGCTCTATGTAAGCTGTATTTCGTCCTATTTACTTTTATTCCAATATGTATACTATACTTCCATTCTTGTACACTATCTTCTTTTATGCCAAATTATAGATCCAGTGTGTTATTGTCAAAATTGCCTATTTTATCTGAAATGTATTATCAATTTTAATAAAGAACCTGAATTATGTCATACAATCATTAAAACCATTATGTTGTCGTTGTGTTCATATTAAGAAGTATCTTCCTTATATACATTTGAAAGTCTGAATCTTTATTTATATTTTTGGCGTTATTTATTTTGTAATTATATTGATTAGAAATGGTAAAGTATTTTTGTAGTACAGTACTTGATAAGCTTTGTGCATTTTCATAATCTATTCTGTATAACGATAATACATATTTAGTGATTACCTTCAAATGAATGGTCAATGATTTACCTTTTACTATGCATTATTTTATTCAACACATAATATGTAATCAAACTTTAGCAGCAATATTTTTGGAACTTTAAGTAACTATTGAATGGCAGTCAATTCTATGTCATATAACTCCCCGTTTTTACTATTATTATTTTTATCTTCCATTCATCACATTAAGATTATAAATTATGGTAATAATAGTTTGTTCAATTTCAGTCAACAAATATAATTTTGCAAGTATATATTTTTTGTTATTACAATAAGGAACATTAAATCATAATAGTTTGTCATGAGTTATTGTCAATAATTTATGTAATGCTATAAATTTAAAAATATGGGATTTCCCTGGTTCATTAACTATTCACTATTTATTTATATATTTACTGTACAACTTTACATGGCCCAAACATTATTATTTTGGCTGAACTTTGTGGAGGATACGAAATCAGTTCTCTCTCAGCATTTTCGATTCACTAATTTAATGGAGAGCTACCCATGAACTCCCAACTCTTTCTCTCAATAGCAAAACACGTACAAGTTCTGTCTCTCTCTCTCTCTCTCTCATTTTCCTACATCCGGCGTGCAGCACTGTCGGTCGGTCGGTAGTTGTCGCCGAGGAAGGGGGGGGGGGGGGGGTGACTGAACAAAATGGCCTCCCCGTCATCGTTCGCAACCCGATGTGTTTATAGTTTGTTTAACCCTTTCAGTAGAGCTCTGGCTCTTAGTAGACGACTTTATGGGGTTCAGAAGGGATCTGTTGGAGTCAAAATATAAGCCGAGGCAGATTTTTACGTTTTGATTCCTAGAGATTCTTCCTAAGCTGTATGGGATCGTCTAGTGTTAGTAAGATATGGCAGGCTGAATGGGGCCGAATGGATACAAGCCAGAGAAAGAGAGAAAAGGAGTGAAAAAAGCAGGTGACCCCCCTTAAGTATATAAATTATTAACTGTAATACAAAGCTGTGAGATTTAAGGATCGAGTGAGAGCCCCGAGTTCCGTCTTTTAAGTAGACGATATTGTACAGATAAACAGTTTTTGATAGAAAGGTGTACCTTTGTATGATAGAAGCGCTACGATAGAGTTTAGTCTATTTCAAGTAATTATGCTATAGAAGTTAAATAAGCCGTAATAAATCCATAACAAATATATTTAACCTCATGAGGATTATGATGCATTTTGACAGTTTCTTCTACCTATTATTAGCCGATTTCAGATCAGCTTAGGAAGAACTTGTGGGAGTTAATCGAGATAGTTTTACCCTCTTGATTCCTAGAGCTCCTTCCCTAAATTGCATAAAATCGTCTAATGGAAACCAGTATGAAGCGTAAAATTGATCCTCAGTACCTAAAGAGTAATTACCAAGGCGCTTCCCTTTACTGTAGCAGAGGCTGGTCGGGGCTTCGTAACAGGGGCCTCAGGTTATACTGCTGGGGTTAGGGGAGTTAAGGGAGTCCACCTCGCTTTGTTTCTCTTTCTCTACCTCTCTCTTTGGCTTGTATCCATTCGGCCCCATTCAGCCTACTGTTTTAAGACGTTTACCCACATTCAGGTGTCAATATTTTCCTGGCGAGCGGTAGCGAGCCAGCATATATATATATATATTTTTTGACAGCAAGCTAAATTTGTACATTTTTCTATAGAAAAATTTCTCCATACAATGCTGGCTCGCTATCGCTCGCCATGAAGAAATCGACACCTGGATGGGGATAAAACGTTTTAAAACAGTTGGCTGAATGGGGCCGAATAGATACAAGCCAGGGAAAGAGAGAACAGGAGAGAAAGATTAAGAAAAGCTGGTGACCCCCACTTAAGTCGCGTGCAAAAGTTGTGATCCCCATCCACAATTTAGGGTTTTCTCTTTAGTTACAGGTTAGAAATGACTTCTTCAGATTTCCCTTCTTTTCTAAATGCAGGGAAGCACTTGGCATTAGCTTAAATGTACAAATCTGCTTGCGACACAGGCATTAACTAAAATTTTCAAATTTATTTTTTTATCTATTATATATATATACAAATTACGAGGAGTTTCTAAATCCAAAATAAATATGTTGTCGTTAGAGAATACTTGGTGAAATCTCGTTAATCAATGTTTTTGTTGTATTTTAACTAGCAAAACTATATAAACTTTCACAAGAGGGAAAGCTTGGGTTATATTTATCGTATAACTGAAGAGAAAACCCAAGTTGCCGCAGATGGAGAGTTTCGATGATGCAACTTGTTTTTATGTGACGTGCACAAATATTCCCGGCACATGAACCGGAGAGTTTAGCGACCAGACCAATACAAAAGCCAGTACCGATATCCAGACTACCATTTTGTACTTCGCATTTCTTGTGTTCGCGACCATTTTCTCCAAGTCACCGGTCTTTTCAGCATTTCGAATTTTATCCTTGCTGTATTAGGACGCTATTCTTTATTTTATTCTGGCTATCATTACACGATTGCATACAGGTTAAGAAGGCCCTGAGTCAATAAATGTTGAAAAATCTATCTCGTGTATCTCTTTAGATCACATACATTCGTCCTAATCTCAATAAAATCGTCTACTAATAACCAGAATAAAACATAATATGCGTCATGGCATACTAAAAGGGTTAATTTCCAGTTTCTCTCGTCACGCTTGATATGATGAGTTCTTGGGATACATTTCGAAAGAGCCGTCGATTTGTCGAAAACAGTCGGGGAAAAACGTAGAATCTGACGAAAATAAAATATTTATAAATATATAATGCGCGCCTCGCCTACACACAAATATAAACTTCTCACTTTTTCCTTCAAGGCAAAGAGTGGAGTTGTTTACAGACGATGGTTGCCAGTGCACTAATAAGGTAGCCCTTTTAATCACATCCAGGTGTTTTGGGGTTTTGTTCTAGCTACCTCCGGACGATTTTAATCAGCTCAGGAACGACGCACGCTTTTATCTGGAATTACCTCGCGGCCTGATAGTTTCGACGTTAAAGTTGTTTTATGAATTCAGCAGATAAAGTTAAATACCTTCATTGTAGTTATCCATATCATCGTCAAATAGGCCCAAAATATTGCCAGGAAAAAAGAAAAAACACACACACACACACACACACACGGAAATTTCAGGTAAAAATGCGATCGTATAGTTTTCCATTGCCAATTGACAGCTAAATGGCACAAAAGGTCTTCAAATTGACATGTATCTCGAAGGGAGGTCTTGGGGGCATTTTTTTAAAGCTTTATGAAATGGTCAAAACGACATTAAACTATGAGCATGCGTGATCCTTCCTAAGCTGAAAAAATCGCCCGAGGGCAGTTAGAATATATTGATAAAATCATCTGATTGAAATGGTTAGCAGCAATATCTTTATTTGGTTTCTATACATAGTGTAGATCTAGTGACAATTCTTTTTTTTATTATTGTATATCTAGGATTTTAATTTTCTTATATATTTATGTATACATAGCGTCCAATTTGTTTTTCTGTACATATATATTCAGTGTATTTATAATTTTTCATATGCTAAGACTGACCGATTTTAAAAATTGTTTTTCATTCAATTGCTTATGTATATTATTTGCACAATGACTTTACGATAGGGAGTTACAAGGATACGTGGTGTAAAATATGATATAATATGTAAATAGGCCCTGCTGAATCATTATTTTACGTCTTGAACTTTAGAAGGAAATGAAATAATATAATGTTCCTAATGTGACTTCTCTGTTCATAATTAAGCGTTTTTTTGTCTTTTAATTTTGTACAAATTATTAAGGAAACCGCCAGTACAGCGCTTTGTTCAGGCGGTGTTTAAGGTTTTGTTCTGTGCGTGGCAGCATCTATGTCAAACCTATACAAGCTGATCATCTCTAACTGGCCACTCGCGAGTTTCGGCTGATAAGAAAGACCGAACTGTAGACATCAACATTTTACAGAAATACAAACAAAAATATCGGTTTTTGGTGGAAGAAAATTATGTTGAATTGTTGTAATGTAGACTCGACCAAAAAACAAGCTCTACACTAACGCTCTAAACATTCTGGAAGTTGGTCGAAATCTTATGATAATACCTCACAGACATATGTTTCTTTCACCCGATTAATTCCGTTCACACTAGATTATTTACAGCTCACCAGTGTAAAGATTGTTTTTTGGTCGAGTTACTTGTGTGGACTACAAACATATTTTAGATTGTATTTCTGCTAAATATATATGCCAACAGGTTGACATTCTCTACAGGACGAAACTCGCAGGAGGTCAATTCGTGATTCCTCCTATGACTGTCCTTCAATCTCTACTGAAGGGGAGACTGACCGTTTGTTTGGTCTATTAATTCATGTATTCATATATTTTTTTAGTTTCCTCCCTAGACCTCCATCAAGCTTAGAAAACACCCCCTAGACCCCCCTTCAAGATAAATTTGTACATTTTTCGGTAGAAAAATTTCCCGGCCGAAGGCCGATTTCTCTTAAAATTGCAGGCTCGCTATCGCTCGCCAGGAAAAAATCGACACCTAAATGGCACGAAAGGTCTTAAAATTGACAACGAAATTGGGCGAAAGGTGTTAAAATCGCCAAACTAATGAGCCGAACGTCTTATAATCTCAAAACTAGTGGGGCTAAACATGAGGGAGAAGGGGGTCCATAAAAACGGTCTGCCTCCCCTTAACCTTGCTACAATAAACCCACCAAAGGGACAGATAGAAGCACCACGGGAGAACAGTGTTTTAAGTGTTCTCTTGTTTACACATTTTCAATCATATGGCTTTTACTTTCATTGAGCTATCCTCGAGCGATTTAAAAAAAGGTCAATCTCCCCCTCTTTTTCATTATAGTATTTTGAACCAGTGATTAGATATAAAGCTTAGTAAATCCCTTTCATCGGTCGAGCTAAGGTGTTTCCTAAGCTAAATAAAATCGTCGAGGGATGGCTGAAATGTATAATAACAAGTCAACTGATTATGTGGTTGAGGTGTTCTGGTGTTCAGGAAGGGTGATCAATGTGTTCTGGTCCCCTTGGTGAACACACAAAGGAAGAACACTGTAATAGGTTTGTGTGTACAGTTGGCCTCATACGTTCTGTTCCTCGACGTGAACTTATGTATAAATGTAAACTACTGTGGATGAATTACGAGTGTGGTTTCTTTCAATCATCAGTTGCCTAATCAGACGAGTTAAGCCGGTATCACACGAGCGCTTTTTCACTCAACATTTATCCTCAACACTGGTCCGGCAGCTTATGTGGTCAACATATACAATATTTTGGTTGCCTAAATTCATCTATCATCAGTCTAGTTTCCGATACCAGTGCAAAATATTCCAGAAATGTTGCCAGACAAATGTTGATCATCGAATGTTCACTATAAAAGCTCTCGTGTGATACCGGCTTTAATCAGTGCATGAGAAAGTACACTCGTAATTCAATCATGCGCATTATAATTGTATGTATAAGATCACGGAGAGGAACAGGACTTATGTGGGCAACTGTACATTATTAAACATATAGACTGTAATTAATATAGTACATATTCTACGCAGATATATTTAAACACATTTTAGGGATATTCACTATTTTGACATTCATTACTGAATACATTTACAATAAGAAGTATTAATGTATTCCAAAATCATGAAACAGTGTTTGAATTGTTACACAGCACGATTATTAAAAATTAATTATTTGTACCAGTTTTGTTGCAGTCTATGTGTTTAATATTTGCATCAACAAAATTGCAGTGTATTTATCTCTTTACTTCATTCTATCCCCACTCTCATTTATATTTAACTGAATTTATGTGCCGATTTAGCTTATTACGATTCCTCAGTTATTACCTTTTTATTATTTTTATATGATTTTATCCATTTGTTGTATGTATCCCACTTCTCTGTTGATTATTTTAGTTATTGATTCAGGTTTCATTTGTATTATTTCCATTCGCTGTCCTGATTTTTATCACGAATTATATACTGCACAAAAAGCATACTTATTTCCCCTTTTCCTTTTACTATCGAATTCAAAATTATCCACTTTAATAAATTTCATAATACTATCTAAATTATTGTTTTCTAAAATATCGTTCTTGCTTGTTATTTAACTATTTTCTTCATTAGTTGTCCATACTTCATCATTACATACTTTCCCTTTGTCCATGGGTGATTAAGCAACATGCCTATTACCTTTCATACTTTCGTTAAACTGCATTTGTTTTCGTAGCATTTCACCTATCATTACGCCATAGTTCATAATTTTATTCTAGAGCAGAATCGATATTTTGTTATACTTATTTCCTAGCATTGCATTCCTCATCTAGTGCTTATGATCATTGCATTATCTTTCCTAACTCTCGTCAGAATATATCAAGTTTCTTATTTAGTTGCCCCCATTCTAATTTGCTATTCCACATTCTACCAATTAAGTTTTTTTTTGTATTTATCATCCTAGCGTATTACTTTCTTCCGTAATTTCCCATATTTGGACATAATATTTCCTTATTATTATATATCTATTACTCTGTGAGTCTACACGTCATCCTGCCTGTCACTTAATCAACCAGTGAAGCAATTTGTCTATAAATCTACCTATCCATCCATCCATCCCTCAGTGTATCATCTATCCCTATCTTTACACAACTGACCAATCCCCCCCCCTCTCTCTCTCTCTCTTCCTCTCTCTCTCTCTCTTCCTCTCCCTCCCTCTCTCTCTCTCTCCCCCCCCCCCCCCCTCTGTACATAATACCTCGTCCCTCCTCCTCCTAGCTCGCTGCTGCTGTGCTTACATCTGTACATAATGAGGCTATAATGTGACGTGTCGCTGCTTCTGCTGCTTCTACCACTCTTGCTCATACATGTTAATAAAAAAAGGTTAATACGCTACGTTTTTTATTTGTTTACCTATTGTTGTTGTGTGTGTGTGTGTGTGTTTATTCAGTAAAATCTGGGCTTCAGAGGCTATCAACCCTACTGGATTATTAAGCCAGCACACTGTACTTAGTTAGTTATAATAGGACTTCAGAGGCTATCAACCCCTATTGGATTATTAAGCCAGCACACTGTACTTAGTTAGTTATAATAGGACTTCAGAGGCTATCAACCCTATTGGATTATTAAGCCAGCACACTGTACGTCAAGAATAGCGACAAAACTGGAGCCCCTTTTTGAGAACTCCAGCCCCTCGCGTGTGTGTGTGTGTGTGTGTTAATGAGTGAGTTAATGAGCACTGTGGTCTATAAGGCTTGCTTGTTCAGTCCAATTATTATATGTTTTAGTTAAGTTTCATGCAACTATATTGATGATAGTATTAATATTAAAAGTACAAAAAAGAAAAAAGGACAATGCTTCGTGTCGAACTGTTATGGAGTATAATGGTTCAAATAATGTTAAGGGGGGATGGGTCGTTTTCTGGTCCCCCTTCTTCCTCATGTTTAGCCTCATAAGTGTTCAGATTTGATGACGTTCGGCCCATTAGTTTTAAAATTTTAAGACTTTTCGACCCATTTCTCTGTCAATGCTAAGCCTTTTCATTTAGATGTCGTTTTTTTCCTGGCGAGCGATAGCGAGCCTGTAATTTAAGATAAACCGGCTTTCGGTCGGGACATATTTCTATCGAAAAATGTACAAATTTATCTTGAAGGAGGGGTTTGGGAGTTGTCTTATAAAAAGCTTGATGGAGGTCTAGGGAGGCAACTAAAAGAACATTATAAAAAGATACATACATGAGGAAATAATACGCCCATCCCCATTAATATTGCCTCAGCGACGAATAATATAAGAGATGGTTAGCATTCTGTAATACAAAAAGGGTTTAGCTTATAAATAATAAACTCAAAATTTTATTATACTCCAAAAAAATATCAAGTGTAGTTAAAATATCGTATGCTATATACCGCATATAATATATATATATATATATATATATATATATATATATATATATATATATATAGAGAGAGAGAGAGAGAGAGAGATAGCCAAACAGATAGCTAGATAAAGAGAGAGAGAGAGAGGCACAAACACAGACAGACAAGCTGAAAGAAAGGAAAACACACAGAAAGAAAAGGAACCCCCCCCCCCAACTAAAGATGTGACCATGATAAACTTAAACAGCCCACATAACTGGCCTCCTAAAGACCCCAACCACAGCCCACCACCACCACCGCCACCAAGCAGACATCTACCAGGGTGGGCGAGAGGGCATGCAGGCTCCCATCTACCAGGGTGGGCGAGAGGGCATGCAGGCTCCCATCTACCAGGGTGGGCGAGAGGGCATGCAGGCTCCCATCTACCAGGGTGGGCGAGAGGGCATGCAGGCTCCCATCTACCAGGGTGGGCGAGAGGGCATGCAGGCTCCCATCTGCCAGGGTGGGCGAGAGGGCATGCAGGCTCCCATCTACCAGGGTGGGCGAGAGGGCATGCAGGCTCCCATCTACCAAGGTGGGCGAGAGGGCATGCAGGCTCCCATCTACCAGGGTGGGCGAGAGGGCATGCAGGCTCCCATCTACCAGGGTGGGCGAGAGGGCATGCAGGCTCCCATCTACCAGGGTGGGCGAGAGGGCATGCAGGCTCCCATCTACCAGGGTGGGCGAGAGGGCATGCAGGCTCCCATCTACCAGGGTGGGCGAGAGGGCATGCAGGCTCCCATCTACCAGGGTGGGCGAGAGGGCATGCAGGCTCCCATCTACCAGGGTGGGAGAGAGGGCATGCAGGCTCCCATCTACCAGGGTGGGCGAGAGGGCATGCAGGCTCCCATCTACCAGGGTGGGAGAGAGGGCATGCAGGCTCCCATCTACCAGGGTGGGCGAGAGGGCATGCAGGCTCCCATCTACCAGGGTGGGAGAGAGGGCATGCAGACTCCCATCTACCAGGGTGGGAGAGAGGGCATGCAGGCTCCCATCTACCAAGGTGGGAGAGAGGGCATGCAGGCTCCCATCTACCAGGGTGGGCGAGAGGGCATGCAGGCTCCCATCTACCAGGGTGGGCGAGAGGGCATGCAGGCTCCCATCTACCAGGGTGGGCGAGAGGGCATGCAGGCTCCCATCTACCAGGGTGGGAGAGAGGGCATGCAGGCTCCCATCTACCAGGGTGGGCGAGAGGGCATGCAGGCTCCCATCTACCAGGGTGGGAGAGAGGGCATGCAGGCTCCCATCTACCAGGGTGGGCGAGAGGGCATGCAGGCTCCCATCTACCAGGGTGGGAGAGAGGGCATGCAGGCTCCCATCTACCAGAGTGGGAGAGAGGGCATGCAGGCTCCCATCTACCAAGGTGGGAGAGAGGGCGTGCAGGCTCCCATCTACCAGGGTGGGCGAGTGGGCATGCAGGCTCCCATCTACCAGGGTGGGAGAGACGGCATGCAGGCTCCCATCTACCAGGGTGGGCGAGAAGGCATGCAGGCTCCCATCTACCAGGGTGGGCGAGAAGGCACGCAGGCTCCCATCTACCAGGGTGGGAGAGACGGCATGCAGGCTCCCATCTACCAGGGTGGGCGAGAAGGCATGCAGGCTCCCATCTACCAGGGTGGGCGAGAAGGCATGCAGGCTCCCATCTACCAGGGTGGGCGAGAAGGCATGCAGGCTCCCATCTACCAGGGTGGGAGAGACGGCATGCAGGCTCCCATCTACCAGGGTGGGCGAGAAGGCATGCAGGCTCCCATCTACCAGGGTGGGCGAGAAGGCATGCAGGCTCCCATCTACCAGGGTGGGCGAGAAGGCATGCAGGCTCCCATCTACCAGGGTGGGCGAGACGGCATGCAGGCTCCCATCTACCAGGGTGGGCGAGAAGGCATGCAGGTTCCTACGTTCACCATAACAAGCCCAAGTCACACGAGAGATTATTTCCACCAACTTCATCCAGGTAATTTTTTTGAGCCGTAATTTTATAAGAAAAGCCAACGATATTATGTATACTAAGTCTAGTTGCCGACACCAATGTGAAATATTCACCGAATGGTTGTTAGGAGACATCGCGTGTATTAAGCCGATTTAGGAGTGTGAAGACCGAGTCGGAAAACTTTTGTTATTAAATATTGCGATTATTTTTATTATTTATGTATTATATTTTTATTTTTATTATAATATATATATATATATATATATATATATATATATATATATATATATATATATATATTATATACATAGTAATATATATATTTGCGACTTTCGATCATCAATCTGGTCCTGGTAATATTTGGGGGATGTTTAAGAATTGGTATCGGCAAATCAGCTGGAGGTTGATAATTTGCGGTGAATGGATTTACAAAAAAAAAATAAAAATAAAGTATAAACACATGAATTCCAGGGAAAATCTCTGGTGCACATTCACCTTGAAAGGCTACACGTACGAATACTTTATTCGGCTGTTTTCTATTGCAAAACATCCTCCTTGCAGTGGTATTGGCAACTAGATTGTTGGTAAATTATTTTATGTATCGGAATTATTTTAACAACTTCATTCCAGAGCCAGAAACCAGAGTTGCCGTGAAATATTGCCGGGATAAAGGGATCGAAAGTTGCCGTAAAAATCGTACAAAGGTGGTCCGAAGAAGCGAAGAACTGGCGGCCAATAATTAATTTAGGCACTATCAGGACAGGGATGGATGTCATGTCCGCCCTTAATGTATAGACTACCTCCATAGTCCCTCACCTCACTCTCTCTCTCTCTCTCACTCTCTCTCTCTCTTAGCATATGATGGCGTGGTTCTTCACTTTATTCTTGCTATCGTTATGCGATTTTATTCAGCTTGGGAAGGATCTGTGAGAGTCAGAGGATATTTGAGATAGTTTGCACCTCTTTGATACCTAGATGTCCGTATGGTACAAACAAATCATCGTTTGGAAGAGTGCTGAAGGGGTTAAGAGTTCGGAGAGAGAGAGAGAGAGAGAGAGAGAGAGAAGGGAAGTGTGAAACGGAAGGGGTGAGGGAGACGACACAGATGTAAAGTAGAGATACCATCTACTAATCTCCCGGGGTGAAGAGAACAGGAGGAAAGGGGAAGTGAAGGGGAAAGGAGGAAGTGGAGAGGGAGGAGGATGGAAGAGGGGAGAAGGGTTAGAGGGGCGTGAAAAAGGAAGGGAGGATGAAGAGGGGAGAAGGGTTAGAGGGGCTACGTGAACAAGGAAGGGAGGAGAGGAAGAAGCAAGAGGGTAGGAGAGGGAGGAAGGAAGGAAGAAGAGAGGGAGTGATGGAGGAGGTGGGAAATGCAGAGGAGAGAGGAATTCAAGAGGAAGGGGAGGTGAAGTGAAGGGGTAAGAGAGAGACGTGAAGATGGAGGTGAGAAGAGGGAGAAGGAAGAGGAAGGAAGGGATGAGAGGGGAGCATGGAGGTATAATAGATCTGGAAAGGAGGCAAGAGGAAGGAGAAGAGAGTGAAGAGAGGGTATGGTAAAAACGGAAGAAGGGGAGGAGAGGTAAGAGATAAAGTGAATCTAGAAAATGCATAAAATATGAGGGAAATGAAGAAGAATGGCGGAAGAAGAAGAAGAACAGAGAAAAGCTAGAGAATGAGAGAAAAAGAAGAAACATGTGAGAAGAAGGAAGGGAGATTAAGGAAACAGAAGAAAACAAAATTGAGAAGGAGTATAAGAAGAGGAAGAGCAGAGAAAGAAGGTTAAGAGAAATAAGAGAAGGTAAAAAAGGGTTGGCAAGAAGAGTGCGAGTGATAAAGTGAAGGCTAAATAGGTAACAGAGAACGCGGTGAATAGCAGTTATTGGATGGAGCTGATAGGATTCAACGGGGAGAGAGGGGGCAATAGAAAAGGTATGCGGCAGGAGTTTGCGACACATACATGATGAAAACGTTTCTTAACCCCTTCTCTACCGGCAACGTCTTTTTAACTTTATTCTGGCTACTATTAGACGATTATAATCAGTTTAATTTGGGCCTCCAGCATTTGCCGACTTGCGAGTTCGTTCTATAAGGAAGTTGGAGCTGTAGACAACGATATTTAACATCATTTACAGCTAAAATACGGTCGTAGTACATTTATTAATACATAAAACCCATTCAACATACCATTTATCCATCAGAAACATACATTATGATTGCATTTTTGTTTAATATCGATGTTCACTGCTCCAACTTCCTTATAGCCTGAAACTCGCAAGTGGTCAATTAACAGGCTTCGAACTATCCCAATTAACCCTTTTTACTTCCACAGCTCCTCCTTAAAATGCACATAATCGTCTAATTATAGCTAGAATAAAATTAAAGAGACGTCGCCGGTACAGGAGTTGATAGAATTACTATTACTATTTCACACACACACACACACACACACACAGACGGATGAAACTAACTAATGCTAAACCCACAACACCGCACAGTATAACAGAAATATTTACCCCTTCAGTATCATGAAATCTTTTTAACTGTTTTCTTGCTAACACTAGATAATTTCATGCAGCTTAAGAAGGACCTCCAATAAGTATGAGTGAATTTAATCTAAAAAACTCGTCTATTCCCGCATACCCATCATAAACTGGACAAAATCAGCTGTAAATAGCCAGAAATAACGACACCGATGGTTGGAGATGTCGTCCTCAATCACACATCCGTACTTATTAAAAAGACAATACAAATTAGACTTGTGGACTAGATCATTATTCCAGAAATCAGTACCTGTACAGTACCTGTTAGTACGATGATACGATGAGGATGACATCTGGTTGTTTAGAATACTTTGAAAGCCCCCCATTTAATATGGTACCTTTCATCACACCTTAACGACATTCACTCACACTTACCAAATAAGGATGATCTTGGTCACCTCTCAGCCTGGCAGTACTCTTGTGTCAAATAGAAAACAATGTACACGTTCATAACACAAGGTAAATTCAACATCATGATCAATCTCGCTCAAAGTAAACAAATATTGATGCCAAACGTTATACTAACAACCATTATGTATGTATGTATGTACTCAGGCACATTCCCCATTGCTGAGGGTGGCCGACTCGAGATAGAGCCCGAACAGATACAATAATTAAAATTCCAATTCTTAGGGTACGGGACCACTTTTGCGTTCCCTTGCCCCTTTCTCTGTCTCGTTGAGTAGGATAATTTTACAAGGGGAGGAGGATTCCTAGCCTTTCATATTTAGCTTCAAGAATAGTAAAACTTTTAGTTTAAAGAATAGCGAAACTTGCACATACAACAGTGTGCTCAGTAGAGCACCATCCATGAAAACCAGTGTCATTTAAATGAATCCTTTCCGCGGCCGTGTTAGTGCGCGGCCTATCTAGTTTGTAGCTAATGTACAGAAGGTAGGTAGAGCCAAACGGTCGAATTAGCCCGATAGGCTGAGTGATCAATTTTGTCTGAGGCCGTTTTGGTCCATGGCCATTTTGGTTTTTGGTAGTTTTGGTTCGTAGTAGCTTTTGTCTGCAGCCGTTTTGGTTCAAAACTTGTATAGTCCGGCAGCAAACTGCCTTGGTGGTGGTGGTGGTGGTCAATTCTCGCCAAGGCAGCTGACCGAGCGCCAAACCTTCAATAAATAATCACTAGCCTATGTCAAAATCTGTATGAGCAGAAGCGGGTAAAAAAAAAATAAAAAAAAAACATCTGTTGGCGGAGTTACTATTTGGCTCCAGGCTGTTTTGGTTCGTGTATGTGTTTGTCCGGGTCCATTTTAGTACAGTCCAAGGTTGATTTGGTTTTCGGCTATTCAATTTGGTCCATGGCCGGTTTGAGTCATTGGTATCCACTGAATATATCTTTCAAATATCATTTAATCCGCAATTCTCATTCAAGGACACTGCCAAGACGTCCGTGAACTAGTCAAATAAAAGCTAACCATCCCTCTCCCCTTCACCGCACACCATCCAGCCCGAAAGCAGTGATTTTACAAGTGAGTCCCTCAGATAATTGGACTTAACTGCTACGCTTTTTTCCCCACTAATAATTCTATTCACACCACAAAAGCTAGGTTTTTCCGTAGTTTGCTTGTAGGCTACAGTCACGAGCAGGGTTAATTGAACGCCACCTTATGATACACACGAGAAAATGATAACTGATTACATTACACCAGTAATCCGACTAATGTGGTTCAACCAAGTTGTTAAAATACCTCGTCAATGTGTCAAAATTATTCCTCCTTGAAAACTGTCCAGAAATTCCGGTCCACGACTGTACTAAACTCGCAGAGCAAACTGGATAAGTTCTCTAAGGCAACCTACACTCACAACCCGCCTTACAAAAATCTGACTAAACCTTGGGCAATGAGACAATAATTGATTAGCTCGTAAAAGCCTAAGTAGTTTTCAAAATACTTCGGCGCGGAATGTTTATATACTCATGAACAGTCAAAACATCGACTGTGCACGTCAAAAGCAACTTGCAGCTGTAAGCTGTATGACAGTATGTGTGAGAACTGCGATGTGTTTGTAGAATAAACAAATTAATAACCTCGCTAATTTCAGACACATTTTTCCCCACAAGCTAAGTTAGAAGGCTAAGCTTCATATGGTAACACATTGATATACTGTAGACTAGAGTATCCGTAAGCCTGTACTTCCTAACTTTCTTTGTAAGCTGTAATTTTTTAATTTTCGTAGTAACAAAAATAATGTTGATAAATGTCTATGTAGTTGTGAAGGAACAGGTAAAATTATCATATAGGAAACAGTTTCAATATCCATGGTGGCTTCAACTCAGTCGTGCATAGCGCCATCCAGGCTTTTAGGCATATAGAGATCGATGGCAAGTCATCAAACGTGGCCTCGGCGGACAATCTTCAATTATGCTAATCTTATTTGTGTATATATTTAACAATCTGTGCAGCTGAATGCAGTTAGACGATATTTAAAATGTTACATTTTAATGGTTTAAAGTTTAAACAATACGTTAACACAACACCTTCTACGAAAATATGATGTCCTTTTTGTGAGATAAAAGACTTCCTTTACTGCGGAGTGTGTTTTGGTTTATGACGTGACCGCGTGAGCTGTGTATTTTCGCCTCGATATACCACCATTCTGCGAGTCTGAGGTGACACAATAGTACTACAAGATCGAGAGGCGACCGGTAGCTTATGAAAAGGTAAGTGTGCTAAAGAATGTAGCCGAGGTGTGACAATATGAGGGGGAAAAACTATCCGCTTTCTTTGAGGGCTGCCCAGCTGGTAAGTGTTATTCATTATGCAAACGTTACTCAGGCCAGGAGGTGGAGCTAAAGATAGTAAAGGTCGATTCATTATACCTGTCACATCAATGTTGCGTCCTGGACTGTCAACATTGCATTAGGCCTATATCGGTAACGAGTTAGGCTAGGCTACTCGGCACCATGGCATAGCCTAGGTCACACCCGGGCCCCGGCTCTTCTACAGGCGGGGTTTGGGCTGGAGGTAGAAGTGTGATACCTTCAGTCCATGGGCGGTGGCGCCTACCCAGTTAGGAAGACTAGGCCACTAACCAGAATTATTATAGTGATTGACTTAGGCCTAGGCTATAGCTAGTATGAGTTTTACTGCTTAGGCCTATACGACCGGGGGGAATAGAAGGGGCTGGAGTGATCAGAGCTGGAGTAGGCTAGGCCTACCTGTAAACGAGTCTGTAAATCGTCAACACTACAATATATTCAATATATTGCAAACTGGTCGTTAACGTTATGTTTTGTCTTTATTGAATATCCTAGGAGTTAGGTTATTTTTAGTTTCCACTCCACAACAATTTTTTAAACTTTTAATTTGTCCAGCTTTTCAGGTGTTAGTTAGGCTATCTGATGCATTATAATTTGGGGTATCATCGCTGCTTTAGTTTTATGTCTTGTGTGTTCCTTGTTCACGAAATTTAGTGTTGTAGGCTAGGGCTGCCGCTAGGCTGTTTACCAATTTTTAGTGGAGGATTTGCATTACCTTACCCTAACCAACCTAACGTAGCCTAACTTATTGTCCAAAGTGGGGGCTGCTGCCCTCACACCACTGCTAACTAACCTAACTTACAAATTTTGTAATTAGCCTAATTTATCCTCCTTGGGGGTAAGAGAGACTTGACTGTGTGTGTGCGTGTTTTTTTTTTGCGATAGGCCTAGCCTGCGCGAGATTTCGGTGATATCGGGGTTTTATAAGTCGTTGATACCGGTATCGCAAAACCTTCATGCCGAATAGGCCTAGGTCCTAGGATATAATGCGAAAGTTATGGCGAGTCCATACGTTCTCATAACCCTAATAAATTGTTTCTAATAGCGCCGATAAAGGAATGTTCAAGATAACCGAATTTGGTTTAAATTTTATCTTACAAATCGATCGTAAGGTATCTAGGCTCACTTATGTAACTTAGCCTAGCCTAGGCTAACTGGTTCAACTTTAGTTTATAATACTCGTAGAATCCGAGGTTTAATCTAGTACCTGTAGGTAGTTAGTGGTAAAAGAGTAGGTTGGATTAGGAGGGATCACCGGCAAACTGATTTATGGCAGAAAGGTCTTATTTGTTCAAGTCACAATATTATACAGTTTGATTGTGTTTAATGTTTTGATATGACCTACCGGTAAATATTTAGAATATATGGTGCGATTTTACTTAAGGGACGCGCACTTTACAGGTACCACCACACTTATTAGAGACTTATATTAGGTTTCCACGCATCCAATACCAAGCTACACCTTTTTCTGGTATACGAAACACCCAAAAAGGAAATGGGACACTCTAACATTAATAATATTAGACGAAATATAAATATAACTGTGGAAAAGTTGCGTTCGCGGGAGTAATGTCGATCGTTTTGTTTACATTGCGCTCGAGGTTAGTAGGCTACTTCGTGCATCAAGCTCAGTTCGACAGGACTGGGTCATGCCACTGTGTGAGGCCCGGGCAGGAGTGGTGTATCCGTAGTCTTTCCACAGTAGGGTAAAACAAAACATAAACTTTATTTGTATGTAACATGTGTGATGCACATAAATAAAAGGGGATGTGTCGGATGGTTGAAAGCCACAGTTGCTCGCGCGTTTGGGGCTAGCAACACGTATTATGAAAAACATGCATCCTCCTTCATTCACTGTCCCCCCCTTCACTCACTCAACCCCACAATTTGCCGGAGGATAACAGTTTTTCACAATACGTAGACGGAGGTCTTTAAAAAAAAATTTTTTTTATTTCCCATATCGGCGAGGAGGTAAGCTCCCGATTTTCGGCCCAAACGCGCTATTTTATTCTCGGCGAAAACCACATTAAAAACTATATTAAATCGTTTCTATTACTAGTATCAGATCAGGAAAGGGTGTAGGTTGTTGATGGATGCGTGGAATCCTAAAATTACTCTCTAATAAGTCTGTGGTGGTACCTGTAAAGTGTGCGCCGCTAAAGTAAAATTGCACCGCTTATTTTAAGGATAACCTCGTTTTCAGTGCTTAGGCTAATTGCATAGTATGATATCCGTAAAAAAATGCGTCATAAATACGATATTTATATTATGCAGTAATTTCTTAATTTAATACCCATTCAAAATCTAAGTAACTGATTGCCTGCTGGTTTTGGTAGCTCGACAAACATGTAGCCTAACACTGCAGGGAATATTGTATTGTATACCTAGTATGTACTTCAACTTCAAATACTTCATTAAATTATTTAATCAACATGTATACTCATAAAACAAAACAAAATCATTTATAGCAGCACTAGTGTAATGATCCAACTTGTTGATAGAGTGCATATTACATGATAGTGAACTATATCATGTACCGGTACGGTAGCTAGCTTAGCCTATGCACTTACTATACTGTACTGAGTTAATAAGTGAACTATATCATGTACCGGTACGGTAACTAGCTTAGCCTATGCACTTACTATACTGTACTGAGTTAATAAGTGAACTTTATCATGTACCGGTACGGTAACTAGCTTAGCCTATGCACTTACTATACTGTACTGAGTTAATAAGTGAACTATATCATGTACCGGTACGGTAACTAGCTTAGCCTATGCACTTACTATACTGTACTGAGTTAATAAGTGAACTATATCATGTACCGGTACGGTAACTAGCTTAGCCTATGCACTTACTATACTGTACTGAGTTAATAAGTGAACTTTATCATGTACCGGTACGGTAACTAGCTAAGCCTATGCACTTACTATACTGTACTGAGATACTAAGTGAACTATATCATGTACCGGTACGGTAACTAGCTTAGCCTATGCACTTACTATACTGTACTGAGATACTACGTGAACTATATCATGTACCGGTACGGTAACTAGCTTAGCCTATGCACTTACTATACTGTACTGAGATACTAAGTGAACTATATCATGTACCGGTACGGTAACTAGCTTAGCCTATGCACTTACTATACTGTAGCCTACTGAGTAAGTAAGTGAACTATATCATGTACCAGTACGGTAACTAGCTTAGCCTATGCACTTACTATACTGTAGCCTACTGAGTAAATAAGTGAACTATATCATGTACCAGTACGGTAACTAGCTTAGCCTATGCTCTTACTATACTGTACTGAGTTAATAAGAGTTTGACTGCACCGCCATCATGAATTGGAAGGAGACAAAAGGCAAAACTACCTGTAACAAGTGCGTTGTAATACGCGAGTACTGTTGTGATGTATGGTACAGTTACTCACACGTTCGACCGTTACAGAGCTCTTTGTATTTATGATAATTTAAATATGAGTTTACAAAGGAAACATAAAGATGCAGTCTACCTATGATTTTGATTCTTAAAGTATATGTTTTTAATTTTCTATTCTTATTGATATAGGCTAATGCAGTAACTAGCTAACACAAACAAAAGTACAAGTAGCTCTGTACCAGCTTGGCGTTTAGGCAACTGTGTGTATCTGTTTTAGAAGACAAGGGTCATGTTTCAGCTCGAGCTTTGTAGAATTGAATTTGATTAGGCTTGGGGGAAGAAGGGTAGGCCTGTATCCTACGTTTTTTTTTTTTTTATTCAAACCTTTATATTAATATGTAATATCAACAGGATTTCTAACTAATAGGACATTTCTAAAACGTTTTAGCCATTTTTAAACTGTCGAGTTGTATTTAATTGCAATACTGGCATTGAATAGAAATTAGGTACTGTTAATGGAAGATGATAAGTAGCCTACCCGGTACCAATACTTTCACATACTGACCTAGAATTAGTTTTTGATAATGAACTCATACATAATGGATACAACTTCAAGAATCTATGCTCATTGGGGTCAAAATATTGAAATAACCAGGCCCTTTCTTTGGAAAAGTTATGTTCTCAGGAACTCTATATTGAAAATAAAAGTGGACAAATTGCAAGTAACAAAAACGTCTGGACACCTTGACCCTGTATTTATTAGACCCATCACTATGTACACGCTAGCTGAAGACTATGCACTGTATACAAATACAGTTTATGTTTGCCGACCAATACCGAGAGTTGATTACTGGAATTAAACTTGATCATTTACTGAGAGAGAGAGAGAGAGAGAGAGAGAGAGAGAGAGAGAGAGAGAGAGAGAGAGAGAGAGAGAGAGAGAGAGAGAGAGTACAAAGGAGTACAAAGGAAATCAAGCAACAACAGATCTAGTGACCCTTCTAGGTTGCTTGTCCTCCAAAACACTGAGGATCAAATGTCCAAACAGTGGTTCAGAGTGGGTAAGGGAACATTGGAAAGGGAATTACTGCCCTGGAACTAATGTCCGTGGCAGGATTAGGAAGTTAGTAGAGGACAGATGGGTTAGTAACTGAAGGGGGGATAAAATAAAGTTATTCATTTACAAACGCAGTCAGTCGCGGGTTTGATGAGAGATATTTGTCTAGGCGGAGTTTAAATGAAACAACGGTGATGCAGTCTATAACGTTTCGGGGAAGCCCATTCCACAAGTTGACAACTCGATTGAAGAAGAAATTCTTAGATTCGTGCGAGTTAAAAGATTTACCAATAATTTTGCAACCGTTTCCCCGCGTGTAATTAGATTGGTCGATAGTGAAGTACTTACTACAGTTCATATTGTCGATGCCTTTGATGATTTTGAACACTTGAATTAAGTCACATCTTAATCTGCGCTGGGTTAAAGGAAATAGATTTAATTCTCTAAGACGCTCTTCGTATGGTTTGTTCTTTAGGCTAGGTATCATTTTGGTAACTCTACGTTGAACTCGTTCTAGCTTGTTTATATCTTTTTGGTAATAAGGGCACCAGGATTGAACGCAGTATTCCAGAAGAGGGCGGACTAAGGAATTGTAAAGGGTTAGGATAAATTCTTTGGATTTATGCTCAAATGACCTGCCTATAAAGCCAATTATTTTGTTTGCCTTCTTAACAACTTCTGAACATTGTTGACTCGGTTTTAGGTTACTCGATATTGTTACTCCCAGATCGGTTTCTCTGTTTACATTCTTAAGCTGAGTGCCATTCATCGAATAGTTTGCTTTCTCATTTAGGTATCCGACATGTAGTACTTTACATTTATCCGCATTGAAACTCATTTGCCAAATTTGGGCCCAACATGACAATTTATCTAGATTGTGTTGCATATCGTCAACTTGTTCTTTTGAGAGTACGCTATTTGCAATTTTTGTATCGTCAGCAAATTTTGAGATTGTACAGGTGAGACCCTCATCTATGTCGTTGATGTAAATTAGAAAGAGAATTGGTCCTAGTACCGATCCCTGGGGTACCCCGCTACTTACATTGGTCCATTTAGATGCCTTACCGTTTATGACTACCCTTTGCTTTCTGTTGCTGAGCCAATTTTCTATCCATTTCAACACACCGTCTTGTATTCCATGCGCTTTTAGTTTTAGCAGTAAACGTTTGTGGGGAACTTTGTCAAAGGCCTTTTGAAAATCAAGGTATATAATATCTACAGCTTTACTCTCATCGTAGAGGTTGAGGATATCGTGGAAGAAGTCTAAGAGGTTTGTTAAACAGGAACGATTTTTTTACAAAAGCCGTGTTGAGTATCTTTAACCCGTGGAGCCCCGGCTAGTTTTGTAATGTTTGCGCACCAGAACCCGGCCGGTTTTCAAAAAATGGTTTTATTCCAGAAACAATAGTGAATGGGTTAGGAATGAAGGAAAAACCACGAAAAACCGCTCAAAAAGCTTAAAAAATGGTCCTACAGAGCCCCCGAAAATGGATTTTACAAGAGTAAAAAATTGAAGGCAATTATCCCCAAAAAACAGGTTATTGCGCGCTCGCGCGCACGCACGTGGACTTTGAGAGTTTTCAACCATCGGCACGGTTTCGTGGGATACGTACACAGTTCCCATACAAATCTGAGCCCTCTTGATAGGCTACACCTGAGGTTACGGTCGGCGCAATTAGGGTGACGCGCCAGGCGCGTCTCTGGGGCTGTGCGTTACATACATCGCCGACGCGTCAGATGCGTCGCTGGGGCTATACGGGTTAAGTATGTTATTTTCCTCTAAGTGATTTACGAGTCTGTCTCGTATGACCGTTTCTAGCATTTTACATACAACTGAGGTTAAGCTAATTGGACGATAGTTACTGGGTAGGGATTTGCTGCCTTTTTTGAATATCGGTGTTACGTTGGCTAGCTTCCACTGATCAGGCACAGAGAGAGAGAGAGAGAGAGAGAGAGAGAGAGAGAGAGAGAGAGAGAGAGAGAGAGAGAGAGAGAGAGAGAGAGAGAGAGAGAGAGAGAGAGAGAGAGAGAGAGAGAGAGAGAGAGAGAGAGAGAGAGAGAGAGAGAGAGAGAGAGAGAGAGAGAGAGAGAGAGAGAGAGAGATATTCAAAACTAAAACTATATAGGTACGGTACGGTACTAGGTATTTTACGTGAAAGTGAGGATCAGTAAGAGAGCTTGAACTAGAGGTTTACATTGTTCCCGTATCACCATTACCGTGACAGCTTCCGGTCGTTATCAGTGCACGCTGAGTCTCACCTTTATTAACCGACAGGGATGCGTCGCTCCTACTTATTTAGCGATAGGGAGAAACGGCTTCCGATCATTACCGCGGGGGGTGGCGGGAGGAGGGAACGGAAAGACCCGGGAATATAATATATGTGAAGCGTTAACTGAGGTAGGTGAGACGAGGAGAAATCATACTATGGAAGAATAGAATTCTCAGAATAATATGTATGGTAATCGACTAACGCTACTAAATACTGATTCAAATGTTTGAATTCTTCTGATTACCCCTGGAGTAGGCTACTTTAAGGTTTGTGAGTGGACATATAAAGGTAATCCGCAGAATAACCAAATACCTGGTCTTGATCACCTCACATTGACTAGCCTACATTATTCCTTTTCACTAGTACCGTACGCTAGCTAATATCTTACTTTCCAATTCAGAAATATTCTATCGTAGCCTACTAATTTTGTACGATTATTGTAATAATATAAAACATATAAACATCAGGATTGATACGTAACAGATGTAATTTGTTATATACCGTAAATTATGATTACTTTATTTATTTATTTTCAAATTGCAGAAGTTTCGTTTATAAGACGATCACAGATTTGCTTAATCCTAGACTCCCTTTCGCAAGTATGAAAACCATTATATGCGAAATCAGGAACGTACTGTAGGCCTACTGTCTAATAATGTTAGTTTTCCTATTCCGTTTGGCTAGTCAAATAAAATGTAAAGCTTCGTCTCAGGACTGTCTTTTAAAGCTTAAAAGCTGATAATTTATTATTCAAAACGTCTTAAACTGATTTCCGGTATATACTCGTATATTGCAAACATTATATCATAGACCTACTCACAGCCACTTGTCGAAGATTGAATCCGAACTATTATACCAGGTGAACGTGCAGTACGGTACGTATTGGACATGTGGTGTTCCGTATTGCACGTTCGCCTGGTCCAAGAGCTTGGATTCAATCTTTGACAAGTGCTTGTGAGTAGGTCAGTAATATAATGCTTACTATATAAATAATTAGTTTAAGACGCTTTGAATACTGGTAATAAATGTTTAATTTATAGGGCCATAGGCTATAAATAGACACTCCCGTGAAGAAACTTTGCAGTATATTTTGCTAACATTAAACGATCTTATTCAACTTTAGAAGTATCTATTGCAGGCTTTATTTAATTTATTAATTATTGTAGGTTTAAAGTAAAAACGTGTGTTGCTATTATAGAAGCAAGTATGGGTTCTTGAATCGTCTTAACCGGATACTTAATGCAATGAACACGGGACAAGGAGTACGAGAGTATACAATTCAATTAGTTTTATTTACCTCTAAGCAATTGTATGCATTCAGATTCAGGTCAAAAATACAATATTCATATAACATAATTAACGGGTATACAGACACAATACATAGAATTACACAATCCGAGTGGTATAAGAAGCAAATGACTATTCAGGTAGGGCAAGACTGCTCGTAAAACTCTCGTTTTTGTACTTATCAAACAGTGACCACCTGGATAGCGACCTGACTGGATACACACATGTAGCCTACAACTTCAGTCACGCTTACAGGCACACATGGGAGGACAGAGAGAAAATGGCTTGCTAAGCAGGGCGGCCACAATACGCGCAAACATTAATACACAGGTGCTAACTAGGCTCGGGGGGGGGGGGGGGGGGGGGGAGGAGAAGAGACGCCGTGGGAAAACTTATAGTGTCACTCTAACGTATTAAAATATAAGGTAAGGTACTGGTTCAAACTAGTTTGATCTTACAACACGTGGACAATTACTGGGGCCTGCTTCCTAGGTGCCTCGGTACGTAAGTAAACAATAAGAATACATAAACAAATACATAAATAGATCTATATGTAATTTTACATTCACAACTATTACCTGTCAACCCATGGGTTGCAATATGACTTTTAGAAAGTTCTGTAAGAGAGCTGCGATATGACTTCGGGAAGTACAATTTTGAAAGGTCTACTAAAAATGCGTCAACATGCCTAGGCGGCTGAAAATTGGTTCAGAAATAGGCTTATATGGCAACTTTCAATATCAAACATCATAATACATTTACACCTCTCACACACACTCACTCTCACACACTTTTATTATTGTGGAGGTGGTGACAGGGCTCTGGAACCATCCATACACATACTTTCTGGGTCCTAATTCTTCCCATATGCCTTGCGTTGCAATAATACTGCTATATAAGGGAGGTATAACGGATAATACAAGTATGTCTTTCCTCCCCTTTCTCCTCTCCCGCACGCAAGGCCAACACAAGGGGGTGCGGTTGCCTATTCTCGCCAAACATGCAACTCTCGACCATGCCCACAACACACCCACATAATTGTTGTGCAATATATATTTGCAGTGACTAGGTGTAACCCCAACACGCTGATGTACATTACATTACAATTTTGCGAGGGTTGCCTTTTCGGCTATTTCTTCGTACCACGTCGGTCTATGAAAATAAAGATCTTACAGCTGCCAGGTTAATATAGATATATGAAGCACCAATTGACAGTACCCAACTACGGCCGATTACACACACTAGTCAGTTATTAGCCTCACCCATATACATAACCACCTGTAGTTCGATGGAGCCTTCCCATCGCAATTGCAATCTACTAAGCGGATTATGCGGAGATCCTTGGGGTTAGCCTGAACACTGAACATTGGCGGGTAAAAGTATTGACGCTAGAAAGGTGTTCATTAACTAACTAGGCACTAGATTTAAAAGTATATATTAACCCGGGAGGCGAAAATACTTAAGTGGTTTTGGTGGGCAAAGGCGACGATCCTCTTAAGAGGTAAGGCCTAAAAAAAGCCTTTTAAAAGGCCCCAGTAGCACTTAAAATAAAGGAATAGGTCATTAAGTGAGATAATTCCTCTCCATACCTTCTATCACTCCTCCACATATGTCAAAACCCCCTCCTTCCTCCCTTTCCCCCCCCCCCTTCAATTATCACCTATTTTTCCTCTTATTCCCTTGTTTATCAGTTTATTTACCGCGCCAACATCTCCAATCCGGTTCTAAGGCGTGGTGCTAGGCCTAGCTACTGCGTGTTGTGAGAGAGAGCTGCGAAAGAGAGCTCAGTCTGCCTCTAGGCTTGGGAAAGGGAGGATATATGTCGCGTCCGCCTGACATTTCATGACTGAACGGTCGGCAATAATTCGCGATTTTCACCCCCAAAACACTATCCCTCTTGTTTTATTGCTGTTACATCTTGCTATCTTCATATTAAACGTAAACTAGTCGCATATGAATAAGTAATAACGATATTTAGCGTAAAATGACGATTTTAGGCGGGAATGAAGCCTAATATGACCGCCCAGTAGTAGGATGTTCACTACATACAGCTCACCTTTTAAAGGTTAACATAACTTAGATGCCTTGTCAGTACGGTAGCATGAACACCGAATTTATACATCTGTATCGATATTAACACTTGGGCGTGTATAAGTACCGGTACCGTAACACCCAACAGATACTTATATATATATATATATATACATAATTATAGCCTATACACACTGTGAACACTGGGCTTAAGACAATGAATGGATAATCTATGAATTGCAGTACTACTGGACTTTGGGGATACATCTATCACTGCTTTCATCGACTACACGTTTACACTTATTGAGATTATCACCAATTGGGCAACAGATTGCACAATCACAGGGATCACCGACGTAGCAACTCTTGGGGTTGCCTCGCATGCTATTTCGTTACTTCGGTTTCAACACTACCAATCCTGCCTCACAATGGGGGTACTCTCACAACAGGTAATTACAAAATCAATATTGCAGTCAATGAGGGACGAACACTTCAGAATCTAGAAGGGCACGTGAGGCACGAAAGGGAATCGTGCTAGATTAATTATGAAAAGCTTTCTCTCGGAGTGCGGGACACTTGGTGGGCAGGGAGGGTTTCTCAAACGTATCACAGGGGGCTACTAAAAACAGTAAAAGGGTTGTGGATGCCTTTTCAACAAGATTGGATATTGAGGGTCTTGATCACTTTAGGGTTAACACAAGGGGAACAGCTAATACTTATATCTCTGGGTGTACGCCTTCACGACAATGGAATCCTAAGAGGGCGAGAGCACATATGAAATAATCAAATCATTACCGCTATTACCAGATCAAAAGTGCCAACAAAGGGGTCTCTAGGTAGGTACGCAATTCTTGGTTCTGGTACTCATGGAGAATTGGGTCGGTCGTACTTCAAGTCGACCTCTGCATATCACAGTTGCACGAACAGGGGATGTCTCGCCACACATCAAGGCGATGTCTGCTTGGCTCAAACTGCACAGTCGTGGGCCGACCACAGCTAAGGTCGACATCTGCATACCACAGTTGCACGAACAGGGATCTCGTCACACTTCAGGTAGTTATTTGCTGGCCTCGGACTGTGCCCACACACGACGGGGGTCAACTACACTTCAGGTCGACTTATGCATACTGTAGTTGCACGAACGGAGGTCTCACCACACTCATAGACCACCCAGATCCCCTTCAGGCTATATTTATAAATTTTTCGAAAGCGAAATGTTCTGGCCGATGGCCGATTTCTTCTAGTTACAGGCTCACTTTTCCTCGCTCAGAAAATAACCGACACCTAAACGGGATGAATCGTCTTATTATCCCAAACTAATGGATCGTAACGGGGGAGATCCCCAAAAGACCTTCCCTCGCACCAAATAGGGTTAAGCTACCGTACCGTATCATCTGTTTGTGAAGGGGGCGGCACACGGGTAGTTTTTCCGCTGCTTTTCCTAGTCTGTTAATGATTTCGACCCACTTTTTACCACATGTGAGCTGATTTATTGTATTTAGATTTTTTATATTTTTAATTAGCTTATATACTGTATATACGATCGTCATCAATTCCAGTTACCAATTTAATACCAGAGTGAATTAATAGCTCTGTGACTGACTTTTTCGTTTTTGTTTTTATTTGTTTATTATTATTTAATCCAAGAACCATAAGCAAGAATTAGATTATGGGTTAAGGAAAAGAAAAAAAAAAGAAAAAAAAAGAAAACAAAAAAACAGCCCGTGTGACACCGCCCAAAGTCATCGTTCTTACTAAATATTCTGCACTCATCCCAAAACAAAGCTCAGTCCCATTGCATAAGGCAGTTTCCTAGCAGAACCAAACCAATCTGAAGATAAAAGCTAATTTCATTCTTTTATGTCCTTATGTCGCCATTCATTGCACTTAATTCCACCCAGTAAGGAAGGACAGGCTATAAACTTTGAGGGGGACACGCAACGGAAGCACTTGGTGGGAACGAATGGGCTATTGAATCTAATTGGGTTATTTGATATAAAGGGACAAGCTTTTTAATATCAAAGAGAACATGTGGTAGCCATGAAAATAAAGAGATCAAATTTGAGGGATTATGTAGTACTTTGCAGCAGACCTCTTATCTATTTAATCTTATGGATTGTTGGTAGAAGGTTAGCCTATATAACGAGCTCAGTTAACTCACATGAGACACGTAATGATAAACTAAAATATTCTAGTATTATTTTAAACACTGAAAAATCACAATAATTGGCTGATAGGTGGGCAGTAACCTGAAGTATATACGGTACCCAGATATTTTAAAACTCCAATCTCCTACTCGTCTATAGGCTAGCCATCATTTATTCATTAGTTTTTTTCTTAATTGCCATTTGTAAGCCTAGTTATACTAAATGTGTTCATTATATATATATATATATATATATATATATATAATATATATAATATATAATATATATAATATATAATATATATATATATATATATATGTACTGTATATATATATATATATATATATATATATATATATAGTTTTTATCTAAAGCCTAGTATATTCCATGTCATTTGGATATTCAAGCATATTACTGCACGGCATTACAGTGCTGTGCTCAATGATTTGAATAGTATCTACGTTAACCTATCAGAGAAGCTGGGGTATGCAAATAAAGCATTAGAATTTGAATCATTTTACAAACATGTTTTACTAAGAAGAATGAATTGTGTCTAATGCATTCACTTTTATTTCGTACTCCTGTGTTTACATACCGGTACCGGTACTGCATATCCTTTATTTCATATATTATCCAAACCCGGTTTTGCTAGCTTATATATCATTATTCATCAAGTGCAACCTTGCCAGTATACATAAAACGTTTGCAATCACTGACTGAAAACACGGACTGTACTGTACAGTACTGTGCATAGCCTACTGTATATTCACAACGGTACATCACTATAGTAGTTTTCATCTGGGCTAAACTAACCCCTTAGCAACTATTTTATCGATAATTAATGTTGTGAAAAGAGTTAACTTATATATTTCGAAGCATTTTAATTGCTGGAGGCCCTATTACAACTGAAACAAATCGTCTAATAATAGCCAGAAAAGAGTTAAAAGGACTGCACCGGTACTAAAAGGGTCAAATACCTAATATTTATAAACCATGTTTCTTCATTACATTAATGCCACGTTTTCAAAATTAGCAGATACAGTATTTATCTACAAAATCTTCATAGTATCTGAGTAATCAAGATGGGGACATGGCAATTTACCGTCCACTGAAAACAAACCTGGCTATCATATACATGTACATACATAAGAGAATAACATAAGAAAAATGGAGATCTAAAAATAGCCTACTGGCCCACACGAGGCAGATCCCTTCGTGCCTATTAGTTCTTACCTATACCAACAATGTTTCCCATTACAACCTGTATCTCCTAAACTTCATCCATCTTATAGTTTCCTGATAACAATTCCCACTACAGTACTACCTATATCTCCTACACTTTATTCATCTTATACGAACAAAATCATTTCAATAAACCTTATAAGAGTGTGATATACTATTTATATAAATATTGGGTAAGGTTCTGAGTCACGCTGCTATTCATAGAACACCCAGGCACCAGACTAGCAAGAAATAGAAAATAACCCCCGAAAAGAGACACTAAATTTTCCCAGGCCAGACTGAAAGAGAGAAAGTAAATAAGCAAACAGCCAGTCAAGTATGTCAACACAAATATACAGATTAATTACTCTTGGTAGTTGACATAAACGAGGTACTTAACCTTGGTAGCAACATTGGGAAGTGGAAATAGATATGAGAGGAAATGTAACATGTTCGGCTACTTTATTCTGGCAAAGATGAACATTTATATATGAAGCCCTTTGGAAATACAGCTATAGGATTTACACCAAAAACAATTAAGCATATAACCAAAAAAAATCATATTGTTTTGATAGATTCTCTTCGCCATTCATACCGGTACCAATACAATTAGTAAACACCATACGTAAAATTTTATTCCTGAAAAAAGTTTACCCTGTGAACCTTTATTTAAATTTAGGCTCTTATATTGATCTTGTTATCACTACACATAATAAAAATATTCTATACAATGCAAAGAATGTGAGCTTCCAAATTGGAGAAATATACCCGCACTTACATCTGTGAGTGCACTGATTCACTGTATTATGTCTACACTTATTTGTTTTGTTTTTTATTTAATCAGTTTGACTACCTTCTAGGGAAAATGAGCGATGTCATTTTGATAAAAGGGTTCTATAGTACCGTATACTGTACTTGCAGTCCTAATTAAACAAAAAATAATAAATTGTTCAATTAAGTGCACCGGCCTAACTGTACTGTAACTGTACCACTTGCGTTAAGTCATTTCTTGATTTAGGCAGCCAATATCCCATGTTAACCTAATTTGATTTATTTATATGATTTTTAACAATTGACACTTAAATTTCATATTACCAAATAACTAAATGGAACCTATTATATCTAAATTAAATATATTTTTTCTTCTCGATATAGAGTTGCAGGGTCTGGTAAATGAGTTTGGAACAGTGTGCGAAAAAACGGAATTTGAAGGTAAATGCGGGGAAGAGCAAGGTTATGATCTTCGAAAGGGGTGAAGTCACAGAGTGTGAGGTGAAGTTGAACGGTCAGGCTATGGAGATCGTCAGCTCTTTTAAGTATCTGGGCAGTGTGCTGAGTATAGATGGGACTATGGATGAAGAAGTGCGGTAGAGGGTGCAACAGGGGAAGAGGGTTGTAGGAACGTTGAAAGCAGTAACAAGAAATAGGGTGGTCAATATGGAAGTGAAGAAATCCTTGCATGACAGTGTGGTAATCCCGACACTAAGTTACGGAAACGAAGCATGGACGTTCGGGAAGAGACTCAGACCAAGAGTTAGAGCGGTGGAAATGAGTTACTTGAGAAGTGCGTGCGGAGTTACATGGAGGGATAGACAGACGAATGAGGAAGTAAGAAGGAGGTGTGGTGTGGAGGTAGATGTGCTGGAAAGTGTGAAAAGGAACAACTTGAGATGGTTCGGCCATATGGAACGTATGGAAAGTGAGAGAATGACTAATAGGGTGTACGAGAGCGAGGTGGAAGGACAGAGAGGGAGAGGTGCACCGAAGGAGAGGTGGAAGGATGGAGTGAGGAAGTATATGGATGAAGGCGGTGCTGGTTGGGAGGAGGGGCGTCGACTGACTGGGGACAGAGGTGCATGGGGGCGGTTCGTTCGTGGCCACCCCTTCGAGGATCACGGCGTCAGGCAATAAATAGATAGAGATAGATTAGCACCGGCATATTACCATTCATTGAGAATTTACTACGTACCTTAATACTGTATTCTCATAATTGACTCCTCCATACCACTTCATAGACGTCACCACATCACCTAATTGACATCACACCGTCTAAATGACAGAACCTATCTATCTATTTATCTACTCAGGCACATTCCCAATGTTTTCAATTTTTTTTTTTTTTTAAGCTGGGGGTGGCCGACTCGAGAAAGGGTCCGAACAGGGGAAAACAATTAACACACAAAACAAAACACAAATTCACACACATCTAAGTCGCCCAGGAGAAGACCCAGATACCAGGCATCACCAAGGTCACTCCAGCACTCTCCCCCGATCTCCCGGATAGGAGCAGTTTTGGTCTTAGCAGGCAAACATGCAGCGAAGCCTAACCACCACAAGCCCGCCCACCACACTTCCAGGCGCACCCTTCATATATACCGGCTCCTCGGGCCAGGCACCTGGCGGACTAATATCTAGTCCAACTGGCGTCCGACCCCCTCTCCCAAGTGACCGCGTTTTCACTCATCTATTCACAAGCATTCTCCATTCATTCCTGTTTATTACCACTTCAAGACTTGCCTGATCTATAGTCATTCCTCTATCTTCCAACGCTTGTCCTACACAGTCTCTCCATCTCAATGGGGGTCTTCTTACCCTTCTACCTCCCCTTCTATCTGACTCACATATTCTCTTTGTAAGTCTTTCATCTTCCATTCGTTTAACATGACCATACCAGCTCAGCACCCTTCTGTCCACTCTGGCCGACAAATGTTCCTGTTGCCCCACTCTCCAACGTATCTCTTCATTCCTCAATCTGTGTCTACGAGCCACTCCACACATACAGTACTCCTCAAGCAGCTCATCTCCATCACATCCAGCTTTCTTCTCTCCTTTGCCTTCAGAGCCCATGTCTTTTTTTTGTGTTTTTCTTTTTCTCTCTATTCCAACTACTCCCTCTCAGGCATAGGTTGAGAGCCTGCACACTCAACCGCTGAACACGGTGAGGCCTGTGAGGTCTTGTTCCAGTCTAGGGAGTGAGACATGCGAAGCACCTATTCACGGCTCGAAGCAACTCCATCACTGAAGCTGCTTTGCCTCTGTGCCTCACAGTCTCATTCCCCAGACTCGGACCCTCACTCTCAGAACGCCACCTAATGAGCAATTAACTCACTAGGCATTGCCCCCCTGTAGCATATTTTGAATTTGGGAATATACAGTGCTATTTAATCAGGGAACAATGAGGGTACATCACTGTTGGTACAACAATCCCTATATACATTGCACTTTTAGCTTTCATTCAGAGATTTCTCACCTTCCCCATACTTCCCATTGCTCCGAAAACATTCCTTCCTTCACATACCGGGTACTCTCTGTTTTACCTCTATTTCCATACCTCCATTCTTGTTTATCGTTCCTCCTAGATATTTAAAACACTACTTGTTCCAGTATTTCCCCATCCAGCCTCACATATATATTCACCATACGATCACCCTTGTTACACACCATCACTTCTTCTTTGCTATCCCTTTCTCTACCTCGTAGTCAATAGATTAGTTAGTTTTAGATATCCAAACTGCTCCGTAAGGACCAATAGGTCTGTTGCAGTTTGTTCTCCTTTGTATTCCTTTGTACTTTTATTGACGTTCACCTTCAGCTTCCTCCTCCCACAAACCACACCAAACTCTTTGACTACCCGCTGCAGTTTCTCCTCAGAATCCGCCACCAACGCTGTGTCATCAGCGAACAGCAACTGATTCAACTCCCAAGCATTACCATTCTTTCCTAGTAAACCCAATCCTCTACCCATAGTTCTCATTTTCACCTCCCTCACCACTCCACCACCTAATTGACATCACCACACCACGTAATCAATATCACTCCATTACCCTACCTAATTGAAGACACCTCCCCATTAATTTGACATTATCACGCCACCTAATTGATGTAATTTCTCCACCTAACTGACGCCACCTCCCCACCTAATTGACATTTCCTCAACAATTAATAACCAAATTATAACAAATTAATTCTTCAGACAACCTAATATTCTGTTCCTTACCACCTAATATACGTTTCCCCAGCACCTAAATGCTATCACCTCACTTCTTGTATCCACCTAAGGGACGTCTTCTCACTACTTGCCTGACGCTTTCTAAATACGTATTGTGCATTGCCACAACCATATTGTCGTATTCTTACCATTAACCCTTCTGACATGATGACGTAGTTTTCGTCTTGTTCAGATTTCCATTACACAATTTTCTTTTAACTTATGATATATAAGTCTTAAATGGGTAAATAGTATCTCATAAAACCATCTTCATAATCTGCATAAAATCCTCTAATTTTAGTCAGAATCAAAGGTAAATAGGCGTCATCGTGCTGATGGGGTTAAGCTTACAATGCTATATATTTTTGTTCAGTACCGTAACTAACAAACATATTATACAACTTAATTACTGTTTCACATTATGTTATTGTCACCTTCTCTTCCTGGGCATCGACTTCACCTAATCTTTTTACATCGCCTCACACCAACTAAGACTTATTTGGAAACTACCGGTAAATAATGGTCAGTAAGTACCCGGATATCTCCCACAAATAATCATATATATGCTCCTCCGACACGCCCACCCGCCCACAACCACACAACCACTCCGCTACAGGAATCATATTTACGTTCCCTCTACCACGCCCACCCTGTGTTTATATACTCCCCCTGACGCCCGTTCGTCTCATTTCCTCAATCGGAATTCTCACGAGCACTTCTTCCAGCAACTCTATTTAGACAACTTTGATCTTGCAGCTTCTGCATTCAAGATTTTAAGAATATGACCGCCTAAAATAATCTACAGTCATTCTAATTGCTGACATCGATGCAAAAATGCCCCTAAATATTGCCAGGATAAAGTTACTGATAGAAAATTGCCGGAAAAAGTGCTCGTGTGATTCCTCCTATCCCCAAACAAACTGCACCTCGGGTCTCGCAAAATCTCGCAACAATGGATTTAGTAGCGTGCTGGTTTTCTAAATCGTACGGTACGGTCCGCCGTTTTTTAGCGCGCCGCTCCTATATCTCCCAGGTTTCGCTTGGCTTTAACACCTTTGGAATCTAGGATGAACGCGTGAATTATAGTACTTACTATAAAACTTAGACACATTAAAGGGATCCTAACGTGTTCAGAGTAGATTATATCAGCTTTGGTGAATTTGTAAAGTATAGTTTGGTTGTAATCCTATTCTAACCTAACCTTGTTAGGGTAGGTTAGGACAGTTAACCCCTTCTATACCGGCGACGTATTTCTAATTGTATTCTTGCTATATTCAGACGATTTTGTGTACTTTCGCTAGAAACTTAACCTTGGGCTATTCCGGTGCTATTCCTTCCTCCCGACCCCCCTCTCTCCTACTTATATCTAATATCCTAATATCTTCTAAAGATGTACTTTCTACCCTCTCTGGGCTTGATACTAAGAAGGCGTATGGTTCGGATGGTATTCCTCCTGTTGTAGGCCTACTCAAAAACTGTACTTCCGTGCTGACGCCCTGCCTAGGCAAACTCTTTCGTCTCTGTCTCTCCTCTAACGTCTTCCCTTCTTGCTGGAAGTTTGCTCTCATTCAACCTGTCCCAAAGAAGGGTGACCATTCTCAACCTTCCAACTATCGTCCAATTGTTCTCATCTCTTGTATCTCTAAAGTTTTTGAAACTGTTCTTACTTCCAAATTTGTTAAGCATTTATTTTCTCAAAATCTACTATCTGATTGCCATTATAGCTTCCTTAAGGGTCGCTCTACTGGTGATCTTCTTTCATATCTTACTAACTCTTGGTCATCCTCCTTTCGAGACTTTGGTGAGACCTATTCTATTGCGTTAGACATATCGAAGGCCTTCGATAGAGTCTGGCACAAATCTAATAATTTCTAAACTACCCTCCTTCGGTTTCTATTCCTCCATCTGTGCCTTTGTCTCTAATTTCCTTTCCGGCCGGTCCATAGCTGCGGTTGTGGACGGCCATCGTTCACTTCCTCATCCTATCAACTCCGGTGTTCCTCAGGGATCTGTCCTATCTCCTATTTTCATAAATGATCTTCTCAATTGTACCTCCAGTCCTATCCATTCATATGGAGACGACTCTACCTTACACTATTCAATTAGTTTCCCAGAACGCCCCAGCCAGCATTCCCTCAAAAGCAAACGTAATGAAGCCATAGAACACTTATCTTCTGATCTAACTACCATTTCCAATTGGGGCAGAGAAAACTTTGTTACCTTTAATGCTTCCAAAACCCAATTTCTCCATCTATCTACCCGCCGTGAACTCCCAGCGGACTTTCCCTTATTCTTCAACAATACAAAAATCAACCCTTCATCTTCTCTCGGTATTCTTGGTGTCTCTTTTTCTTTTGCTCGCTCTTGGAAGGACCATTTTACCAGTCTTGCTAAGGCAGCTTCCCAAGAAGCTGGGTGTGCTCAATCGCCTAAAGGGGCTCTTTACCCCTGCTCAGCTTCTTGCTCTGTACAGGGGCACAGTGCGTCGTGACGTTTAGGTGTCAATTTTGTTCCTGGCGAGCGATAGCGAGCCTGTAATTTTTTAAGGAACCGGCCTTCGGCCAGGAAAAAGCTTGATGGAGGTCCATGGAAGAAACTAAAAAAAAAAATTATAACAAAAATATAAATAAATGAGGAAATAAACACCCCCATCCCCCCTTACGTTGAGTTAGTTATTATTGGTTGCCGTGATCATCCTAGGCAAAGGAAAAACAGAACCAGCGCAATATACTAAAGTCGAGTTAAGCCGGTATCACACGAGAGCTTTCATAGTCAACATTTTTCTGGCAACATTTTTGGAAAATTTTCCACTGGTATCGGAAAATAGACTGATGATAGATGCATTTAGGCAACCGAAATATTTTATATGTTGACCACATAAGCTGCCAGACCAGTGTTGAGGATAAATGTTGAGTGAAAAAGCGCTCGTGTGATACCGGCTTTAGTAGATTTTATTGTTTACCGTGATCATCCTAGGCAAAGAAAACTCGAAGCAGAACAATATCCTAAAGTCGAGTTAGTTATTTTTATTGGTTACCGTGAGCATCCTAAAAAATAAGAAGAAAAAAAAACAAAAAAAAAACAGAACCAGTGCAATATCCCACAGACACTTGGGTAACTTCCGGGCCAGCCGCCATAATAACTCGCAGCGCTATCTGATGCCTTGTTTGCGGCCATCAAGATCGCCAAACTGGGGCCGAGTTTTATGGTTATTATGCCTTCACAGCTCGGTACCTCGCCCGGCTGTCTGTAGGGAGAATTGTGGCTGACTCTTTAACGGGAGTCGCCATGTTGCATCCCCTTAGCTATCAACGGTCGTGTATTCTATATTTTGTTAATTTCACCACAACACCAAATACCTCCAATTAAATTAATACCAAGCTGTGTGTATCTGTAAAACTTGAGGGGAGATTTGCTTTTATTTGTTCATTTATTATTGTCTTTAGTTTCCTCACAAGACCTCCATCAAACTTTAAAAATCCGTCCAGGAAAACCCATCTCGATAAATTTGTTTGTTTTTCGGTAGAATAATGTCTTGGTCGAAGGCTGCTTCCTCCTTAATTACAGGCTCTCTATCGCTCGCCAGGAATAAAAACCCGACAACTAAATGGCACAAAACGCTCGCCAGGAAAAAAATCGACACCTAAATGGCACAAAAGGTCTTAAAATCGCCAAACTAATGGAGCGAACGTTTTAATATCTCAATTAAAACGTTGCTAAACATTAGAGAGAAGGGGGTCCAAAAAGAAACCCAACCTCCCCTTAACCATAATAATTCCGTGTATGGGTGCTGCCCATTAGAGACCCTATAGTAACAGAGATCGGCCAACCTCCGCCAACTTGGTGCCCCTGGTGATACTTTCCCCTCTTTTTACACTAATATCTTCGTAACCTTAACCCCTTCACCACCATTACGTAATTTGCAGAATATTTTGGATACCATTAGACAATTTTCTTTAGTTTGTAATCTACCTATGCGACATAAGTGCGTAAATACGATCTCGATACATCCTCCTAGTAACGTAGGTCCTTCTTAAGCTGCATAAAATCACCTAACTTTAGCCAGAATCAAAGTTAAAAAGGCGTCATGGCCCCTTTCAGTACCGATGCCATACTTTTTAACTATTCTGGCTAATATTGGACGATTTTACAGCCTACAGCCATTAACATTTTTCGAACTATATCACTTAACTCTATTTACTACCACAGATCCTTCTTAGGCTGCACAAAATCGTCTAAATATAGCTAGAATAGAATACAAAAATACGTCACCGGTACAGAAGGGGTTAATAGACATCAGGGAATACTGGTACTGGATATACACTTTGATCTTGGCTATACTGGGCATTCGACATGGTCAACAATTAAATAAAGCCTTCTCCTTTGACAAATAAGTCACCAAAATGGCCTCAAAAGAAAAGTTAAGTTAAAGTTAAAGTTGAGGGAGGATAGACAGGTTGAGAAGGTATATAAGAGGTTTCTGAAGAATTAGAGAGAAGGAAAGAAGGAAAGAAGGAGAAAAGTAGAAGAGTAAAAGGTGGAAAAAGTAAAGCTGAAGAATTAGAGAGGAGGAAGGGAAAAGCAAATTAGAAGAGTAAAAGGTGGAGAAAGTAAAGCTAAGAGATTCAAATTACCATCAGCTGAAATAAAACCGACTATTAGTTTTCCAGCAATCCCTCAAAGACGAACGTAATGAAGCCATGTAACACTTATCTTCTGATCTAACTACTATTTCCAATTCGGGAGGAGAAAACCTTGTTGCCTTTAATGCTTCCAAAACCCAATTTCTTCACCTTACTACCCGTTCGGAACTCCCAGAGGAATATATACCTTACACTTCAACAATACAAAAAACAATCCTTCATCTTCTCTCAATATTCTTGGTGTCTCGTTTTCTTCTGCTCTCACTTAGAAGGACCATATTACCAGTCTTGCTAAGGCAGCCTCCCAGAAGGTGGGTGTGCTCAACCGCCTCAAGGGGTTCTTTACCCCTGCACAGCTTCTTGCTCTGTACAGGGGCACAGTGCGTCCTTGTATTGAGTATTGTTCTCATGTGTGGGGAAGATCCTCTCACACCGCATTCCTGGACAAAGTAGAAAGGAAAGACTTTCGTATTATTAACTCCCGCCCACTCACTAACTCTCTGCAATCTCTCTCTCTTCACCGCAACGTTGCATCTCTCTCGCTATTCTATCGCTACTATAATGATCAATGTTCCTCAGAGCTCTCCCAGTGTATACCACCTCCTCTGCGTAGGGTACGTAGTACCCGTCTTGCAACACAATCCCACCCCTACTCTGTGCAACTCTCCAACCCAAGAGTGAAACGTTATTCTGTCTTTCTTCTATTCAACTGCTGAGCTCTGGAACTCTCCCAGAATCAGTCTTTCCCTCTTCCTATGACTTAAATTGCTTCAAACTCCGTGTGTCCAGGCATTTTGGCTCGAACGTCCCTTTATTTTGGCCCTGTCACTCTTTCAACTCTGGGGGAGGTACTCGAAACAGGCATTTCTGCCTTTTGTCTCCCTCACTCACATAGAAAAAAATTAAAATATATATAGGAGTTTGTTCAATGACTGTAGCTAATTTTAGGGGACCTTTCTAAAGTGCAGTGCGTGGTACCCAACATGGCGGACTTGGAACCCAGATTGGTTTAGATACAGCTGGGGAATACAGTGACCTTTTGTGGAAAATCAAGGCGGATCTCCTACATGGCCCTTTTCTCACCTCTCTTAATGTTCTTCAGAAAGGCTTTTTACACAACGGTTTGCAGGGTTTGAAGAGGGTGGAACTGAGTTGAATCTGTATAATGGGCATTTATAACTCCCACGAATGTTATTTTCACATGCAGTATATATATATATATATATATATATATATATATATATATATATATATATATTAATTTTGCATTTACAATTACGAACTAAAAACTAAATATATACTGTCCGGTTCTCTCTTGCAGTATGAAAAGTGATATATCCGTATATATACAGTATATATATATATATATATATATATATATATATATATATATATATATATACATAGTATATATAATTATATTTTTCAAGTTTGCAAATTGATGTGATTGAAGCTGTGCACCGACAGGTTTTTTGTTGCATAATGACTGTAGGAAACGGTAGGCCGTCCTGGTCGCTACATGTTCCTTATTTTAAATGTTCACATTATTAATACGTATTGCTTAAGTATTACAATTACTAATGACTATGACCCAACGAAAAATAATAACCTGCCTTTAAGTTATAGGACAAAATTCATAAACATGTGGGAAGGCCATCGTGTATAGTCTGTCAATACCTTTTCGAAAAATGACTATGACACTGAGTATTGATGAATATCTGCATATCACCCAGTTTATATAAACAAGGTAATTTCCTTATATAATTTCGTTCACTATTACGTCAGATTTAATATGGTAAGACTGAAGAATATTTTAAGAAGAACGCTTTGGGATTCTCTAAAACTACAGCCATGAATATGAGGGAGACTTAGCGGTATGCAAGGCGCGCCCATCTGGCAGGTAGATACCCCTAATTTACACCTGTAATGAACTTGTCACTTCTAACTTTAATGGTCGAGAAAATTAAGCAGATATTGGCGTAAGAAGTGCCATTAGTTACTCGGTACATTTTTATGCTTACATGCCGGTAGTGTAGAGTTGGATTTAATAGTTCGCCGAAAACCTTGATGAAAATTTATGAATATTAATTGAATACCGACTTTAACTTGGCGATCCTACAACGTTAAGTAGCCTACCGGTAAACAGTATTACTCATGGGAAGAAACAAAAAAGGACTATCAAGAAATACTGTGATTATTAAAGTTACACAGTTTTTCAACAGCCTAGTCTTGAGACATTGCACTTCCCCAGTTGCTCACTTTTGACTAGTTATAATAAATACTATTGAAATGAAAATGGTCCTTTTTACTTTAATTATATAAATGTTGTAACCCTGCACCGCAGAGAAGCTTGCGCAGCATAAAGGTATAGTAATAATTGTGCTTACGTGTGTTTGTGTCTCCTATGAACGTGTTCGCCAGCTTGTTACAATATTCAGTGTAAAGCTTCCTCATTACTCACTGACTAGCTATACATAGCATTTCTTTAGGTGACTGTATGACTGATAAAGCGTAGGGGACTTGACCCTTTTATATCAATATAATATTATCTCCAAACCTTATTAAGATAGGTGTTATGAACGGGCTCAGAGAGTACACTGGTCAGATAGATTCAATTATTGATACCGGTAATTAAAAGACAATAGATAGTCTTCGTCGAAATTGATGAGAATGCCCATACAGGCACGACAGTTGGCACCCAATCAGCTCCGGGGTCTCCTGTGTGTGTTTCCTAGGTGATGATGGTGGAGTTGGAAACTCCTCTGAAGTGGCTGTAGAAGATGGCGTAGATGGTGCAGGGCTCAGGGTCTCGTGTAACATGCCTGCAGTTTTGTAGTTTTTCTAGTTTTTGTTTCTGATGAGGCTGCAGATGGTCACTCTGGTGTCTCGTTGATCATTAAGTGTGTAGCTGCACTTAAAGTATAGTTCGTAAGGCTCACTAAATGTGTAGTGTTGCCGGAAGTACACCTCAGTTGCCTTACTAAATGAGTTGAGCTACTGGAATTATATTTGTGTTGTGTTGTAATGCTGGAAGTACAGCTTCGTTGGCTTATATATTGTGTAGCTTGCAGGGACTTTAAATGCCTGGTGTTCTTGTACAGGGTTATGTAATTAACTTTGGCAGTGGGTGATATTTTGCTTATTGATGGTTTTAGCAGGTGAGGTAATTTTATGAGTTTGATCATTTGATCAGCACCAGTGGTTGGTGCTTTGAGTTCAAAAAGGGCATACTCTACTCGTCATAGGGTGGCTAAGAGGGCCTTGTGGTCTATTTCTACATGACTGTGGTTGCCGGGGTCCTTTTAGGGGTAGGGGAGGGGTTTGTCTCCCCTTTGTGGATGGATGGTGTGAAGATAAAAAACACTAAATTTAGTGAATACATTCTTTGGGTGAGTATACATATCTGATTAGGCTACCTTTTGTGTTCCATCCTTTTCGTGTTTGTCTTTGTGTCAATCTGTCTCTCTTCTCGCAAGATATCCTCCAGCCATTACCGGTATTTCAAATTCCTCCCCGAACACGTCTGATTATCTTTGGTTTAAGATTGAGCAATTCTCCATCTCCCAGATCATCACCAATCTAATCACATGGAAAGTTGGCTTCACACAAAAAGTGGATACATGCAGGAGATATATGATTTTTTCTTCCATGTCCTAACCTCGGCACTGTAGGCTGTTCAGTAGCCTGTAACTCTTGTGAGTCCACAAGATTATTAATTGAAGCGTCGAGATGTTAGGTATTTTCTTGACGTGTCAGTGTAGCCAGGATATTTGTAGAACCACAGGAACGATCAGATCACCTCAGAAAAAAACCTGACGTTTGGCATGGACTCGATCTGAGGTCCATTATGTCTGCAGTCCACCACGCTATCCACTGTGCTATCGCCTCCCCCAAATAGTGTATGGTCAGTCAACGCACAAGGTATGCATCCTTCAAAAAGTAGCTTTTAGCAACTAAGTTTTCTTCTCCCTTCATTTTCTTTTCAAATAGTTGACAATAGTTCAGAGCAATTCTATTTTATTAATGTCATGTGGATACACTTTAGTATTTTCGGTAAGGATTACATCACCTCGCTGAGAAGCAATTTATATGATCATGAGTATCCACGAAGTGATATGTTTTGGACTGTGTGATATTGAATTTAACATTGCTTGAATATTTTGCAAAGTGAAAGCAGCTTGCTTCCTTGCAGATCTTGTTCCCTGAAGATTGTGACAATTTCCCTTACAATTTGCACTGTAGGAAAGGAGAGACTCCATTGTTATAAAACTGTCACCTCTGATTTCTTAGTTATTTGTTGCGCGTTTAAGTAGTTCATGGTAAAATATATACGGTGGATCTTCCAGAAGACAGTTTCTCAAGGTGTTGAATACAACCTTAATGCTATTTATCAGTACTGTATATAATCAGCCAAACCTACCATAGCCATGTCAAGAAAGTGTGTTTCTTAACACACCCTTGGTGTTTTTATAGAAACATAAATTGGCTAATTTAATTGTGATACACTAGATATAGAATCCGATGACTTTTCGTTATCATCTACATGGTATACATTTTACAGTGCACAGTTGTGATATACAGCATTGTGAGTTAGTAATACTGTACTATATAATTAGGATGGAAAATTGAGGGTTCTTCTGAGGAGCTGCTCTTCTTAGGTATTATTGCAATAGACATGATAGCTTCACAGATAGATGGACAGACTGACAGACAAACAACCGGCTAGATATATAAGTAGATAACAAGCCCATTACACACGCCAACAGTATCCAGGTATCCATTTCTTCCAGCAGACGTGTGACACAGATTTGCGATAATGGGGCGCCTAAAGAGGTAACAACAGCGTTAAGAGAGCCCTCCTCGCTTTTTTTCTCTTTCTCTCCCTCTCTCTTTGGCTTTTATCCATTCGGCCCCATTCCGCTTACTGTTTTAAGACGTATACCCCCATCCAGGTGTCAATATTTTCCTGGCGGTAGCGAGCCAGCATACATATATTTGTTTTGAGAGAAAGCTAAATTTGTACATTTTTCGATAGAAAAATGTCTCCGGCGAAGCCGGATTTCTCCATACAATGCTGGCTCGCTATCGCTCGCCAGGAAGAAATCGACACCTGGATGGGGATAAACGTCTTAAAACAGTTGGCTGAATGGGGCCGAATGGATACAAGCCAGGGAAAGAGAGAAAAGGAGGGGAAGATAAAAAAAACCGGTGACCCCCCTTAAGTGGCGTGACAACCTGGCTCAAGTCATGTTGTGCACTGAAATTGCTTGGGTTTGGGTTCGGCTCTACACATATTGAACAGTCACTCATAAAAATTCGAGGACTTCAATTGTTTTAAAATGTGCTAATGTAGCCATTATCACTGAATTATGGATGTGATTTGATGTTATCATATTATATACGTTTTACCATAGACTACAGTAGATCAGGACTTGACACGAAAATGGAACTTTGCAGTAAAGGACCCAACATCGGAAAACGAACCCCCAAGTTTGAACCTCGAAACCGCGAAAATGTTTTATTTTCGCGGTTTCGAGGTTCGAACTTGGGGGTTCGTTCTCCGATTTTGGGTCCCTTACTGCAAAGTTCCATTTTCGTGTCAAGTCCAGATCTACTGTAGTCTATGGTTTTACGTATAATCAACAAAATTGCACCCATTTCTATATCAGTTCCAATACTTAGATTTGCATGTAGTTCCGAGTGATCGAACCATATTGCTTAAAAACCGTGTGCACCTGCTCAAGTTCACATATTTACTTCTCTTGGTATATGAAAAAAGTACCCTCCCCAAAGAAACAGAGCAGAGCCTGAATATGTAGGTTTTGTCTACTTAGGACATTTACCTACGCGACATTTGTTCATGACTCTTCGTGTAACACAAACATTCGATCTGCTATGTTATTCCAGAGCTACTTATACAGTATAGTAACTAGTTTTGATTAGTCGAGTATATTCAAACTTCATGCTGCCTTCAAAATAATCGACTAACTATCGTATAAGTTTGATTTATGTCAATGATCTCAAGATTCAAGGATTAAGCTAGTGTAGCTCAGTGAGAGTAAATAAGAACATATGTCTTATACGCCCAGCTGACCAAAAATAGTGGTGCAGCCGACGTAATATCACTCCTTGGCTCTTGTTCTTCTACTTAGGGTTGTTTTATGTTGTTTAATTTACTACTTGCTTCTCCTTCACGACTTATTCGGTTTTTTTCTGTAACCACCACCACTTTCTCCACTTCCATCACCACGCGACCACCACCACTTCCTTCACCTCACCACTAGCATCACCACTCCACCACCACCAATCCCTCCACCTCACCATCACCCTGACCACCAACACTCCTTCTCCACCATCATCACTCCCTCACCACCACCATCACCGCACCAACCCCACCCCCACCACCACTTCTTTCACCTCTCCACCATCATCACCACCACCACCACTCCCTCCTTTTCCACCAACACCACGTCTCCACCACCATCAGCAATCCTCACCACCACCACTTCACCACCAGCAACTCTCCACCATCAGTCTCCATCAACGGTCCCTCATCATGACAAGTGGGGTAATTTCACCGTAGTTAACTTCCGTGGGAGATGGGCCGTCACTGTCATGTGCTTTGGGGAGGCACACACACTTCCTCCCACTCATTCCCTTCTACTCTATCCCCGTCAAACATTTCCTTCATTCATTGCCTCACTTGTCCCTGTCTGGCTGTCCCCTTGTTATGCATATGTTAATGTTGCTTAGCTTATGCTCTCTCTCTCTCTCTCTCTCTCTCTCTCTCTCTCTCTCTCTCTCTCTCTCTCTCTCTCTCTCTCTCTCTCTCTCTCTCTCTCTCTCTCTCTCTCTCTCTCAAACATTTCTTTCTTGCATTGTTTCATTTATCATCGTCTCCTTATCCACCTTTCATTCATCTCCCTTCTTTACTTATATTATACTCTCTCTCTCTCTCTCTCTCTCTCTCTCTCTCTCTCTCTCTCTCTCTCTCTCTCTCTCTCTCTCAAACATTTCTTTCTTGCATTGTTTCATTTATCATCGTCTCCTTATCCACCTTTCATTCATCTCCCTTCTTTACTTATATTATACTCTCTCTCTCTCTCTCTCTCTCTCTCTCTCTCTCTCAAACATTTCTTTCTTGCATTGTTTCATTTATCATCGTCTCCTTATCCACCTTTCATTCATCTCCCTAGTCTCACCTTTTTTACTTATTATTATTACTCTCCCTCCTCCCTCATCTCTCTCTCTCCCTCTCCTCTCTCTCTCTCCTCTTTCTCGTCTCTCTCATCTCAAACATTTTCTTTTTCCTTTGTTCTTGCAATTGTTTCATTTTATCATCGTCCTCCATTATCCACCTTTTCAGTCATCTCCCTTCTTAACTTATATTAATACTCTCTCTCTCTCTCTCTTCTCTCTCGTCACGTCTCTCACGACCTCTCTCTCCGCCCTCCTCAACAAAAACATGTGCTTTTCTTGCATTGTTTCATTATCATCGTCCTCCTTATCTCCACCTTTTTCATTCATCTCCCTCCCTCTGTCGTTAACTTATTTATACTCTCATCTCTCTTCCTCTCCGTCGGGTCCTTCTCTCTATCTACTCCCCCCCTCAAACATTTCTTGTTCCCTCCTGTTTGCAGTTGTTTCATTTACTCATCGTCTCCTTATTCCACCTTTCTTCATCTTCTCCCTTCTTTACTTATATTATACTACTCTCTCTCTCTCTCTCTCCATCCTCACACCCTTCTTTCTTGGCCTTTTGTTTTCATATCATCGTCTCTTATCCCCTTTCATTCATCTCCCTTCTTACTTATATTATTACTCTCTTCTCTTCTCTCTCAAACATTTCTTTCTGCATTGTTTCCTTTATCATCGTCTCTTATCCACCTCTTCTCATCTCCTTCTTTACTTATATTATTACTCTCCTTTCTCCTCTCCTCGCCTCTCCCCTCTCTCGTCTCTCTCAAAAAACATTTCTTTCCTTCCCCTTTTTCCTTTCTTGCAATTGGTTTTCATTTTTAATATTATCACAACATCGTTTCTGTCCTATCCCACCTTTCATTGCATCTCCCCTTCTTTTTCTACCTTATATTAATCCTCTCTCTCTCAGATTCTCTCCGCTCTTCTCTCGGCTCGTCTCTCCACTCTCTCTCTCTCCCTCTCGTCACGCTCTCTCTCCTCTCCTCCCATCTCTTCTCAACTTTCTGCTTTTCCTTTTCTTTCTTTCCCTTTTCTTCTTTTTCTTTCCCCCTTCTTTCCTCCCCCTTAAAATTTCCTTCATTTCATTTCCCCTAACTTTTCTTTCTTTGCAATTGTTTCATTCTATCATCGGGCGGTGCCTCTTCTCTTATCCTCCTTAATCAGGAAAAATTTGTCAACTTTAATTCCCATCATTCAATCCTCCCTTCTTTAACTTATATTTATACTCTCTCTCTCGTCTCTCGTCTCTCTCCTCTGGTGTCTCCTCTCCTCTCTCTCTCCTCGTCTCATCGCCGTCTCTCTCCGCCTCTCCCTCTCCTCTCTCCTTTCTCTCTCTCTCGTCCGCTTATCCCAGTACTTTCCTTTAACACCACTTGCCTTTGGAGCGGTACAGGAGAGTCCACCACTCAAAAAAATCCGTGACTTCACCTATTTCTAATTATGGAAGTATATCTCTGGAAGCTAATTTACGAATATACTTTTCTTTTTATCAACTACCAAACTATATATACTATTTATCGAAAAGCAAGTTCCATCCAAAAATCAATCCAGATATCTATAATTGCCTAAAGAAAAACATAAGGGTGTGCACGATTTTTTATAAGTGACTGTACATATTTCCCTCTATCTCTGTCTCGCATCTCCTTCTTTCCTTCCCTCATATTTCATTTTCCTTCCTGTCATTTGTTCATGTCTGTTTTTGTAATTGTCTTACGTGTTCATGTATCTCTTATTTCTTCGCCACTGTCTTTGTATTCATAGCTTTCTCTCATTTGTTCTGTTCACTTAACATCCCGTTTGTTTTTTATTTATACAAAAAACTCTAAACTACGTTTGTTTGCTGCCTCAAGGACATTGTCTTTTCCCGTCGCTCATTTCCTGATATGTTTGTAAATTTCATTAATCGATTTTAGGAGTATGGTTGGTTGTTGGAAGGAACATAATAATTTAGCCTACTCGTCTGCCTGTCACTTTTCCATTTTGCCAAATGCTTGTGAGTGGTATCCTGCCCCCCCCCCCCCCCCTCTCTCTCTCTCTCTCTCTCTCTCTCTCTCTCTCTCTCTCTCGTTTCATTCTTGCATTACCTTATTTTTCCGAGTGTCAAGATTTCATTATTTTTTATTGTTGTTTATTTATATTGTATTTCTTTTTGGAAGAAGCGTGTGCATGCACCCCCCCCCCCCCCACACACACTCTCTCTTTCTTCCTCCCTCCCTCTCTCTTCCTCTCCCCACCCGTTCTCTCACACACCCACTCTCACTCTCTCTCTCATTTCCTTCTTTGATCGTAATTTTCTCCCTTTTACGGTGTTATTTTTTCATAATATAAACTCAGGTTATCTCTTTATTTATAAGTAGAAAATTTCAACAGACATAAACAAAGCCTAAATATTCAAGATTAGCTCAGCGTAGTTCCAAAGTCTTTTTATATTAAGCCAAAAGAGGAAAATTACATAGAAGTTATGAAGGAAGAACACCGCTTTGTCTGTGAACGTACCAATAATCTTGTCTGTATCCATGACAGTTTGCTTTTAGTCTTGTTTAGTTTCTGAATTCACTTAAGGGGAGATTTCCACAAGAGGGATTTATTTCTGGACCCCTTTTTCCTTCATGTTTAGCCCCATTGTTTATGATATTTTAAGGCGTTCGCCCCAGTAGTTTGGCGATTTTAAGAACTTTCGGCCCATTTCTGTCAATTTTAAGACCTTTTGTTCCATTTAGGTGTCGATATTTTCCTGGCGAGCAAAAGCGAGCCTGTAAATTAAGAGAAACCGGCTAAATTCAGCAACCTCGTCATAAATTGCCGAAAATGATTGCCTGAATAGCACTCGTGTGACTACTGTAGCTTTACTTCTGGTTCTCACTCCTTCCCATCTTATTTCCGGATTTATTATATTTATTTATTTATGTATTATTATTTTGTTCACTCATACTCGTTTTTTTCATCTCCTTTACTTCGCTGGTCTTTGCTAGGTTTTCAATCTTACTTGTGTTATTATAAGCTACTGTGTTGTTATCTTATTATAAGCTACTGTGTTATTATCTTATTATAAGCTACTGTGTGTTATTATAAGCTACTGTGTGTTATTATCTTATTCCCTTCGTTTATTATCCTTCTTGTGCTACGTTTTATTCGTCTTTCTTTATAATTCCTCTGATGATTGTATTTAATATATTTTACTCTACCTATTCTCCTCTTCTATTGGGTCATTATATTTTCAGCACACACACACACACACACACACACACACACACACACACGTATATATAAATACTTATATTAACTTCATTAATTCCTCTTACTTATCTTGTCTAAACATTTTCACCTGTTCTAGTATATTGTTCTGCTTTCCCTTTTAAATCATTAACTTATCACACCATTTAGATCATTCTCTCTCTCTCTCTCTCTTCCAGAAACGTTCGTAGTATCAGGTATTAATACAATTCCAATGCAGCGTTGCCAGGCGTACAGTAATTATCGTGCGAATACAATATTTTGACCATTTGTACAATGTACAATACCACATCTACAATAATGCGATAATTAAGGAATGTGTACAATAATTCAGTTCAGATATACGATAATTTGAAAATTGGTGACCAAAGGGTAACTAATTGTGGCAAGTGGCCCCCATTTAACATTATGTTGGTTATTCTCTAATTTCCTGGAGTCACTATCCTTCACATAATTATGTACAGGCCTACTCTCAATATTTATGATTTGATAAAACTCATACATAAATTGTGCTACTGCTAAGTAATTGGTGCCTGAATATAATTATTTTTCAATACCATTCAAAATTTAGAATATAAAATTTATAACCATCATGAGTTTTGATTAGTAAACATGGCTTTTCTGCTATATGTTCATGTGATGTGTGTATTTTTATTATTTCTTTCTTGAGGAAATGTAACATGGCCTCCGATAGTGGGGAGTGCTACGAATATCAGGGAAAATATGAGGTTAAAGATGTAAAAACACGATGATATGGCCTTTTTTGATAAAACATGGTTCAGGGTTTCTTGTTTTTCAAAATAAGGAAACCTCAAAATTGGAGAAACCAAACCAAGTTTTGTCAAATCTTGGCTCAGATTTGTGCTACAGGATTTTCAGATTAAAAAAATTCCTACACTTACCCACCCTATTTAACATGTGACATACATTAATACAGCACAGAGCGAGCCAAACGTAATGACAGCTGAGACATGATTTATTAGCGTCACCGTACACGATTGGACTATAATTATCATTTGACAATTTTCCTATAACCCTTGAGCCGGTTTCCTGTACCCTGCCTTGTCATCTATATAGACCACCTCGAGAACTAAAATCACGACTCAGTTTGCTAAATAATATTGCTCATAAATAATTGTCAGTATATCTATCTTATATGCTCGCGATTGCATTATAATTATCATCTGTCAGTTGTGTTTATAGCTGGTTTCTCGTGTGCTGGCCCACCCTCTATATAAGCCACCTCGAGAACTAAACACGAGAGTCACTTTGGTATAGATGATGAGTAGATGTACTTTATGAATCGCTAGTATACCTATTTCACGTGTCCACGGTTGTACTATAATCATTGTCTGTTCATTTTCTTCTAGCCAGTTTCTTGTACGCTGGTCGTTCCTCAATATAGACCCCCTCGAGAACTAAAAACAGGAATGGGCTAACAGAACCGAGAGGCTGGTGCTAATGTTAGTGAGAGGGGGTGTGAGCTTTCAGTGGCATCATTAATAGTGTGTGTGTGTGTGTGTGGGGGGGGGGGGGGGGGGGGGGCGGGCGGGCGGGCGGGCGGGCGGGTGGGGGGGGGGGGGGGGGGAACCCATGCCTACGAAACACCTTTCCCGGAGTAAATGAATAGTTTCACTAGAATATTATGAAAACGAGAGATAATACTACTATTGCATTTACAGTCTTACCTTTATCTCGGTTAGTGGATATGAATTGGTTTTACCCATTATATAATACAATTAAGCAGCTCGTAAAATGATATACCCATTATATGACGTGGACAATTTCTTGTGGGTGTTGCTGTTTTCGTAAATAGGTGAGGAACTAAAAAGACTATACATTCCCATATTATATGACAAGACAAATTTTGGTCCTCACTTAAAGTAACCCCAGCAATATCATAGCTAACCGGTCGACACTACATTCTTGTGGGTGTGGGTGTTTTGGTAAGTAGGTGTTGTGTATTTGTTTGTGTAGCCTTGTTGAGTAGGGTGGGAAGGGTATTAATGACGCACCAGTGTAGGGGTTGTAGGGGGGTAGGGGTGACGCAGGGTGTGGGTGGGGGTGGGTGTGGTGTGGGTGTTTTGGTAAGTATGTGTGTATTTGTGTAGCCTTGTTGAGTAGGGTGGAAAGGGTATCAATTAATGACATACCAGTGTAGGTCGATACGGGTGACACAGGGTGGGGGTCTTCACAACTTTTGTTTTGTTTTTTGTATTTGTTTGAATTTTATTTTATTTTTCTCACAACTATAACTCTCCCTGCCTTTCCTAATGAGGGGTGTGGAAGTAAGGGCACGGTTACCAGTTCCTTCTCGAGGTCTCATATGTTTATAGGGAGGTATACCGTTATTAGTGTGAGCTGTGCGGTCAGGTAATTCTGCTGCAATCAAAGAGGCAAGGTAAGCAAATTAGGAGTATATATCTCTCTCTCTCTCTCTTTCTATATATATATATATACCGTATATATATATATATATATATATATATATATATATATATATATATATATATATATATATATATATATATAAAGAGAGTTAGAGAGAGATAGAGATATAGATATTAAGTTAAAATAGTTAAGCAACGGCAAGTCAGTGATGGTATTATGTCTGTTGGGAAAGAGTGTGTGGGGGAAAGTAATAGGTTTGGTGACACGTGAGAGCTGGTGAGAACAGGGTAAGAGATGAGCAAAACGAGGCCGCTGGGTAAGGGGAGAGGGGCGTTTTTCTGGTTCCCCTTCTTCCTCATGTTTATCCCCATTAATTTTCAGATTTTATGATCTTCAGCCCATTAATTTGGCGATTTTAAGAGCTTTTCCCTCGATTTCCAATATTAAGACTTTTCGTGTAATTTAGGTGTCGATTTTGTCCTGGCGAGCGACAGCGAACCTGATATTTATAGAGAACCGGGACATTTTTCTATCGGAAAATGTAAAAAGTTTATCTTGAAGACGGGTCTGGGGGGGGGGGGGGAAGCTTAATGGAGGTCTAGACATGAAACTACAACAAATGATAAAATTATATATACATGAGCAAATATATACGCCCATCCCCCTTAAGTGTGTGTGAGGATGGTATGGAGGAGCTCCAGACTGTGTTAATTGTCTATATATTAAAGTGTCAGCTGAATAAATACCCTACGGGGATATTTCGACACCGTTAATGTTGAGCCAATTAGAGTAGGTACAGTAAAAGGAGGAACACAGTAAAATAGTAAGGTAACATCGGTCAATCATGTCGTTTATTTAAATGCATTGTCTATTTACCATGTATACGGCATCTATTAGCTATACTGTATATATATAATTATATATATATATATATATATATATACCGGTATATATATATATATATATATATGAGAGAGAGAGAGAGAGAGAGAGAGAGAGAGAGAGAGAGAGAGAGTGAGAGAGTACAAAGGAGTACAAAGGAGTACAAAGGAAATCAAGCAACAACAGGGTCTAGTGACCCTTCTAGGCTGCTTGTCCTCCAAAACACTGAGGATCAAGTGTCCAAACAGTGGTTTAGAGTGGGTAAGGGAACATTGGAAAGGGAACTACTGCCCTAGAACTAATGTCCGTGGCAGGATTAGGAAGTTAGTAGGGGACAGATGGGTTAGTAACTGAGGGGGGGGATAAAATAAAGTTATTCATTTACAAACGCAGTCAGTCGCGGGTTTGATGCGAGATATTTGTCTAAGCGGAGTTTAAATGAATCAACGGTGCTGCAGTCTATAACGTCTCGGGGAAGCCCATTCCACAAGTTGACAACTCGATTGAAGAAGAAATTCTTAGATTCGTGTGAGTTAAAAGATTTACCAATAATTTTGCAACCGTTTCCCCGCGTGTAATTAGATTGGTCGATAGTGAAGTACTTACTACAGTTCATATTGTCGATGCCTTTGATGATTTTTAACACTTGAATTAAGTCACCTTTAATCTGCGCTGGGTTAAAGGACATAGATTTAATTCTCTAAGACGCTCTTCGTATGGTTTGTTCTTTAGGCTAGGTATCATTTTGGTAACTCTACGTTGAACTCGTTCTAGCTTGTTTATATCTTTTTGGTAATAAGGGCACCAGGATTGAACGCAGTATTCCAGAAGAGGGCGGACTAAGGAATTGTAAAGGGTTAGGATAACTTCTTTGGATTTATGCTCAAATGACCTGCCTATAAAGCCAATTATTTTGTTTGCCTTCTTAACAACTTCTGAACATTGTTGACTCGGTTTTAGGTTACTCGATATTGTTACTCCCAGATCGGTTTCTCTGTTTACATTCTTAAGCTGAGTGCCATTCATCGAATAGTTTGCTTTCTCATTTAGGTATCCGATATGTAGTACTTTACATTTATCCGCATTGAAACTCATTTGCCAAATTTGGGCCCAACATGACAATTTATCTAGATTGTGTTGCATATCGTCAACTTGTTCTTTTGAGAGTACGCTATTTGCAATTTTTGTATCGTCAGCAAATTTTGAGATTGTACAGGTGAGACCCTCATCTATGTCGTTGATGTAAATTAGAAAGAGAATTGGTCCTAGTACCGATCCCTGGGGTACCCCGCTACTTACATTGGTCCATTTAGATGCCTTACGTTTATGACTACTCTTTGCTTTCTGTCGCTGAGCCAATTTTCTATCCATTTCAACACACCGTCTTGTATTCCATGCGCTTTTAGTTTTAGCAGTAAACGTTTGTGGGGAACTTTGTCAAAGGCCTTTTGAAAATCAAGGTATATAATATCTACAGCTTTACTCTCATCGTAGAGGTTGAGGATATCGTGGAAGAAGTCAAGAGGTTTGTTAAACAGGAACGTTTTTTACGAAAGCCGTGTTGAGTATCTTTAAGTAAGTTATTTGCCTCTAAGTGATTTACGAGTCTGTCTCTTATGACCGTTTCTAGCATTTTACATACAATTGAGGTTAAGCTAATTGGACGATAGTTACTGGGTAGGGATTTGCTGCCTTTTTTTAATATCGGTGTTACGT
>CM064480.1:59252498-59276944 GCA_032716605.1 Paralithodes platypus | reverse complement strand
GCAAAGTTTAAGTTCTTTCGTCATAGGGTTTATTTCTGAAGAGGGGGATCATCTTCGTCGCTATACTGTGTACTGACTCGAGGCTTACAATGGCCTTGATCAGATAAGGTGACCAGAACTGACCACACCATATTCAGTATTCAAGGTGGGGCCTCTTCTCACCATACTTTTGAACAGTGGGTGGCAGGCACTAACTATTACGTTTTAATGTTTATATGTAAATTTTCGTTTAATAAAGCCCAATTGCTATGGTTGCCTTATTTGCAAGCTGCTACCCTTGGTTCGGAAGAGTTTTAGGTTTCATTCAGATATTAGTACCGCCTAGGATCTTATTACTACCGTTGCCGTGTTTTTTTGGATTTGTTTGCCATTTCATTTCTGTATTTGGTATTATTCATATTTCTGCTACCAAACGCTGCAAGCAACCCTGACAATTTATTCGACATGAAGGGCATACTATCTGCCCTTTTTTCGACCACGTCTGATATCTTGTGTTAAATCAGATTGCAACACATTTCTATCATCTTCGTTCAGGACTGTATTTCCATTTTTTGTATCGTCGGCGAATGTTGGAAATGGTGTTGATTTACCTCTACATCGATATCGTTAAGGTAAATGAGAAACGAGGACCGGGTTCCAAGGACTGAACCCTGTGGAACTCCACTTAGTGACAGGCTTCCCACTTGTACCGATTCCACTCCATTTATCACCACTCTCTGTCTCTCTGTCTGTAAGCCAATTTTTTATCCAAGAATGCAATTCAACCTTTTATACCTAGCGTCTCCAGTTGTTAGGCCAATAGTTTTCGGTTGAAGGGCACCTTGTCGAAAGATCTTGAGAGGGAGAGAGGGAGAGAAAGAGCGAGAGAGGAGTGAGAGAGGAGACTTGAGGAGAGAGAGGAGGAGATCGAGAGAGAGACGATGAGAGAGAGAGAGAGAGAGTACAAAGGAGTACTAAAGGAAATCAAGCAACAACAGATCTAGTGACCCTTCTAGGTTGCTTGTCCTCCAAAACACTGAGGATCAAGTGTCCAAACAGTGGTTTAGAGTGGGTAAGGGAACATTGGAAAGGGAATTACTGCCCTGGAACTACTGTCTGTGGCAGGATTAGGAAGTTAGTAGGGGACAGATGGGTTAGTAACTGAGGGGGGGATAAAATAAAGTTATTCATTTACAAACGCAGTCAGTCGCGGGTTTGATGCGAGATATTTGTCTAGGCGGAGTTTAAATGAATCAACGGTGATGCAGTCTATAACGTTTCGGGGAAGCCCATTCCACAAGTTGACAACTCGATTGAAGAAGAAATTCTTTAGATTCGTGGGAGTTAAAAGATTTACCAATAATTTTTGCAACCGTTTCCCCGCGTGTAATTAGATTGGTCGATAGTGAAGTACTTACCTATAGTTCATATTGTCGATGCCTTTTATGATTTTGACACTTGAATTAAGTCACCTCTTAATCTGCGCTGGGTTAAAGGAAATAGATTTAATTCTCTAAGACGCTCTTCGTATGGTTTGTTCTTTAGGCTAGGTATCATTTTGGTAACTCTACGTTGAAACTCGGTCTAGCTTGTTTATATCTTTTTGGTAATAAGGGCACCAGGATTGAACGCAGTATTCCAGAAGAGGGCGGACTAAGGGAATTGTAAAGGGTTAGGATAACTTCTTTGGATTTATGCTCAAATGACCTGCCTATAAAGCCAATTATTTTGTTTGCCTTCTTAAAACTTCTGAACATTGTTGACTCGGTTTTAGGTTACTCGATATTGTTACTCCCAGATCGGTTTCTCTGTTTACATTCTTAAGCTGAGTGCCATTCATCGAATAGTTTGCTTTCTCATTTAGGTATCCGATATGTAGTACTTTACATTTATCCGCATTGAAACTCATTTGCCAAATTTGGGCCCAACATGACAATTTATCTAGATTGTGTTGCATATCGTCAACTTGTTCTTTTGAGAGTACGCTATTTTGCAATTTTTGTATCGTCAGCAAATTTTGAGATTGTACAGGTGAGACCCTCATCTATGTCGTTGATGTAAATTAGAAAGAGAATTGGTCCTAGTACCGATCCCTGGGGTACCCCGCTACTTACATTGGTCCATTTAGATGCCTTACCGTTTATGACTACTCTTTGCTTTCTGTCGCTGAGCCAATTTTCTATCCATTTCAACACACCGTCTTGTATTCCATGCGCTTTTAGTTTTAGCAGTAAACGTTTGTGGGGCACTTTGTCAAAGGCCTTTTGAAAATCAAGGTATATAATATCTACAGCTTTACTCTCATCGTAGAGGTTGAGGATATCGTGGAAGAAGTCTAAGAGGTTTGTTAAACAGGAACGTTTTTTTACGAAAGCCGTGTTGAGTATCTTTAAGAATGTTATTTTCCTCTAAGTGTTTTACGAGTCTGTCTCGAATGACCGTTTCTAGCATTTTACATACAACTGAGGTTAAGCTAATTGGACGATAGTTACTGGGTATGGATTTTCTGCCTTTTTTAATATTGGTGTTACTTTGGCTAGCTTCCACTGATCGGGCATAGTTCCAGACTGCAAGGATTTATTGAATAGTAATGTCAGTGGTTTGGAGAGCTCATCCTTAGCTTCCTTTAGAACTCTAGGCGAGATTGTATCAGGTCCAGGCGTTTTATTTACCTTGAGTTTATCTAAACAATTCAATACTTCTCTCTCTGTAACGGTGATATTGCTTAGAACATCTGAATTATCAATCTGGAATCGGCGATGGTGTAGGGATATCACTGAGGTCTTCTGTTGTAAAAACTGATGCAAAGAAAGTATTGAGGGCATTACTCATTTGTACTTCGTCTTGGTGTATTCTCCATTTTCATCGACTAACGGTCCAACAGTTGAAGTAACTACTTTTTTCTTTCTGATATAACTATAGAATTCTTTCGGGTTTGTTTTACTTTGATTCGCAATATGTAACTCTAAGGTCTTTTACTTTGCTTAATTAACTTTTTGGCTTTGCGTCGTAGCTCTACAAATTTCAGCCGTTCTTCGTCATTTTGTGAGGATTTTAATCTATCATTAGCAAATTTTTTAGCAAGCAGGCAGTTTGAAATATCTTTATTCCACCATTTGGGCTTATTATTATGGCCTGGACGCCGTATTTTCGATGGTATGCAGTCTTGCACTGCTTTTAGTTAAGTGGCTTCGAATAACTTCCAAGATGTATTTATGTCGTTATTGTGAATTAAAAAGCTCCAGCCAGTTTATTTTAAACATAGCGTCTAAGTTTATGGAAGTTTGCTTTCTTGAAATTAGGGACTTTTTCGATGCTACTATTTGGTTCGTTACTAGTAAACTTTAAAGTGAAAGTTATCGTTTGAATGCTCGCTGGTACTGAATTCATCCCCAGCACTCAAATTCACTATTAATGCTTCTTTTGTTGCAAGTACAAATGTCAAGAACGTTATTACCACGGGTGGCGTTCGAACAAATTGATAAAGCGAACTATCTTGCAAGTTCGTATACAAGTCATGTCCGGAGTGTGAAGTAAGAGTATCGCCCCACTTGGTCACAGGTAAATTAAAGTCGCCAAAAATTACGGTATCTTGTGAGTTACTTACATCTGCAATTTGTTCGTAAATTTCTCGGTCAGTTTGCACTGATTGAGCTGACGGTCTGTATATTAATGCAAGTAGTATTTTTGGTACCTTTATTATTCTTATTAGCACAAAAGATGCGTCGACGTTCACAATTTGAGGTTTTGACAAGAGGGTAGGGTTAAGACTTTCTTTAATATAAAGTCAAACGCCACCTCCATTTCGATTTATTCGGCTTTTCTCAAACATTACATAACCGGGAAGTGAATACTCTGCTAAAAAGTCTCTATCTTCTGTATTGAGCCAAGATTCTGTTATGCCAATCACATCATAATTTTCTGTAAACACTAGCTCCTCTAAATCTGAAAATGTATTGCGTATGCTACGAGCGTTTGCATAGAAAACCTTTAAATTTGTTATTTTAGAACTCACGGAACGCTCTTTAATAATAATATTTTTGGTTCTTGTCGGATCTACATTTATGTTCATGGCTGTCCTCGGTCCTCGCTGTCTTCGGTCCTTATCGCTGGTGGTCCTCGGTTGCCTCTGTTTTTTTCTTGGCGTTGGATGATTTATGTCACTGCTGCTTCTTCTCGGATGGCGTTTTTTTGATCCATGGCTGCGGACTGCTTCGTGTAGGAGACGACCCATGCGTGCTGAACCCACAGGGTTTAGATGAGTGCCATCCTTGCGGAACAGAGTAGGCTGGTTGTAGAAGTTGTCCCAGAGGTTGATGAATTCAACTTCTTCCCTCAAACACAAATATTTTAGTCGGCTATTTGTGCTGAAGGCCTTGTCGTAGAATTTGTCAGGTGCGTCGATCTTGGGGAGAATGCCTGAGATGATGATATTCCTTGACTTGTTTTTGTAGTGCTGGATCATCTTGCGATATTTCTCCATCAACTCTTCGGATCTGGTGCGCATGACGTCATTTGAACCAGCATGGATGACAAAAAGGGTATTTTCATTGCATCCTTTGTGGTATCTTCGAAGGCTTCCACAATGTCGTTCCAGTCCAGCTCCTGGGATGCAAAATCTTTTTCGTTGAATTGGGACTCTGTCGCAGAACTCTTCGACCTGTCCTCGTAGGATGGAATCCCCAACGAGCCTGGTCTCCTCTGGTTCGTCTTCCATCTCTACCAATATCTCAAATCTGTTTGACATTGTGACTGGTAGATGACCTTTTCTGCGTTGGCCGTGCACCGTTCCTCACTGGTGTAAATCCGGAAACCTGTGGTGGCGGGACTCTACGTACAGGTCGGGGAGAGGAGTGGTTAGAACGGGGGCGAGGGGTTGGTACTGTTCGTGCTAGAAGGCTTCTTGCACGAGGAGTGGGGGAGAGACTAAGGTGAACAGGGCGGCTGTCCTGGTTTGATGTCGGCTCAGGTTCGTCAGAAGCACTGCTGCAGTGTCTACTGCAGGTGTTGGATTGTTGGCAGATGACGTTGGGGCGGTGGTGGATGCTGGAGTTGAAACAATTTGAGTTAGTGATACTCCAACGTTGAGTGTTACAAACTCTTGGAGTGATTCCAGCTTCCTGGTGAGGGCGTTGATCTTGTTGTGGGCTTCATCCAATTTTGCTGTCAAATCCTCTCGTTGCTGGCAGAGTCGGCAGACTTGTGGATCGACAGGAGCAAACAGGAAGCACCAAACCTTCCGGCGCAGTTCGTACAGGCACGAGGCATGGTGACGATCACTTTCTTCAGATCACTTCACTCACTTAAAAACACTTAACTCACTTTAAAAACACTAAACTCACTTTAAAAACACTTCACTCCCTTCAGGTCGCTTCACTTACTTAAATAGGCCTAACCGAAAACAAAAATGTTGAAATACACACAAATAGGTTATCAGCGGTGATAGCCTAACCGAAAATTAAAACAAAACTAAATTAAATTTGAATACGCAGTGATAGCCGAACTGAAAACAATTTTATGTTTATTTAAACAGAAATAGGCCACCAGGTGTTATAGCCTATCCTAACCGAAAACAAAAATTATGAAATACCGGTAAGCAGAAATAGGCCACCAGCGGTGATAGCCTAACTGAAAATATAAAAATTGAAGTACGCAGAAATAGGCCACCAGGGATGATAGCCTAGACTAACTGAAAACAAAAATAACTGAAAACAAAAATTATGAAATACCGGTACGCAGAAATAGGCCACCAGCGGTGATAGCCTAGACTAACCGAAAACAAAAATAACCGAAAACAAAAATTATGAAATACCGGTACGCAGAAATAGGCCACCAGCGGTGATAGCCTAACTGAAAATTTAAAAATTGAAGTACGCAGAGAGAGAGAGAGAGAGAGAGAGAGAGAGAGAGAGAGAGAGAGAGAGAGAGGCAGGCAGGCAGGCAGGCAGGCAGGCAGGCAGGCAGGCAGGCAGGCGTGGGTATTAGTAGGAGTAATATAGAAGTGGTTGTGGATTTATCATTCATAGGTAAGTTGCATTCGTGTATGTGTGTGTGTGTTGACGAGCGGTTGTAGGTTTATTGGTACAAATCTCTGGATATTTGTAGGTTTACAGGTACATGAGGTTTGGGGCGACAGTTAATCGGTACACACCTCTTTAAAATACGTTGAAATGGAGTGTTTTCGGTTAGGTTAGGTAAGTTAGGTTAGGTTAGGTTAGGTTAGGTTAGGTTAGGTTAGGTTAGTGTAATTTAGGTTTACAAATCGAAAAATGTACTCGTAAGCATGCACCAAATTGATATGTACCGATAAACGCCAACCGCTCGGGGGGGGGGGGGGGGGGGGGGGGGGGGGGGGGGTGTGTGTGTGTGTGTGTGTGTGTGTGTGTGTGTGTGTGTGTGTGTTTGTGTTTGTGATAATTGAGGCTGGCGTTCATACATACACCCGTGGGTGTTAATACGAGTCATACGAGCGATATTTTGATAATTTTCGATCAAATTTTTATTCCACTCCTGGTTCGGTCGTTACAGAAAGAAGGAGAAGGTAAAAGTAAACTATTTATTGACTAAGGAAAAAAGGTATGAGTGTAAGGAGTGACGGGAAGGTGGGAGATGAATGGTCTTTGAGTTTAACCCTTTTAGGAAACTAGGAAACATTGTATATATTTTATAGTTAATATTAAACGATTATATTAAGCTTTGAACGGATATGTGAGAGTAATTAATGGATCTTAGTGTTAGATTATACCCAATTGATTGCTAGAAATCTTTCCTGAGATTTATAAAAACGTCTCGTGCTAGGAGGAAAGAAATGTTAAGGGGAGAGGGGTCGTTTTTCTGGTCCCTCCTCTTCATGTTTAGCCCCATTAGTTTTCAGATTTTAAGACGTTTGCCCCATTAGTATGTCGATTTTAAAACATTTCGTCCCATTTCTATATCAATATCAAGACCTTTCTTGCCATTTAGTTTTTTTTCCTGACGAGCGATAGCGAGCCTGTAATTTTAAGATAAATCGGTCTATCGAAAAATTTACAAATTTATCTTGAAAGAGGGTCTAGGGAGTGTTTTTTTTGTTTTAGGCTTCATGAAGGTCTAGTAAGGAAACTATAGAACAAATGAATATATAAATAAATAGACCCCAAAATAACCACTGTCCCTTTAAATAGACGCCATGTAATTTATGCTGGCTACACTTTATGATAGAAGAATCTTTTACAGCTTAGGATGGGTCTGTGGGAATTAATAGAGTAGAGACTATATTATTAAATACCAATTGAATAGCCTTTAAATAAAACACGAAATGCGTCCTTTTATATTCAGGTATATATTCGAACTATATTTTGTTTTTATAAATACAAATGCAAGTATCAACGAATTAAAGATATTGCCTTTTTTCTTGTTTTCTTCTCTAGATTGGTATAGGCCTAATGGACACTCATGTAAATGATTGTAAGTAATTCAACATCTACACATATTTGCTAGTTTTTCTCAAATCACATGACCATCTATTTAAGTTAAAGCTGAGGGGGGATAGGCAGGTTGAGGAGGTGAGCGGTCTCTTAAGAATTAGAGATAAGGAGAGGAGGAAAGGAAGAGCAAATTAGAAGAGTCAGCTCTCGCGATTTTCTTTATGTAAATATATCCATCTAGACTGATGTTTAGATCAAATCTGCTATTTATTAATAAATACACTTAAGTATTCATGTATATATAGCTGATTTCATCTGAATATCAATACAAATGGATATATTTGCATACAGAGATTCTCAAGAGCTCACAAACATTTGTCAGTAGTTGTACATAGATGAATACATACATACACTTAATGACTGAATTCTCCACACGAAGTGCTATTTCAGGGCAGCCCTATTCAGAGCTGCCTCACTTGTCAGGTTTTTTCTTAATTCAAGATTAGACCGCATAGTCTGATTTCACGTTTTTCTTGGTCTACCCCTTGGTGCAGCTCCCTCCATGTTCACGGACTTGCATCTTTTCACCCAACTTAGTTCATCCATCCTCTCCATATGCCCAAAGCATCTAAGCCTGCTTGTATGCATTTTATCACTGATAATCTTGATATCTAGTTTTTGGCTTTTCATTACGAAGCTTCTCTCTATTCCATTCAAACTCCAAGTTGAGTAATTGTTCGTAGTGTACCTTCCAGGCTTCTCTGATGTCTTTGTCAGCATAAACAATTGCCCCATTATCATTCCCGACACACTGTCTCCTGCACCGTCTCTACAATCATCCTTTACTCGCCTACCTAGGTTGAAGATCTCACTGGGATTTCTGTGTTACATACTTGGTCATTAATTTTCTTTACCTTGTATATCTCTTTTCTGGCAGTTCGTCTAGCCGCCAGATATTCCTCCTTGCTGCCTCCTTTCTTCCATGTTTTGAAACATATCTTCTCCTTTATTGTATTTTCAACCTCGTCATTCCACCACCAGAAAATTCTATGCCTGAGAGGGATCCTTAGTGTTGTCACAGACTTTGTCAGTGGCAAGGGCTACGTTCAAGGAAGTTACATTGGCTGTTTACATAATTTGACCTAGTGCTAAAATGTCTATTCATTTACTCCATTTCGCTGCCAAACCTATTCCTATATTCTAATTTATTCAACTATACTTTCATTTTTGACATGTATACCTTCTTGCGCACAGGATCTCTCCTTAAGCTCATGGCACACACTATAGGAGGTTTTGTTGGGAGAAACATTCTTCGCTCAGTCTTTCCTGTTCACCATGAAGTAATGTATCCGGCTATATGTACATTTATATATTTATTACCATTCTTGGGTGTTTGTTCAGAATATCTGTGCTTAGTTATGCAAGATATGTGAAATAATGTCATCCCACTTAGTACGATTACATATTTTTATTTTTATTATAAATTTTAGTATATATTTTTTTCAGATTAAGAAGGACTTACATCAATTAGATGTTATGGACAAAAACCCAATTAACCCTCTGATTTCGAAATATCCTTTATAAGCTGAATACAATTTTCCAATATATACAATATAACTCACCTTACGGAAATGATTACGAATAATTAAAAGACATACCGGTAGCCTACAGTATGTGTATTATAAAACCCATTTGCATCATGTATAGCCTATAAGCGACCAGAACTTCAGGTAAAGAGACTTGCATACAACAAAAATACAAAATAAAAAATAAAAAAAGAGAACGGCCCGACTCATTAGCTTCACACCAATCTCTCTTCTACAGACAGGTGCTATTGTTTTTTGTTTTCCTGTTATCTTGCACCTATTTCTGAACAAATACATTCTATATTAGTATACATGTATATAGTTTTGAATAAGGTTGTTCTTTATAAACTGATTCACATTTGTATTCATTGTCATTTTTACAACTACCAGCATTTTGTCCTACATTAAAGAATAATGTTAATAATGAAAGTGAGATATATTATTTTGTGTCAATTTTGTTAAGAAAATTAGGCTCTGTCTAGGTTTTATTTAATTGACATAGACCTAGAATAATATAAAATGACCACATCAAATTGAAGACAGTAGTAAACCCCTGCTGACGAGGAGTGATGTGATACGCAACCCAATCCGGTTCACCCAATTATGAAGAAACTGTAACATGCGAAAAAAATGGTAGTTAACAATTTGGTAACATCTGATAAACTTTTGAGATTAATGTCTCACCCCCGTAGTATATAAACATCGATGAGGTTGTTAAGAGAGCCCACATTGATGTTTTTCTCTTTCTCTCCCTCTCTCTTTGGCTTGTATCCATTCGGCGCCATTCAGCCTACTGTTTTAAGACGTTTACCCCCATCCAGTTGTCAATATTTAGATTTTTGTTTAGACAGCAAGCTAAATTTGTACATTTTTCGATAGCAAAATTTCTCCGGCAAAGCCGGATTTCTCCTTACAATGCTGGCTCACTATCGCTAGCCAGGATGAAATCGACACCTGGATTGGGATAAACGTTGTACCAGTAACTGGTAATATGGTTTACAAATGGGAACTATCTCACTCTCCCGTCTTATATTAAAAGACTAGTAAGAACGGTTAACCCTTACAGTACCGGAGCCGTTCTTTCAATTTTATTCTGGCTACCATTACACGATTTTATTCAGTTTATAATGGCCGTCCTACAGTAAACAAGCTTCGAACTATCTCACTTAACCATTTTTTACTAGCATACTTCCTTCTTAACTGCACAAAGTCGTCTAAATATAGTAAGGATATAATGTAATAGACGTCGCCGGTACAGTAGGGGTTAATTGTATGATATTAGCTTAGCTGTGTGCGTGTCTGTCTGAGTGTGTTTGTGTACAATCACTTATAAACACTTGTGGACCTCCTTTATGTGTTTATTTGTGCAATTGAAACTATCTGAATTGATGTTTGGATGGAACTTGCTCTTCAATAAACAGTATATAATTTAGTTTTGTAGTTGATGTATAGGAAATTATATTCAAAACATTTGTTTCCAGATATAGGCTATACAACAATACTTCCATAATTAGAAAAAGGTGAGGTCCACGAATGTTTATGAGCGACTGTACGCTCTTGTTGCACACACACACACTGTCTCCTTCTTGCATATTACCACCATCCAGATATATTTTGGGGGTAATCACTGGTTTATTAACCCCTCAGCACCATGACGCCTTTCTAACTTGGATTCTGGCTGAAATTATGATTGTATGCAGTTTCAGCAGGACCTATGTTATTCAGAGGGTTTATTGGGATAGATTTTACCCCTTTTAGTCCTCGAGGTTTAGTATGAGGTAAGGCAAATCGTCTAATGGAAACCAGAATATGATAACATTTACGTCATGGTGCTGAAGGGGTTAATGTTTCCTGCGGGGCTCGGTGTATACGCTAGAAGCAGGGAGTGGGACTATAACAGATGCTGCCGGGGTAAGGGGTGATATAGACCTCTCGTTACCCAGACCAAATTGCTACATAATGTTATAGCCAGACCTAATGCAACGTAGACTACCAACTTATAACCTGACGTATCCTTAATTTGGCCATGTGTGGTTATTTAACTGGAGTTTATTTTTTCTAGTTTACTCCCTAGACCTCCATCACGCTTAAATTAATACCCCCAAGGCACCCCTTTGAGAGATGAATTTGTACATTTTTCGGTGAAGATATGTCCCGGCCGAAGGCCGATCCCTCTTGAAATTGCAGATTCGCTAATGCTCGTCAAGACAAAATCGACACTTAAATGGCACCAAAGGTCTTTAAACCGACAAGTAGGTGGGTCAGATAGGTCTTAAAATCGACAAACTAATGGGACGAACGTCTTAAAATCTCCAGATTAATGGCGATGAGAAAGATGGTCCAGAAGAAACATCCTCTTAAGTTCTGCGATAGCCCTTTCGTTTGGGAAACTGGACGCAAACAAAATGGGTCCGTAAAATGGCTTCGATTGCCGTATTTGTTGTACCCTATTAAATTTTGTGACTCACATTGACAATTAACCCATGGGCTGCGACCGTCCTCATATGAGTCTGTACTGGTGGGCGGCGACCGTCCTCATATGAGCCGGGTTTTTAAACACATACACAAACCGCGGGTCATGAGTCAGGCGGCAACAAGGTGGTGTGCGAGTAGTGGTGGTTGGCAACTCTCACCCTCACCTCCCCTTGGTTCTACCCCGAGACGGCAGAATATACGCGCGGGTAAATCTTGCCGTTCGATGTTTTTCTTGCCGCGCGATGCCATTTGCACTATATTTTTCAACTACGGACGACCCCTCCCCCCAATTTTTTTTTTTGTACACATATATATATATGGCTGGATGCGCGCTTGCATTCCCTACACGCTGAGGTGGTTCTCATCAAAATCGGTAAGGGTCGCCAAAATGGTCAATCTCTAGGAAGAGGCAATGGTGTTCAATATCCTAGGCTAGCGCTTGCCGGGTTAAGGAGAAATTTTTAGTTTGCTCCCTAGACCTCCATCAAGCTTAACAAAAATACCTCCAAGACCCTCCTTCAAGATAAATGTGTACATTTTTCGATAGAAAAATATCCCGGCCAAAGGCCGCTTCCTCCTAAATTACAAGCTCGCTATCGCTCGCCAGGAAAAAAACGACACCTAAATGGCATGAAAGGTCATAAAATTGACAAAAATGTGGCGAATGGTCTTCAAATCGTCACACTAATGGGGCGAAGGTCTAAAAATCTCCAAACTAATGGGTTAAACATGAAGCAGAAGGGGGTCCAGAAAAAACCCTCTTAAGTTAAAATATACCTTTAACCCTTTCAAGCTCAAATACGCATTTCTGTTTTGTTTTCTGGTAATTATTAGATGACATTATTCAGATTAGGAAGGGTTTATGGAAGTCAGAGGGTTGATTGAGATAGTCTTTACCCTTTTAATACCCACAGATCCTTCTAAACTGCATAAAATCGTCTAATGATAGCCAAAATATACTGTTAAAACGCGTCAGAGCTTCAAGGGGTTAAGTAACTGACTAACCAAACCTAATTTTGGATAAGCAACTATAGTCGGTTTATTTTTTATTTTTTTTCAGCTGACCGCAAATTGGCTTATCTCTCTTGATTACTCAGTTATTTCGAAGGTTTTGTAGCGAATTGTGTTGTTACTCATGGAAGCTTAGCCTAAATAATTATAATGCAGAGCCATAGTAGTTTCATATTATTATCAGTAGGTATTGAGACATTGGTAATTAAGGAAGTACATTTACCATCAGCTGGATTAGCACCGGCTATAGGTTCTTAAGGGACTGGAGTTCTCGAAAAGGGGCTCCAGACCTGACGTTATTCTTGAATTACAGTGTGCTGGCTTAATAATCCAGAGGGGTTGATAGCCAATTAACGCATATTTTAACTAACTAACCCTGAATTTCTCTAACGAATTATTCCGTTTCGGTTTTGGTAGCGATGTGGTGTGGTTGTGAGTTTCCCTGATGCCTGTACCTGTTTAAGGATGGGGCAGGAAGCAAGGTGGGTGGCAAACATGACTCTTGAGATTGGAAACAGGAGGGGCATTATAAGGAGGGTCGACGTGTCTAAAGATTACCCAATATAAGACCATCATCATATTAGGCACGGCACTATAACACACAAGGTATAATCGGTATAAAACTATCATAATATTCGAACTTCGAAGGTATATGAAAAATATTGCTCTTCAACAAACAGATACTAAGTTATGTGTTTATAAAATTGTTATCCCAAATTTGAAAAATTATTAGTGTTGTTAAAATGAGAAAGAAGCATCGGCTCTTTTAACCCCTTCTGTACCGGCGACGTCTATTTAATTTTATTATAGCTGTATTTAGACGATTTTGTGCAGTTTAAGAAGGATCTGTGGAAGTAGAAATGGTTAAGCGAGATAGTTAGTAGCCTGTTAATTACTGAAGGACCAATTTAAACTGAATACATTCTTTCAATAGTAGCCACAATGAAGTTTAAAGGACGGCGCTGGTACAGAATGGGTTAAACATAACTGCAAATGGTGGGTGGTGCTTGCAAAGTGAGATCGAGAAAAGTAAGCTCATGAAAGGATAGTCGACCAACCCGATTGTTAAAGTTACGCTAATGATACTATCAAGAACAGTATATCCGTGTAAATTAGTGTGATGCAGTTGATCTATTGGGTAATTGAACTACTGCATGACATATCACTCTCATAATACATTCCTGGTACCGGTATCTTTCCTTCCTTCAATAAAGTCACGCACGGTTTGCTAACTTAAGGGGAGGTATTTAGTTTGTTCCCTAGACCTCCATCAAGCTTAAAATTACACCCCCTTGAGTCCCTTTCAAGACAAATTTGTACATTTTTCGGTAGAAAAATTTCCCGGCCAAAGGCCGGTTCCTCTTAAATTACAGTCTCGCTATCGCTCGCCAGGATAAAATCGACACCTGAATTGCACGAAAGGTTTTAATATGGGGTGAAAGTTCTTAAAATCGCTAAACTAATGGGGCAAACGGTTTATAATATCAAAAGCAATGGGACTAAACATGAGGGAGAAAGGGGTCAAGAAAAAAAACCCTCAAGTGGAGATCTGCCCTTAAATGAGTGACTGTACAATCTGCAGGCAATCCAGTCTAGACACAAATATCCAACCGTGCAATAAAAGGTGCAATTTAAGGATGTAATTTATATTAACATAAGAATATTCTTGCGAGTTTTGAATGAAAGAAAGTACGAATTACGGAAGGAAGATGAGGAAGGACAGGCGTAAAAGGATATTTAGGATAATATTAACAGAATTAGTAGACTAGGAAATAGAGCAGGTTGAAGACAATGGGGATAGATGCTGTTGGTGTTGGCCGTGGTGATGATAGTGACTTGTGCTGGTGATGTTGGTAGTGAGGATATTTGTAATAAATTGTATAGTTATATTCGTGTTAGTGGTGATGCCAGTAGTAATAGGTTATATAATATTGAGGTAAATATTGGTAATGGAATGTTTGTGATTATAGTGAAGTCATGGTAGTGGTTATGATGGTAGTTTATGGTTATGGATGATGGTAGTAGTAGGAGCCGTGATAGTGATGATAATGGTAGTAATAGCAATGGTAGTAATAACAATGGTAGTGATGATAACAGCAGTGGTAGTCGAGTGGTTAAAGTGAGATCGAGGAAGCAACATGATTTGATAGAAACGGATCGTAACTCTGCCCCTCCTCCAAATTTGCATACGCCCTTAGTGGTTCCCTCAACGACGGTAATTGAAAAAAGCGCCGGACTATACATTACCGATAAATTGGTAGGTATTAGGGTCAATTTTATCCCCCAACACCAGGTCTTGACGTTATTACAAGGGACCCAATCATTGATAATAACTCCCCCGATAATTTTAAAAGACATTGCATCTGGTTGGTGGGAGTGAGAGAGATCCTGGTGTAATTGACTACTTGCGAGTTTCATTCTATAAGGAAGTTGGAGCTGAAGACATCGATATTTAGCATAATATCCAGCTATAATACGGTTTTAGTACATTTATTAATACATAAAACTAAATTAAACATACTATTTATCCATCAGAAACCTACATAATTACTGTATTTGTGTTGAATATCGATGTTTACAGGCCAAACTTTCTTTTTGCCTGAAACTCGCAAGTGGTCAATTGAGATCGGTTATACTATTCTTGGGTAGCCATTTTGGAGCTGTAATGATCAAACCACACTGATTTTGTTTATGTTTAATTATGTAGAAATTCGACCCAAATATCCCTTCTGTGCCGGCGACGTATTTTTCATTATATTCTGGGTACTTTTAGAGGATTTTGTTCAGTTTAAAAAGGGCCTCCAGCAATTAACAAGCTTCTAAATATCTCACTTACCCCTTTTTACTACCTCAGATCCTTCTTAAAAGGCACACAATTGTCTAAATATAGCAAGGCTAAAATATAAAAGATTTTGCCGGTACAGAAGGGGTTAATATTATTATTATTATTATTTTTTTTTTAAAGAGACAATGAACGGAGGAAGGAAAAACACAGATAACACAAAAAGGTCCATGTGCCTAAAGGCATCCTCCATTCATAAAATGTTTGTAACAACTGGATTTAAACTTTTGTAGATTGTAAGTTTGTGGAAAGCAACTCGAGGAAAGTGAATTCCAAAGAGTAGTAGTTCTAGGGATAAATTAATTTTGATAAGCAGAAGTTCTGCATTGTGGAGGAGAAAGTGTAAATTCATGGGCGCTCTCAGCTGCCCTAGTTCTACGGGGAAAGATGTGGAGAGGCGGCACAATTGAAGTAAGTTCCTCGGAACAATTGCTGTGAAAATATCTGTAGAATAATGCATTACCAGTATTGCCTAATATATTTTACCGGTATTGGTAAGGACGTATTTGTGTGTATAAAGAAGCTAATACCACCAGTGTCTCCAATATGGCAGAAGTTGTCCAATCTTTGTTGCTATAGGGTCTCGAGTGGGGGCGGGCGATGTTAGTTACAAGGAATTAATATTGTCTCGAAAGCTTGCGGTCCATTTCAGGATGATAATGATGAGAATAATAATTAATAGTGCAGTACGCCAAAATATTATTTACCCTTCTTCTTGAAGTGTTCCACTGAAGAATTATTTACACTTTCTGAGAAACGTGTGTTCCAGGTATAACAGAAACGAACATATATGCGTTTGTTAGTGTACAACATTTGAATTTCTAACTACCAGCCATGGTTTCATATGGGTTATGTAATGAGGATGAACCATGTATAGTCTGTTTTTTATTATGTCGTTTATAGTAATTGCATTATATCGCGAATGACAGTAGTTTCAGCTTTTTGGCTTAAGGGGAGATTTATATATATTTGTTTTTATATGTTAACATATTTATCTATTTATGTACTTCTTAATTGTATGTACAGTATGTATGTATGTATGTTTGTATGTACTCAGGCACATACCCCATTACTGGGGGGGGGGGGGGGGGGGCCGACACGAGACAGATCTCGAACAGAAACAACATTTAAAGTTCCTAGTATCAGGGTCCGGGTTGCACGTATATATTGTGCATGTTATTATTGTATTAAGGGGGGTCACCTGTTTTGTTTTATCTGTCTCTCCTTTTCTCTCTTTCTCTGACTTGTATCCATTCGGACCCATTCAGCCAACTGTTTTAAGACATTTATCCCCATCCAGGTGTCGATTTCATCCTGGTGAGCGATAGCGATAGCATTGTATGGAGAAATCCGGCTTCGGAGAAATTTTTCTATCGAAAAATGTACAAATTTAGCTTGCTGTCAAAATAAAAAAATATATATGGTGGCTCGCTATCGCTCGCCAGGAAAATATTGACACCTGGATGGAGGTAAACGTCTGAAAACAGTAGGCTGAATGGGGTCGAATGGATACAAGCCAGGCAAGAGAGAAAAGGAGAGAACAAAAGTAGGTCACCCCCCCTTAATATAATGGCACCTTTTTAGCAGAATAACCCCTTCAACACCGTGACGATTTTTAAAGCTTATATTCTGGCTAACATTAGAGGATTTTGATGTAGTTTACTAGGGTTCTATGTTACTCAGATGATTTATTTAGATAGTTGTTACTCCTTCTACTCCTAGAAATATATTGTAAGCTGAAGAAAATCGTCTGATTGTAACCAAAGTAAAACGAAATTGACGTCATCGTACTGAAGGAGTTAACTATATAAAGATTTCGATACATTTTTAAACGACTAGTTTTCCCGCAGCAAATATTTATGCAATGATTAATTATAATCAAGGCATCTAAGATCATTTAGGTTTGAAGTAGTTATAACCACAAGTAAATCCTTTCCATCGAAGATAAAGCGAGTGTATTAGATTGAAAGTAAAGCTAATACATGACTCCGTAATTGTTATTATTGGTAACTATCTTGCTAGAAAAGAAGATCCCCACTCCCATTCACTCACTCTGACTCCCACTCACTCTCTTATGCTCACTCACTTACACACTCACTCTCTCTCTCTCTCTCTCTCTCTCTCTCTCTCTCTCTCTCTCTCTCTCTCTCTCTCTCTCTCTCTCTCTCTCTCTCATAGCAGATGTTTTTGAATGTATTTATTAACTTATACAAAATATAGAATGGCAAATTGTGGAATATTTGGAATGGAATATGTCTGAAACGAACCCAGCAAATTAATTGTGTAACAGAAACGGTATCTCTGTAAAAAAAACTTAGTATGGGTATACATTTTATGGGGTACAGTCACTCAAAAAAGAACGAGGACCATTCATATATATTAATTATGCAAGTATATATACTGTATGTAGCCGATTTATGATTTACTTCTGTATACATCAGTATTCGAAAACAATTAAGCCTTTTATACAGATATACAGTATATATATATATATATATTGGAATGCAAATTTCAGGCATAGATATATACTCCGATTTCTATATTTGTATGAAGAAAAATATAAGAGGTGCGCGCTATTTTATGACTAACTGTAAGTGTTCTTACAACGAACTGGCTGATAAACGAACATGTGTACGTGAATAGCCGGCTCGCTAATAATATACTGTATATAAATTATTGAAAGAATGCCAGGAAGTAAGCATTAAGTTTTATATTCTATATATTACTTTCCATGCAGGTAACAACAATATAATTGAATATATTCCGACAGCTAAAAATCCCTTACTTAGGCAAACTACCCTTCATTGCTTCTACTTGAACACGAGGCTCCTGCAGTTAAGGGGAGGCAGACCGTTTTTGTGGACCCCCTTCTCCCTAATGTTTAGCCCCACTAGTTTTTTTAGATTATAAGACGTTCGGCCCATTAGTTTGGCGATTATAACACCTTTCGCCCCATTTCGTTGTCGATTTTAAGACCTTTCGTGCAATTTAGGTGTCGATTATTTCCTGGTGAGCGATAGCGAGCCTGCAATTTCAAGAGGAACCGGCCTTCATCCGGGACATTTTCTACCAAAAAAATTACAAATTTATCTTGAAGGGGGGTCTAGGGGGTGTTTTTTCTAAGCTTAATGGAGGTCTAGGGAGGAAACTAAAAAAATACATGACTAAATGAATTAATAGACCAAACAAACGGCCAGTCTCCCCTTAGCATCATAAGCTTGCCATTCTATTTCAATAAATCTAAAAATGCCTGCTTAGACTGCTTGCCAAGAGGTATCATACCTATTTATCAGGGCTCATACCGACAAGCCATTACGTCCCAAATAAGTTATTATGTCTATTTGTTTCTGGATTTGCATACAGAACGGGTTAAGGAAATTGAGAGCACTTATTAGCAACGATCACGCGAGAGTTGGCAGAGATTGATTCAGGGGACATGGGCCGGTTTTCTGGACCACTTTCTCCCCCATGTTTAGCCCCATTAGTTAAGATGTTAAGATGTTTGCCCCATTAGTTAGTCGATTTTAAGACCTTTCGCCCCATTTCTTCGTCAATATTTAGACCTTTCGTGCTATTTAGATGTCGATTTTTTCCCTGGCGAACGATAGTGAGCCTGTAATGTTGGAAGAACCGACCTTTTTCTACGGAAAAATGTACAAATTAATCTAGAAGGGGGATCTAATGGACGTTTTTTTTTCTTTTATTTGATGGAGGTCTAGGAAGGAAACTAGAAAAATAATGAATGCATGCAAAAATCGGCCAAAAAGTGAACCATCCCCCCTTAAAAGTCGACATTGTTTCTAGATCACTAAATGCCTGTAATAATTCCTTCAATCCGATGGTATTTGCTTTGAATTATGGTTACTGTCCGAAAATGTTATCAAGCCGAGCAAAGACTAACATTTGTGTTAATAATCCTAAGTTATAGTACACAGCGAATACTTTAGTTATGGTGAAGGAAATGTGTAATTATATATTGTCTGTTATAAAGTGGGTGATATATTTTGTTCAATTAATTCTTCGTTTACCTGTCAGTACAAGCCCCAACACTTAGTCCATGCAGACACGAATAGATATTGCATAATAATTTAAAGTAATAATTATGGTTTATGCTGTCGTTTACTATGCACCAGTTAGTTATGTTATTAGTTTCAGCACGGGCAACCCTCTGTTCACATGTTTAATAATACGTAGGGCGTGACATGCATAATACGTAGGGCGTGACATGCATAATACCATTAAGGGGGGGGTTACCTCGTTGTTTTGTTCTCTTTCTCTCCCTCTCTCTTTGGCTTGTATCCATTCGGCCCCATTCAGCCTACTGTTTTAAGACGTTTACCCCATCCAGGTGTCAATATTTTCCTGGCGAGCGGTAGCGAGCCTGCATATATTTGTTTTGACAGCAAGCTAAATTTGTACATTTTTCGGTAGAAAAATGTCTCCGGCGAAGCCGGATTTCTCCATACAATGCTGGCTCGCTATCGCTCGCCAGGAAGAAATCGACACTTGGATGGAGATAAACGTCTTAAAACAGTTGGCTGAATGGGGCCGAATGGATACAAGCCAGGGAAAGAGAGAAAAGGAAAGAAAGATGGAAAAAGCCGGTGACCCCCCCTTAAGCCAATTTATGCATCTATATAATTCTGCAATTATAGTCATTAGAAGGCTTTCGGAAACCTTTATACACCAATTTGGTATGGTAATGTATTCGAGTCCTCCAGCTGGAAACTTGTATTATCTCCTCACGTTAACCCTATTTAATCCGAGGGGGGATTGTTTGGACCTTACCTGTTTCACTCCAGTAATTTGGAGATTTAAATAACGTTTCACACTATTAATATGGCGATAATAAGACGCTTCACCCCATTCAGGAGTAGATTTTTTTTTTCAGCTAAGAAAGGCACTTTGTCTTCTGTAACATTACGTCTCCTACTGCTCCTTCCTAGATTATAGACCATCTAATGCTAACCAACATAAAAAATAAAAAAATAAACAAAAAATAAAAAAAAACGCTATCGTGTACGGAAAGGGTTTAGCGCATTACGGCATTAAACTATCCATAACATTACCGGTGAGAGGGGGGGGGGGGGGGAAACGCTGCATATTCCGAGACCCTTGACGTGTGTAGGTTAACCCTATCTAAGTCGAAGGGTGGCTGGCCTTTATAGATACACCCCCGTTTCGCTCTAATAGTTTGATGGCGATTTGTAATGTTTTCCCGATTAGTTTTTGCGATAATAAGTCGTGGACCATACCGGTGTTGATTTTTTGTTTGTTTTGTTTTTTCATGGCGAGCTATAGCAAGCCTGCAATCTAGGAGAAAGGCCGGGTCATTTGCCACTGAACAAAGTTCACATTACATTTTAGCTTGAAGGGGGCCTGGGGCGTATTTAGCTTGAAGGGCGTCTGGGGGCGTATTTAGCTTGAAGGGGGCCTGGGCGTATTTAGCTTGAAGGGGTCTGGGGGCGTATTTAGCTTGAAGGGCGTCTGAGGGCGTATTTAGCTTGAAGGGGGTCTGGGGGCGTATTTAGCTTGAAGGGGGTCTGGGGGCGTATTTAGCTTGAAGGGGGTCTGGGGGCGTATTTAGCTTGAAGGGGGTCTGGGAGCGTATTTAGCTTGAAGGGGGCCTGGGGCGTATTTAGCTTGAAGGGGGTCTGGGGGCGTATTTAGCTTGAAGGGGGTCTGTGGGCGTTATTAGCTTGAAGGGGGTCTGGGGGCGTATTTAGCATGAAGGAAATCCAAGGGGGTAAACAAAAAAACATTATCGAAAATGGCAAAATCAAATCCTGAGCAGAACACTGAAAGGGTTGCGAGCATTATGGCATTAAACTAGCCATAACATTAGCGGTGAGTGGAGGCTGATGAGGGGGAGACACGCTGCGTATTTCAGAACTCTTGACGTGCAAATAGGGCCCAAATGAAGCTCCAGTGTCGGCCAAGCGTACAGTAGGGAAGGTAGATAGAGGGATAATAACGTAATCGGTGGTATCAGGCTGGTATTATAACTGTGGTGGGCTTGCTGGGTGTTCCTGTGTTCTGCTGATAGAGTTTTCAGTTATGATAATGTATATATCACATTTGATAAATAATCAAGTTTTGATTTTCGAACCGTCAACCAATGACGCTAAACGTATATAAAGTAGTTCCCAAATCTGTCTTACCATGTGTTCAGCGGGCCGAAATTGGCTGTCACAAGGAACCGACATACCAGATTTTACTGCCAGAATAGGTTTATGTGTGAAAACTCTCCCAATAGCAGAGGGGCTCAATTGAAACTCTCCCTACCCGTGCCAGTTACTTCAAATACAGAGTACTCTATGCCCTACAGGGCCTACACCATGGTAAAGACCAATTTTAACATCCTGCTTTAATACGATAGATCTTTCTTTAGGGGAAATTAATCATATGAGGTAGTTCAAATAATACAACAAACGACCATACTAAGATTGGATTTTAGCCTAATGATTAATCAGAGAACAAGCTTGATATATTTGTGTTTTATAAATAGCTTCTGGTAGTGAGTTAGTTGTAAGAGTTATGTTTGCCATTTACTTATGTATTTACATATATTATTTTAATTATTTCAGTTGTATCTGTTAATTTACCAATTACCGTACTAGTATTTGGAGGTGGGGGGAATTCTGGAATAATGTTATGCTAAACCCTTCACCCACTAACCAACCTATGCCGTCCTCGCCAATACATTACAAACCACACTCAATATACCAGTTTAATAAAGGACTCTCACAAATATGTATATAAACAGTTCATTATCAAACCCACGTATTCCCAAACAACATTATATGTTCCATCTAAAGGACTCTGGCACATTGTAGCTTATAATTATACTCCCCGGATTTCAAACGCCTTTCTAAATCTTAATTAAATTATTGTTACTAGGTTCGAGTCCTTGGAGTACCACATGTATTCATTACTTTCATTGATTTCATTAGTTAGGTTTATTTGTAAATTAATTGGTGGGTTGGTGAAAACAAATATGAATATATAACCTGTTCGTTGTCAGACCCATCCATATAAACATTATTTCCTGTATCTCAGCCAAAGGACCCTGGCCGATATACCCACTGTGGCTTCTAAATAATACCCCCCTAATTCACCCTTGGTCATCCATCACCCCATCACCCCATCCCCTTCACCCCCTCAGCGCTCCCTCTTAACCCCATGGTACCACTCTGTTATTCCCTCGCTACTCTTTTCTCTCGCTCTTGATTCTCCTTCCCCTCTTGATTTCCTCTCTTGTTTTATACTTTCTGTTTATTTTTATTTTTCTCTCTCTCTCTCTCTCTCTCTCTCTCTCTCTCTCTCTCTCTCTCTCTCTCTTCTTCTTGATTCGCACTTCCTCTTAATTGTTTCGTCCTTATTTCTGTCTCACGATTCCCCTTCACCTCCTCAGCACATTTATCCCCCCCCCCCCCCCCCCCTGTTACCACTCTGTTATTCCCTCACTACCCTTTTCATTTGCTTCTTCCTTACTCTTAACGGTTGTTGTCTTCATTTGTTTTACCTTAAGGGGGGGGGGGGGGTGTCATTTACTCGCGTATTTACTTTTTAGTTTCCTCCCTAGACCTCCATTAAGCTTAAAAAACACCACCACAAGGTCTCCGTTCAAGATATATTTGTACATTTTTCGATATAAAATTGTCCCTGCAGAAGGCCAGTTCTTCTTAAATTACAGGCTCGCCATCGCTCGCCACGAAAATATCGATACCTCAATTGCATGAAAGGTCTTAATATTGGCAAAGAAATGGGGAAATAGATCTTAAAATGTCCAAACTAATGGGACAAACGCCTTAAAATCTCAGAACTAATGGGGTTAGATATGTGGGAGAAGGAGGCCAGAAAAAACAACCATCCTATAAAGCGTCACATTTTTCCTTTGCCTCAATTTTCTCTTCATAATTGCTGATGAGCACGGGGCCCTGGGTGGGGCTTTGGTTTCCCGGGCGTTTCCACACTCTCCTCAGCTCCCCGCCATGGAGTGGCTTCGGTCACCCAGGCTTTATTGTGGTCGGCAGGGAGGGTTCTGTGGGGGCGCTCGGTTATGGTCTTGGCCTTGCTCGAGGCCTTGGGGCTGTTCGGCCAGGCAGCTTGGGGAACAACAACAACCATCCTATAATAATTATCCTATGTGTTTTCCTATACCCCCCTGGCTCAGCACACCCCCCTACCCCCCTCCCCTACTACTACTACCACTTTGTTATTCTCTCACGCCCCTTTCCTCTTGCTCGTACAGTTGCCCAAATAAGTGATGTCGCGGCACCAAGTATATTTCGATCAATAATTGGTATCAGCACTATCTAAGCTATTAATTTGTCGTTTCGAGTGAGATATAAAAACATGTCCCTATCTATACACATCCTAGTCAACATCCAACAGACATTCATACAGCACACGGAGAGCAAAAGGTATTGACAGCGGCGACACGACTTATTTGGCCAACTGTACCGTGCTTCCCTGGCTCTTAATTCTTTCTCGCCTCTTGATTCTTGATTATTGCTTTTGATGATCTCGGTCTTCTTGGTGTTGATTCTTTCGTACTTGCTTCTCTCTCACACGATTTCCCTTCACTTGTTTTGATTATTCTTATGCATATTATTATTTTGATTGTTATTTATTTACATCACTTTTTGCCTTGCTTTTGAATATACTGCACTTGACTGTCTCTTGTTTATTGTTTTGCCATGTGCTTTACAAATTTGGTTGGTCTCGATTCACTCAGTTTCGACTCTCTGGATTCTCTTACTCTCGATTAACCTATGCTTTTGATGATCCTGTATTCCGTTCTCTGTTGTGTGTGTGTGTGTGTGTGTGTGTTGTGTTGTGTTGTGTTGTGTTGTGTTGTGTTGTGTGTGTGTGTGTGTGTGTGTGTGTGGTGTGTGTGTGTGTGTGTGTGTGTGTGTGTGTGTGTGTGTGTGTGTGTGTGTGTGTGTGTGTGTGTGTGTGTGTGTGTCCCCCCCCCCCCCCCCCCTTCATGTAGTAGTACCTTTTCCCTGCCCTTTCATCTCTATCAAGGACCGGTCTCTCTCACTCCCCCTCCCTCTCTCACCCCCCCCCCCCCCCCCCCCTCCTCTCTCTCTTTTCTGTTGTGTTCAGCCTCCCCTATCATCAGCTCCCCCCCCCCCCTCC
>CM064480.1:59159998-59247498 GCA_032716605.1 Paralithodes platypus | reverse complement strand
CTACTGTATTATATTAGTTTTAATTTCACCTTTGTTTGCCTTCTACTGTATTATATTAGTTTTAATTTCACCTTTCTTTGCCTTCTACTGTATTATATTAGTTTTAATTTAAGACACCAGCGAGTGTGTCATGCCTCACACCACCCTTTGTTGTGTGTGAATCTGTCTCTACCTCATTCACTCTCATTCATTCATTCTCTTTCACTCATGCTTCTCTCTCTCTCTCTCTCTCTCTCTCTCTCTCTCTCTCTCTCTCTCTCTCTCTCTCTCTCTCTCATTCACACACACAACTATATTTTCCCTCTCGTTAGCGGCCTGTCCCTCCTTTATGCTACACACAACTCAATCTGGGCTTCCCTTTTCACACACACACACACACACACACACACACACACACACACACACACACACACACACACACACATAAATACATATCAACCCACACACATACACCCCCCCCCTCCACAAACTCACTTTATGCTGCATTTGCGAAGCGTATACCTTTATTATAATTGTTATTGTATTTATAATTACCTGTTACGAGGTGATGAAGTAACTTAGCTGATCAATGTATACGCATATAGACATCAACTGTATACGCATATAGACATCAATGTATACGCATATAGACATCAATGTATACGCATATAGACATCAATGTATACGCATATAGACATCAATGTATACGCATATAGACATCAACTGTATACGCATATAGACATCAACTTCTTTTATAGATGTCCCGGTAAACATCAGTATGTTGTACTTGTAGGACACTTTGATACAAATGTATATAATTTATTTCGATACACACATAAACCTACTATTGTCAAGGTATATACGAGCATGTACACCAGCAATTATGTTGATAGCCATCTAATATTACATACTGTATATACAGTATTTACAGTATATACATATATACAAATAAAGAGCAAGAGAGACAGAGAGCGAGATCGAGCGAGCGTTTGACCATGAATAAGGAAGCCCAGATTGAGCTGTATGGTAATAAAGGAGGGACAGGGTGCTAACGAGAAGGATAATATGAGAAAGAATTACAAGGAGTAGTTAGCATCTCAAAGACCTTGTGGTCCATTCCGAGGACATACTTCAAGTGGATAGAAGATAATTTGTGAATTGCATTGCACTAATTACAGTGTGCAAATTGTTATCTACCTTTCTTGGATCAATCTACTGAAGAGCTATTTGTAACAACTTTTGAAGAATTGGTCCAGGTAGAACAGATCTTATTTTTTTAATATAATTCCACATACACTAGTGTTGAACCGTTTGAATTATAATTTCCAGCCATGTTAGCGTGTTGTATTCATATTGAGGCTAGACCTTATGAATTAATAGCTGTAAAATTTATATTAGTCGAATTCCAATCATATTAAAACTTAGTTGCGTCAAAGTACTATTTTTTGAAGATTGAAGCATGAAAGGATCGGTAAAAGAGAGAGAGAGAGAGAGAGAGAGAGAGAGAGAGAGAGAGAGAGAGAGAGAGAGAGAGAGAGCGAGAGCGAGAGCGAAAGCGAAAGCGAAAGCGTTGATGCCCCATAGGGCCCCCAAGCCTCTCAATGGACCCACTAAATATATAGAGAGCAGATTCGTCCGAGATTAAAAGAGCCTTCAGTGCGTTTGGCCGTGAATGGAACCAAATAAAGAGACGGGCATGGTCGAGTGTGCATGTGTGTGTGTGTGTGTGTGTGTGTGTGTGTATGTGATTGAGCGAGTGTGTTTGTGTGGTGTTTGCGAGTGTTATGTGCATGCATGCAAGAGTGATAATGTGCATGCCTACTTCCGCGAGGGAGGGAGTTTGCGATCGTGTGCGTGACTTCTGTGCGAGATTTTTGTGTTTGAGAGAAATATTGTGATTGTGTGAAAGTTTACAGAGTACAATTGAGTACAAAGGAAGTCAAGCAACAACAGGTTTGGCAACCCAGTGTGTAATTGGATTGGTCGATCCAAAAGTACTTATTACAGTTCGTATTGTCGATCCCTTCAATGATTTTGAACCCTTGAATTAAGTCACCTCTTAGTCTGCGCTGCGTTAAAGGAAATACATTTAATTCTCTGAGACGCTCCTCGTATGGTTTGTTATTAAGACTAGGTATTGCTTTGGTAACTTTGCGTAGAGCTCGTTTTAATTTGTCTATATCTTTTTGATAGTATGGGCACCCGTATTGAACACATTATTCCAAAAGAGGGCGGACTAAGGAATTGTGAAGAGTGAGGATTACATCTTTAGATTTATGCCCGAAAGATCTGCCTATGAAGTACTTTACAATGATGACAACTTATCTAGAATATTGTGCATAGCTTCATCATGTTCATTTGAAAGTAGGGTATTTGCAATTTGTGTTTTGTCAGCAAACTTTGAACTTGTACAGGTGAGACCCTCATCAAAGTAATTAATGTAGATTTAGACTAGGAAAATAACTGGCCCTAGTACTGAACCTAGGGGTACCACGCTAATTACATTGGTCCAAATGGATGCTTTACCATTCATGACTATTCTTCGCTTTCTTTCTCTGAGCTAATTTTCAAGTGAAGTAGAAAGTGTATTTACGTGCCTCAAAGTGTACATGTGTAATATTGTGTGTTGTGTATGATTTATTCAGAAATAGCTAGGTATTCAGTCGTGTCCAAACGCAATGTTGTGTTTGATTTGATTGATTGATGGTTAAATATAGGTCATAGCGGATACTCTATAAATCTTGCCAGGACCCACCAATTTAACTTAACCCTTTCAGTACCGGTGCCGTCCTTTTAACTTTAGCCTGGCTAATATTCAGGTTAAGAAGGGCCTCAAGCAATTAACAGGCTTCGAACTATCTCTCTTAACCCTTTTTACTACCATAGATCATTCGTAAACTGCACAAAATCGTTTAAATATAGCTAGAATGAAATTTAAGAAAATTCAAGTTCAATAAACAGTGTGTGTGTGTGTACGTGCGCGCACGCGCACGTGTGTGTGTGTGTGTGTGTCACTTAAGCGGAACAATGCCTGTGTACTGCGCGTCTGTGTTTATGAGAAATATGTAACTTGAGTATTCAAGGAGAGAGAGAGAGAGAGATAGCGTTTAGTATTATGCAGAATGTTACTAATGTCTTAATTTCAAGACAGTTACAGATAACTAAATAGTCATGTGCATAAATAGTTTATTAATGGATAACAAATGTATCCATGTGCATGTGAATAATCTAAATGTGTGTTTATGGTGTGTGTGTGTGTGTACTTACTCTAGTCTAGTCTTACTCTACTAACCCATCTGTCCCCTACTAACTTCCTAATCCTGCCACGGACATTAGTTCCAGGGCAGTAATTCCCTTTCCAATGTTCCCTTACCCACTCTAAACCACTGTTTGGACACTTGATCCTCAGTGTTTTGGAGGACAAGCAACCTAGAAGGGTCACTAGATCTGTTGTTGCTTGATTTCCTTTGTACTCCTTTGTACTCCTTTGTACTAGTACTTACTCTAGTTGTATTGCGGGAGTGAGCATGCTCGTTATTTCCTGCCTCCTATATGTGTAGGTGTTATATGTATCGTTGGAATGGCTGTGGATGTGTGTGTAGTCTGTATTTTTAGCCAATTGGCGACATCGGAAACGAAGGCTTAGGGTGGATCTGTATGGTACCATTCTCACTATAGACGGTACCGTCTCGCCCGAAGGCTTAGGTAGCCATCAGCTTAGGTGAACCATATGATACCCATCTCGCCTTGTACCATTTTTGCCAACCCCAGATGGGACGTCACAACGTCGTCCACTTATTCCAGGTACCTATTTACAGCTAGGTGAACTGAGGCTAACACATGAAAGGAGACAAGCCCAATTTGTCTCCGCCCGGCCGGGGATTGAACCCCCGACCCCTCGTGTGTGAGACGAGAGCTCTACCTACTAGGCTACGGGCTGTGTGTGTGTGTGTGTGTGTGTGTGTGTGTGTGTGTGTGTGTATTTATGTATAAGTATAACAAAAGCCACTAACGAGAGCAGATGTATGCGACCGGTTCAGATTAGTGTGTGTATGTATGCATGGGTGTGTTGTTGTATATGTATGTATGAATGTATGTATGTATGTATGAGTGTAACGAGAGCCACTATCAAGGGAGGGTTTGTATACGGCAAGTCCAGATTTATGAACACGTGTATGTATGTGTGTGTATGTATGCATGTATATATGCATGTACAGTAGATGCTATGGGTGTATGTATATGTACTGTATGTATGAGTATAACAAGAGCCACTAATTCGGCATGTCTAGATTTATGACCATGTGTCTGTATTTTGATGTGTATGTATGCATGTAAATATGTATGCAGATGGTATGTACGTCTGTATATGTAATTATTATGTATGTATGAGTGTAACAAAAGCCACTGAAGAGGTCGGGTTTGTGAGCACATGTCTGTATATTGGTGTGTATGTATGCATGCATATATGTATGTATGTAGATGCTATGGACGCATGTATATGTGTACGTATATGTATGTATGAGCGTAACAAGAGCCGCTAACGAGAGGGCGGCTGTGGTGTGCGGCAGGTCCAGATTTACGAGCACGTGTCTGTATACCGCTAGGACACGTGCACACCCGCGTACAGACATATGCACGCGTACACAGACATCTATATACACACTCATTTACACTGTTTCACATACCTACACGCAAAACACACCCTAATGCCTACGGGGAGATTGGTATTAATTTGTTCATATATTTTTGTGTGTATTTATAATTTGCTTTAGTTTCCTTCCAAGACCTCCATCAAGCTTAGAATATACCCCCAAGACCATTGAGGTAAATTTATATTTTTCTTGGAAAAACAAATGTTCCTCTTAAATTACAGGCTCGCTATCGCTAGCCAGGAAAATATCGACACTTAAATGGCACAGGTCTTAAAATCGACAAACTGTTGGAGCGAACGTCTTCAAATTTCAAAAGTAATTGGGCTAAACATTAGGGAGTCCAGAAAAAAACAAACCTCACCTTAAACACACACGCACACACACACACACACACACGCACTCACACAGAGGTAAACCATATACACACGCACATACTCCTACGGAAAATCTTATCCCCACCTCTTGTTTGTAGACGGCATGCACACAATCATATCTTACGAACAATAAAGTACATATCTAAGCATATGAGTGTTAAGTACATGTAATTGAAAAATTGTGTGTACATGTTTATAACCATCACAGTATAAGTACATTTAATCTCTCTCTCTCTCTCATACACACACACACACTCACTCACTCTCTCTCTCTGACATTTTGTGTGCTATATTAATTTCACACAGTAATTATAACAGTATTATCAGCTGCGTTTCCTGTATTCCCAGTCTGTGTTAGTTACTTGATTGAATTAGTTTATTACAGACAATTAAAATGTACATTGCTATAAATATGCACATATTTATACATTTATACCTTAATTATTATTTGCTTTCATTACAAGATATATAAGTTGTAAAATAAAATGCATATCCATATAATATATACCGGTACTGTATTCCTTATTAAATATCTTAGGCTATTTTTGCTATATTAAATGATTTAATCTTTTAACCCCTTCTGTACCGCCGACGTCCTCTTAGTTTATTGTAGCTATATTTAGAAGATTTTATGCAGTTTAAGAAGGATCTGTGGTAGTAAAAATGGCTAGGGGAGATAGTTCGAGGCCTGTTAATTGCTGGAGGCCCTTTTTAAACTGAAAACAATCGTTTATTAGTAGCCAGAATAAAAATAAGAAGACGTCGCCGGTACGGAAGGAGTTAATGGTATACTTATCATATTGGTGCATACAAGCTCTAGTCTTTGTATATTTCAGTTGATTGTTAGTGCACTTTTCTTGCTTGCTTCCAAATGTCTCTCTCCATATTACTTTTTCCCTTATTTTACACCAGTACATCTTCTACCTCTACATATTTCATTCAATAATAGTTCTTTGCTCTCCTCCAACTTACCTTAGATATAATTCGCGTTCCACTTACACCAACTATTTTTATTTATTCTGCTAATGTTCATATTTCGTTCACTTTTCATTTGTTTTCGAGTTATTATATTTCCGTAAACCCTCAATTTTTAACTCGTCTTTTGTTCACCGATATTCTATATATTGCCTTTCTTCCCACATTCCATCCTCACTTTCCAATTATATAAATTTCGCACATAATTATGTCTGCGTGTCCTTCCTTATCCCAACTTCTTCCTAATCCATTATTCTTTTCTCTCTCTCTCTCTCATAGAACCTTCTATATTACTATCCTAGTCTTCTACTATAAGCTGTCCCTGCCTCTAGTAGTATTAAAGCCAGACCACCTAGTAGGGACAGCAAGGTTTGTGTTGTCGGAGTATCCGTGTAAATCTCTCTCTCTGTGTTCCTTTCCTTTTACCTCTTTGTACCTCTCTTTCCTCTTCTCCATCATCAACATTTCCTCTGGTATATCCGGGGGGTTTTCTTTACCGTTTTGTTACGTTTTCCTTCCTTTCTCCCTCACCCAGTCCTCTTTTTTTCGTGTCTTCTAAAGGATTTCCTACTGTTCCTCCTTCCTTCTTGTTTTTCTCCCTTCCCCCCTACTTCACGATCCCCTCTCTTTCACCTTCCTCCTTCTCTTCTCTTCGTATTTTCCCATTCTTCCATTAACTTCCTCTTCTCTTTCCCACTCCCGTTTCCTCCTCCCTCCCATTCTCTCCCCCCTATCTCCCTCTGTTGTCCTCTTGCTTTCGTCTCCCTCGTTCCTCCCTCCCTCTCTCGCTTCCTACTTCCTTCTCTTCCCTTCCTCCCCCCCACCTCTCCCTCTCTTCCCGCCCCCCCCTTCTTATATACCTGGCCACACACACCTCAAAAGGCCCCTGATGGCAGCCTGGGAAAACCACGCCTCCGAATCCCCACTTGAACGACTTTGAAAAACACCTCCAAATCCATCCTAAATCTCAACTCAACCCACCCAATCAAACATCCATCAACCCTCTATCCATCCGTATAATCTGGCAACCTCTACTCCCCTCTATGTGTTCGGATAAATTGGTTAGGCGAGTTTTGGGAGGATATTAGGAGAAGAGTGGGGGGAATCGAACACCAGCCTCTCCACACTTGACAGGAGTACTGAAGGGCCAGTTTTCAAATGGGATTAACATTACTCACACACAACGAAAAGGCAGCTGAAACACGCTTCTGGAGAGAGAGAGAGAGAGAGAGAGAGAGAGAGAGAGAGAGAGAGAGAGAGAGATGAATGTGGAAGTACGAGGGTGAAGTTGTTATTCAAGCGGAAACACAAATCGGATAACAGAAGCCAAAGGAGATGATGGATATATATAAGGAGGATAATAATGTTTGAGGCTATCTAAATAATAAGAACAAAGAGTCCATTTAATGTGCAACACTATAAAAGAGGTAGGCAAAATCAGGGTAGAGTAAAACATATAAGCTAAAACTGAAATAGATAATGACGAAGACAAATCATATGTAACAACTTACAGATACAAAAAACAAACAAAACAAAACAAAGATTAGTTATTTTACTGTAGGATTAAACTTAGCTGCAGAAGTGATGAGATTAGATACAAAAGCATGAAGAGAGAATTAAACTTTATCTTTAATCTCCTATATTGTCGCAATAAGTAAACATATATAACACAATTGCTCAAGTCCTTATTAAGAGAACATAAAACTGATAGCCAAAGTAGTGATGATAATAAAATGCAAAACCCAAGGTAATTGAACAAGAGTTAGACAGCAAGAACCCGATTGAAAGATGTAAGGGGTTGAATTAAATATAGAAGAAACAAATATATGAGGGAAATATAAAATAAACTAAGTAAATAATGAAAGAAAGATGAAAGTAGCAAACAGCACAAACTGAAAATTGTATCAGCCGAGAATATTAAATGCAGCAGCAGTAAAAGAAGAAATAGGGAAAATAGGAATGGGGTAACAAAAGCGGGAATAGTAAAATAATAAAAAAAACACGAGACAAGAAACATAATCGGCAGTAAAGAACAGCAGAAAACAATATATACAGTATATAGCTAGGTAGAATATAACGATCAAGTGCAGTAAAAGTGAAACTGTAACACTAGACACAATATTAAAGGGGAAGGTATACAAGCAGAATATGGTCAAAGTTGAATTCTCAGACAACACAGAGCAGTTAACATCAGAAACCAGTAACAATATAAAAGGTAATATTAGAGTATTGCAAAAGATGAAACTGGTTAGAGTATAATTAATAAAAACAACATTAAGACAAAACACAGTATAAGTAGAAAACAGGGATGAGCAAGAGTGAAAGAGGGGATGTGGGGAGATGAATACAAAAGAGGAAAGAGGGGAGAAATAAGATGATGAGAAGAAGGAAGAGGAGAAAAGAGGAGGAGGAGGAGGAGGAAAATAATAAAGAGGAGGAGGTGGGGAGACTATTACAAAAGAGGAGATAGGAGAAAGAAGAGGATGTGAAGGAAGATGAAGAGGAAAAGAGAGGAGGAAAAGGAGGAGGAAGTGGGGAGATGAATACAACAGGAAAGAGAGAAGGAATAAGAGGATGAGAAGGAAAGTGAAGAGGAGGACGAGGAGGATATAAAGAGGTGGAAGTGGGGAGATAAATATAAAAGAGGAACGAGAGGAGGAAGAAGAGGATGAGAAGGAAGATAAAGAGGAGCAGAGGGGAGGAGGAGGAGGGGGATGGGGTGAAAAGAAGGAGTGGGATGGGGTGAAAAGGAGGAGTGGGATGGGGTGAATAGGAGGAGGGGGATGGGGTGAAGAGGATTAGTGGCATGAAGAGATGATGATGACTAGAGGAGGTGTGGAGAGGAGGGAGGGAGGGAAGGATAATATCATTGACCACCATAACATTACAAGTAGCTTAACTCTCTCTCTCTCTCTCTTTCTCTCTCTCGTACAAACACATACACAAAACAATAGCATTACTGCTTTTACATGTGCTCTGTGTGTAGGCTACTACTTAACCCCACCAGCGCACACTACCCATATATATTCAAACACACACACTTTCAACTTTACACAAACCTACACACACACACACACACACACACACACACACACATACACATACACACCGTACACACACACACACACACACACTTCTGCCAAGCCAGGGGATAAACACATTCGTCCTAACCCCAAGTAAAATAACCATGGCCAGGTCTACCCTCCACCACCACCACAGAGCTAAGACAAACACACCACACCAATACCATCACTCACACGTTATCACTTCATTTGGCTTATATTGTAGTATAATAGTGTATATGGAATGTTGTACTGGATAAAATGACACATAACCTTACATATTTTACCAGTCTTGCATAATATATAGCCTAATACAACTGCACAAAATGATTTCTGTGTGAGGAGGGAAACACATCACGGAGGAGGCTAGCCAGAGGGCAGGTTACTACGGGGTACAAAGGAAAGCAAGCTGCAACATATATACTGATCCTTACGAGGCTGCTTGTATCTAAACTAGTTAAGCTAATATGTAGGTGAAAAAAGACGGCTTAGAAAGAACAATATTGATCTTTTCCATGCAGAATGGAAACAACTGACATATGATACCGGTACTTGACAGAAAAATAAGAAAATATAACTGTCTTACTCCTGTATATCTATTCTACCAAAATATAACTGTCTTACTCCTGTATATCTATTCTACCAAAATATAACTGTCTTACTCCTGTATATCTATTCTACCAAAATATAACTGTCTTACTCCTGTATATCTATTCTACCAAAATATAACTGTCTTACTCCTGTATATCTATTCTACCAAAATATAACTGTCTTACTCCTGTATATCTATTCTACCAAAATATAACTGTCTTACTCCTGTATATCTATTCTACCAAAAGAGGTAATGTGAGTATGTCTTTTTATTCATCTGTAAACGCAGGGAGTCGGGGGTTAAGGGCGAGATATTTGTCTAAGCAATGTTTGAAGGTTTCAACAGTGCTGCAATCTATTTTATTGCTAGGCAGCCCATTCCAAAAGTTTACTACTCGTTTGAGAAAAAAAACGTTTTTGCTTTATGGGAGTGAAAGAGCTACGGATAACTTTACAGCCATTCCCACGTGTGTACTTTGAATAATCAAATGTGAAGTATTTGTTTGCATTCCTAAACTTGCATTATATACAGTATAATACAAATGTACACCTTGAATTCATGTGAGAAATATAGTTTGAAATTTGACTTGCCATTTTTGTTTGGAATATATATTATATATTCACTATCATTATTTTGTGCTATTTTTCCGAGTGCCTTTGAACTCATACTTGACAACTGCAACAATTTCCCGCTTGATATAAATGTGTCAGCAGGTGTTCGTTTTAGTTAAATATATTATTTGGTTTGATATTATAATCTTGACATCCAAGTAAACGATCTAAAGTTAACTTTGTTAAGCATGATTATTTGGCTAACATTGAAAATCCGCAATTGGCATGTTTTACAAGAATTGATTTAGCTTGAGATAAAAAAAAAAAATTTTTTTTTAAAAGAGACAATGAACGGAGGAAGGAAAAACACAGATAAAACAAAAAGGTCCATGTGCCTAAAGGCATCCTCCATTCATAAAATGTTTGTAACAACTGGATTTAAACATTTGCAGATTGTAAGTTTGTGGAAAGCAATTCGAGGGAAGTGAATTCCAAAGAGTAGTAGCTCTGGGGATAAATGAATTCTGATAAGCAGAAGTTCTGCATTGTGGAGGAGAAAGTGTAAATTCATGGGCGCTCTCAGCTGCCCTAGTTCTACGTGGAAAGATGTGGAGAGGCGGCACAATTGAAGCAAGTTCCTCGGAACAATTGCTGTGAAAATATCTGTAGAATAATGCAAGGGATGCAACGTTTCTGCGTATGGATAATGTAGGAAGGTCCTGTGTGATTGCAGGGTTATTGATTAATCTAATAGCTTTATTTTGAATTTTGCCCAACTGCCTCAATGCAACCACTCCACTTCCACCCCACAGAGGTGAACAGTAATCCATCTGAGAACGCACATGACTTTTATATATCACGGCCAACTGCTCGCCAGTGAAGAATTCTCGAACTCTGTACAGGAGTCCCAGTTTTTTAGAGGCATTCTTAGCAATGCTTCTAACATAATGTGTCCAACTCAAGTTAGTAGTTATTGTTACACCGAGAATGTCAATACTAGGGGAAGTGGGAATATTTACATCATTAACAAATATATGGGAGTCAGTGAGATTCTGTCGGTTAGAAAATTGAATGTATTTGGTTTTCTGTGCATTAAAGGAAACTAGATTCTTTTGTCCCCATCCATTAATTCTAGAAAGGTCCTGGTTCAGAGAAATTGCAGTGTTTATTTTTGAATTTATAAGATCGGGTTGGGTGAAAGAATTGGTAAATGTGAAGGAAGTGGAGTGTTGAGTCATCTGCGTAGGAATGTATTGGATTATGAGTGGTAGATATGAGATTATTGATATGAATGAGGAACAGAATTGGGGCCAAAACTGATCCCTGGGGAACACCAGCATTTATTGAGTGAAATTGAGAATAAAGGCCATCTACCATTACACGTATTTTTCTGTTATGAAGATAAGAAGAAATTAGTGGAACTAATGATGCAAGGCCATAGTGTGACATCTTCGACAATAAGGATTGATGCCAGACTCTATCAAATGCCTTTGATATATCCAGTGCTATTGTATGTGTTTCACCATGTTGGTCTGTAGCTTGGTTGATTTGATGCGTAAGAAGGCAAAGAATGTCTGCAGTTGATCGACATCGTCTAAAACCATATTGCCTATCACTGATTAATTTATTATTCTCAAGATGCTTAATTATGTGATTATTTAATATAATTTCAAAGACTTTACCAAGAGTGGAAGTTATAGCTATTGGTCTGTAGTTTGATGGATCTGAAGAGGCACCTTTTTTAGGAACTGGATGGATGTTTGCTTCTTTCCAGGGTACTGGGAAGCATGAGGTATGAGTACACAGACGGACAAATTTTGCCAATACAGGAGCGAGCACCAAGGAGCAATTCTTAAGTACTATTGGAGGAATTTCATCTGGACCAGGAGCCTTATCTACTGAGAGATTCTGAAAAATAGTTTTGACATGTCTGGTGTGGATCTTAAGTGAGGGAATTTCAGGCGAATTAAAATTAAGTACAGGGACATCTTGATTTATTTCATCTAAGGTTGAGTTGGTGGAGAAAATATCCGCAAGAAGGTTAGCTTTACCTCGTGGGTCACTTACAAGATTGCCAGTCGGAGATTTTAATGGTGGAATGGATGAAGCAGTAGTGAAGTTGGATTTAAATGAGTTAAGAGTAGTCCAAAATATTTTGTTATCATTTGGATTATTTAGAAGTTTATTTGCCTGCTTGTGGAGAAAGTTTGATTTAGTTAGGTTTAATACAGTTTTGGCATGATTTCTGATGTTTCTAAAGTAATTAAAGGCTTCATGAGTTTTTGATCTTGTGTATGCATTGTAGGCTATTGCTTTTTGTTCAGTTACTCTAGCACAATTATGGTCAAACCATTTAGGTGAATTAGATCTTTTACTGTACTTTTGATGAGGAATAACAGTTTCCATTCCAATTTTTACAAAATCTTGTATGTGGCTCAAGGTGGAGTGTGCATCATTAGAAAAGAAAGAGGTCCAGGGAATATCAATAAAGAAACCCTGAAGACCCTCCCAGTCTGCCCTATCGTAATGCCATTTAGTCACCAAAACAGGTTCAGAGTGGGAAGGTGTGGTAGGTGATAGACAGGTGGCCTGTATCAGACAGTGATCAGAAGATCCAAGCGGGGACCTCACTGTAACATCATAATTTTCTGAATTGGTTGTTAAAAATAAGTCCAGTAGGTGGGAATTATGATTAGGATTATCTGGTACACGGGTGGGTTGGTTGACTAGTTGAGTGAGATTAAATGAGTCTGCAAATAGCTCACATTCAAGACCAGCATCATCAGTCCTGGCTGAATGAGTGAGCCATTTAACATTATGGACATTAAAATCACCCAACACAGTGATTTCAGAAGAAGAATTTAAGTTGAGGACACTGAGTTGTGAGGACAGAGAATCAAAAAGACTTTGCTCTGGAGGAGTATTTGGGGAACGGTAGATGCAACATATGTATTTAAATTTACCAGCAGAAATTAATTTGTATATAGAATAATCAAAATAGGGACAATTGAAACTAGTAACCTCCTCCAGGGCAATTTCAGATTTTGCGAAGCAACATACACCTCCTTTAGGTCTGAAACATAGACTGAATTCATATTAATAAGACCTTAGTTGCCTCAAATCAGACAAAATCTCACAACAACGTCGTTCAACAATGTACAATACAATAACCTGCAAAAGTAGCTGGGAACACAATTAATTGGGTATGTTCTTAAAGGAATGTATCAAAGTATATCACTTCATCTGTGTGTCAGCATTATTCAATAAAATGTGTACTGCCCTTCATTCTAAAATTAACTCAGCTTCTTAATGAAAGAATGCATTGATGTAAATAATGATTAGCGTAATTAAAAAATGTGTTATTAACCCTTGCTTTATTCATATTAATTTAAAGAACATGTTTTGTAAACTAATCCATAATGTAAAATGTTGTTGTCATGCTGACCAAACTTCGAGATAAATCGTGAAACATATCTATAACAAGATCTTCAGAGATCATCAGAAGGAAGTGTCCCAAGGAGTATTGGTTAGTTTGTTTGCTTCACAGCCAAGAAGATTGGGGTTCGATTTCCCCTCGTGCAGAGACATTTGGCAAACTCCTTACCCTGATGTCTCTGTTTCACCTAGCAGCATTAATAGGAACCTGGTGTAAATGGACTGTTGTTATATCCCCACTGGGGTAGTCGGTCTGGTACTACCGCTCAGGTCATAGTGTCTCATTACTGACAAATGATTGTATTCCGTTTATGAAAAGCACATTGTTGAGAAAGAATTAACTGCATCACTATAACATAAAATACTGTCAGCTCCAATGGCGTCGAAATATGGTGGCAATTATACACACCATTAGCGTCGTTGTATTCTTATTGTTAGTAATGTACTGTATATGCCTGGTATTATTAAGGGGGGTCACCGCCTTTTTTGTATCTCTCTCTCCTTTTCTCTCTTTCCCTGGCTTGTATCCATTCGGCCCCATTCAGCCAACTGTTTTATGACGTTTATCCCCATCCAGGTGTTGATTTATTCCTGGCGAGCGATAGCGAGCCAGCATTGTATGGAGAAATCCGGATTCGCCGGAGGCATTTTTCTATCGAAAAATGTAAAAATTTAGCTTGCTGTCAAAACAAATATATAAATATGCTGGCTCGCTACCGCTCGCCAGAATTTTTTTACACCTGGATGGGGGTAAACGTCTTAAAACAGTAGGCTAAATGGGGCCGAATGGATACAAGCCAAAGAGAGAGGGAGAGAAAGAGAAAACAAGCGAGGTGGGCTCCCTTAACAGCTATTGTCCACCAAATCACCGCTAATTTTCTCAACAATTCCATTCAAAACTTGTATTATAAACATCTCCATTAAAAACAGTTATTATAAACATCTCCATTCAAAACTTTTATTATAAACATCTCCATTCAAAACTTTTATTATAAACATCTCCATTCAAAACTTTTATTATAAACATCTCCATTCAAAACTTTATTATAAACATCTCCATTCAAAACTTCTATTATAAACATCTCCATTCAAAACTTCTATTATAAACATCTCCATTCAAAACTTCTATTATAAACATCTCCATTCAAAACTTCTATTATAAACATCTCCATTCAAAACTTCTATTATAAACATCTCCATTCAAAACTTTATTATAAACATCTCCATTCAAAACTTCTATTATAAACATCTCCATTCAAAACTTCTATTATAAACATCTCCATTCAAAACTTCTATTATAAACATCTCCATTCAAAACTTCTATTATAAACATCTCCATTCAAAACTTTATTATTAACATCTCCATTCAAAACTTCTATTATAAACATCTCCATTCAAAACTTCTATTATAAACATCTCCATTCAAAACTTCTATTATAAACATCTCCATTCAAAACTTCTATTATAAACATCTCCATTCAAAACTTCTATTATAAACATCTCCATTCAAAACTTCTATTATAAACATCTCCATTCAAAACTTCTATTATAAACATCTCCATTCAAAACTTCTATTATAAACATCTCCATTCGAAACTTCTATTATAAACATCTCCATTCAAAACTTCTATTATAAACATCTCCATTCAAAACTTCTATTATAAACATCTCCATTCAAAAATTCCATTATAAACATCTCCATTCAAAACTTTCATTATAAACATCTCTCCCGGGTGTGTAACAGAAGCAGTCATGAATATCTTGAGCATAATCTTGACGTCAATTAAAAAACCTCCATTATTTTGCAATTAGCTAAACGACGCAGTGCTTGACATATGCTCAGCAACATCAATCATTCACTTAAGGGGGGATGGGCCGGTTTTCTGGACCCCCTTCTCCCTAATGTTTAGCCCCACTAGTTTCTATATTATAAGATGTTCGGCCCATTAGTTTGGCGATTTTAACACCTTTCGCCCCATTTCGTTGTCAATTTTAAGACCTTTCGTGCCATTTAGGTGTTGATTTTTTCCTGGCGAGCGATAGCGAGCCTGCAATTTTAAGAGGAACCGGCCTTCGCCCGGGAAATTTTTCTACCGAAAAATGTACAAATTTTTCTTGAGAGAGGGGGGGGGGGGGTCTAGGGGGTGTTTCTTACCTAAATCCATCTATCATTAGTTTAGTTTCCGATACCAGTGCAAAATATTCCAGAAATGTTGCCAGAATAATGTTGATCTTCGAGTGTTGACCATAAATGCTCTCGTGTGATACCAGCTTTAGTGTTGGGAGATCTGGCGAGGCTGCAGTCGAAGAGTTGTCGTCAACATATTTACGACAATCGCAACCATACATAGAGAAGGAAATAATTACTTCGTCAACGGCACTCAAGTCTCCACTGTATTAACCCCTTTAGCCCGATAAAGTATATATATATATAAATATATATATATTTTGTTTATTCTGGATGAAATTAGACGATGTTATGCAGTTTAAGAAGAGCCTATGTTATTCAGAAGTTTTATTGAGATCGTATTTACCCCTTCGAGTCCTAGAGGTGAATTATAAGCTAAAGAATATCATCTAATGGTAACCGGAATATGATGATAAATGCGCCGTCGTTGCTGAAGGGGTTAAAGTTGCCATCTCTTATATAACTCGCCAATCTATCTGTATAAGCGATAATACACAGGCTATGTATATATTATGTATGTGTGTATCTACAGTATGTTTGTCTGTCCCCAGTATTATCTTGATGGTAGAGTTGATTTGGGTGATTCTTATGTTTAGAACAGTTGGCATTAACCCCTTTAGGATACAATGACGTGTTTCTTAATTATATTCTGGCTATTGTTAGACGAATGTATACTTATCTTCTGATCTAACTACCATTTCCAATTGGGACAGAGAAACCTTGTTGCTTTTAATTGTTCCAAAACCCAATTTCTCCATCTATCTACCCGTTGTTAACTCCCAGAGGACTATCCCTTATACTTTAACAATACAAAAATCAACCCATTATCTTCTCTCAGTATTCTCGATGTCTCTTTCTCTTCTGCTCTCTCTTGAAAGGACCATATTACCAGTACTAAGGCGGCCTCCCAGAAGCTGGGAGTGCTCAACCGCCTCAAGGGGTGCTATACCCCTGCACAGCTTCTTGCTCTGTACAGGGGCACAGTGCGTCCTTGTATTGAGTATTGTTCACATGTGTGGGGAGGATCCTCTCACACAGCACTTCTAGACAAAAAGAGAAAGGCCTTTTGTATCATTAACTCCCGCCCACTCACCGACTCTGCAATTTCTCTCTCTTCGCCACAATGTTGCATCTCTCGCTATTCTATCGCTACTACAATAATCGTGTTCCTCAGAGCTCTCTCAGTGTATACCACCTACGGTACTCTACATAGTGTACGTAGTACCTGTCTTACACCACAATCCCACCCCTACTCTGTGCAACTCTCCAACTCAAGAGTGAAACGATACTCTCAATCTTTCTTCTATTCAACAGCTGAGCTCTGGAACTCTCCCTGAATCCACATTTCCCTCATCCTATGACTTAAATAGCTTCAAACTCCGTGTGTCCTGGCATTTTGGCTCGACTGTTCCTTGATTTTGGCCCTGTTACTCTTTCAACTCTGGGGGAGGCACTCGTCACAGGCAGTTTTGCCTTTTGTCTCCCTCATCCACATAGAAAAAAAAAATGGTTAAGATCGCCAATTTGTAAAAATTATTCTAATTAACCCTTTGAATTCCAGTACTTCTTTCTATCTATCTATTGCCGGACGCACGCCCTGGAGGCGTGGCCACGAACGAAACGGCCCCATGCACCTCTGTCCCCAGTCAGTCGATGCCCCACCTCCCATCCAGCACCGCCTTCACTCATATGCTTCTTCACACCATCCTTCCACCTCTCACTCGGTTTACCTCTCCCTCTCTGTCCTTCCACCTCACTCTCATACACTCTCTTAGTCATTCTCTCGCTTCCCATATGTGCCACATGGCCGAACCATCTCAAGGTGTTCCTTTTCACACTTTCCAGCACATCTACATCCACACCACACCACTCTCGTACTTCTTCATTCGTATGTCTATCCCTCCATGTAACTCCGCACGCACTTCTCAGGTAACTCATTTCCACCCCTCTCACTCCTGGTTTGAGTCTCTTCACCAACGTCAACTTCTTTCTAAGCTGAGTTAAATCGTCAAATGATAACCATAATATAAGGAAGAAACGCGCCCTCGACTACTGATAGGATTAAAGGGGGTGACCTGCTTTTTTTCTCTCCTTTTCTCTCTCTCTCTGGCTTGTATCCATTCGGCCCCATTCAGTATACTGTTTTAAGACAGTTTATCTCCATCCGGTTGTTGATTTCTTCTTGGCGAGCGATAGCGATCTAGCAAAATATTAAGAAATCCGGCTTCGCCGGAGACATTTTTCTATCGAAAAATTTACAAATTTAGCATGATGCCAAAAACATTTTAATAAATTATTATGTTCCTTCCAACAATATGATGGCTCTCTACCGCTCACCAGGAAAAAATTTACACCTGGATGGGGATAAACGTCTTAAAACAGTAGGCTGAATGGGGCCAAATGGATACAACCCAGGGAGGAAGGGAGAGACAGATAAAAACAAAAACGAGGGCATTTTAGTATTATTGACGGTGAGAACAAGCAGTATCTTCTAATTAGCGTAACGACGCAGGCTAGACGTATTCTGGGCATCAATTATTATTCCCTTGGCGTCGGGGATCTGACGAGATGTATATAAAGTGAAGTATACACTAAGATTATTCAGTATTTTCTTATTAGCTAAACGACTGAAGGTTTGATATAATCTTAGCAACTTTACTAGCATTGAAAGATAACGTCAGCATCTTTATGGTAATCGGTAATCGTAACACAGAATAAGATACTTTATATTAGTGTTAGCCTCAGCAGCATACAGTAGATTATTTCCAATGTGTTGAGAGATTTGGCTAGTTATCAATGGGAAGTAATACTCAATATATTTATTCCTAAGATATATAATATAAAACTTTAATTATTATTTGGAGATGTAATTGTCAATATAATTAGGATATCACCACCAAGGTTAAAATACTTTGACTAATTATTATATACCTTCAATAGTTTCTAATTACCTTGAGTAATTAGAATACCTTTATCATTATTTTTATATTGAGATGTCTATCGAATCTTCAGTGGAAAATCAACCATCAAAATCTTTAAGATAATCACATATATTATAGGTAGCCAGCGACTTGACAATAATCTTGACCCAATAACTTCTTATAACTCGAAATTCATAAAAGCAATCGGGCTGACATTTCTATAATTTGGGAAGAGTCCACCAGGAAATAGGTGGATATTTACAGCCAGTTTACTCTAGGCCCTTTTGAGTTACAGAGAGGTCAGGGATCAAGATTATTGTCAAGTTCGTTGGCGCTACCTATACCATTCAGAGGAGAAATAACTGTCCTAATCTTTACGACAATCAAAACGAGTAAAACTAGTAAACAAAAACCTTAAGATAAATACTAACCAGCCAAACGTCGTCCCCACCCACCATCCGGCAGTACCATCCCTCAAACATTAACCTCCTACGCCATGGGGGGCCTGGCGAAGTAGCAAATGTAGGGGAACCAAGCGTGTCCCTTTCATTAGAATCTTATCGTGTTTCTTATGATACCCAACAGATAGCCCGCTACTGATGTCTCTCTCGGTGGCGGAGACAGGAGGGTAATTGTCAGGGTGAGCTAGTGAGGTGGGTGGCTGTGATGGAGAGGACTGCGTGTGTGTGTGTGTGTGTGTGTGGGGGTGGGTGTGGGTGTGGGTGTGTGTGTGTGTGTGTGTGTGTGTGTGTACACGTTGGGACACACAGGTTGAACTAGAGGGCGAGTGACAGAGTTTGGTGTTGATGATTGGTGCTTAGGGGAATGCTTGCTGGTAGGGTTGGTGATGTGGTTATGCTTGGTGATTTTAGTACGGTTGGTGATGTGGTGTGATTGAGACGGCTGATTGTGTGTGTGTGTGTCTGTGTGTGTGGTCTATGATGCGACTCACAGGTTGACGCCGGAGTATGACATGTAGGATTTTGCTACTGGTGGTGGCTGTGGTGTGAGAGTAATTTTTTTTTGTGAATAAGAGTTCGTGATGTGGGTCTAGTTGGTAACGAGGATATGGGGGAGGGTTTCTGTGATTGAGAGGGCCGGGTGTCGCGTGTGTGGTCTACGATGGGACACATAGGTTGAATTAGAGGACCGAGTTTTGCTTTGGCTGAAGGGGGGGGGGGGGGGGGTGCTTGATTGCTTGCTGGTGCGAAGGGAATTGGTAATGATGGTATACTTTGGTGATTTTGGTATAGTTGGCAATGTGGGTATGCCTGGATTTGTTGATATACTTGTTGATGTGGGCATTATCGGTAGCTTAGGCTTACACTTGGTGATGTGGGTTTATTATTGTTGATGTGGATATGTCTTTGTGGCTGCGTATGCTTGGTGATTTAGACGAGATTAGTAATGTGGATAACTGGATATAGTTGGTGGTGTGGATATGGCTGGTGAGGTGAGTAAACTTGGGAAGGTGGGTTTATTTAATTGGTAATGATGCTCTGGGTGTATTTTGACGTGGGCATATTTGGTGTTGAATCATTAAGTTATGGTATTATCCTTGGTTTAGAGGATAAATACATGTTGATCTAACAAATCGTAAAACTAAATGATTATATATATATTACAAATATGTATAACAAGGTTCAGTAGAACAGCACAGTATTTATATTTTGTATTGTCCATCATGGCTTAAGGGGAGGTTCTTAGTTTGTTCCCTAGACCTCCATCAAACTTAAAATTACACCCCCTAGACCCCCTTTCAAGATAAAATTGTACATTTTTTTCGGCAGAAAAGCAATGGGGCTAAACATGAGGGAGAAAGCGGTTCAGAAAAAAAAAATCCAGTAGAAATATGACCATAGCAGTTGGATATATTAGTGGTTTTATGTTATATATGTGTGGTATAATAGAAAAGGAGAGGGCTATTGTAATAATCAAATAGGTATAACAATATTGACATCGAAGGTATAATGGCGAAAATGGTGCCGATAGGATTGAGATATTTGGTGAAGGGAGGTGGAAGATAAATAGACTATTACTGTTGAACATGGTGTGTGCGTTGGTGGTAGTTTAATAAGGGAGCCCGCCTAGCTTTTTTTCTCTTTCTCTCCCTCTCTCTTTATCTTGTATCCATTCGGCCCCATTCAGCCTACTGTTTTAAGACGTTTACCCCCATCCAGGTGTCAATATTTTCCTGGCGAGCGGGAACGAGCCAGCATAAAAAAAATTTTTTGTTTACAGCAAGCTAAATTTGTACATTTTTCGATAGAATTATGTCTCCGGCGAAGCCGGACTTCTCCATACAATGCTGGCTCGCTATCGCTCGCCAGGAAGAAATCGACACCTGGATGAGGATAAACGTCTTATAATAGTTGGCTGAATAGGGACGAATGGATACAAGCCAGGGAAAGAGAGAACAGGAGAAAAATATGAAAAAAAAAGCCGGTGACCCCCCTTAAGGCGGTATTGTATCAACGGAACTGCCGTCTCGGATCAGTTCCTTTCCCTCTCTGACTCTCCTCCTCGGTCTAATTCATGCTGTTTGAAGTCTTAATTGAAGTTTATGTCTCACGTGTGGCCAACAGATGTAGTAGCGATCTTTGGACCTAGATCTTGCAATGCAGCTTTAGTGATGATACCCACAATTGCTGTTGCACAAGATCTTAAGGGGAGACAGACCGTGTTTCTGGACCCCTAATGTTTAGCCCCACTAGTTTTTGAGATTTTAAGACGTTGGTTCCATTAGTTTAGGGATTTTATGACCTTTCACCCCATTTCTTTGTCAATATTATTGTTTTCATAATTATCAATCGCTGACACATCTACATTATCAATAGTATTTTTGTATTATTATTCATATTATATCACTGGCATTGATAATCGAAAATGAGCTTAATCATCGGTAATCTTTCAGTGCATGGTTAATGTTAATTATTTAAAGCAGATAAATATATGTGAACAAAGCTCGCTTCAACAACCTTCTTCGTGCAAACCCATCAGTTATATTTTTTCAGTATCATCAGTTAAATCATAAGTTTTGAAAATGACCCCGAGAGAAGATATGGCCTCTTATCTGCGCCACCTGGACACATAATTAGCGGCTTATCTCCCCTCGCCCATCTTCATTAGCATCAGCATCCCACCCGCAGGTTTCAGTCGCGGAGAATGGGGCCCGCGGAGATATAACGTTGGACCCCCTTTATTGCAACTTCTTCCCCCACTCCCCGTTTTCTTCTCACTCATCTTCTTCAGCATCAACATCAGCTATCAGTCGGGAGGAAATACTGCATGGCCTTCCTTATCTTAGCCACCGAGGAGTGATAATAGGGTGGCTCATTCTGTCATCTACTCTATTTGTTAAGGGGGCCCACCTCGCTTTTTTTCTCTTCCTCTCACTCTCATTTTGGTTTGTATCCATTGGGCCCCATTTAGCCTACTGTTTTAAGACTTTTACCCCCCTCCAGGTGTCAATATTTTCCTGGCTAGCGGTAGCGAGCCAGCATATATGTATTTTTGTTTTGACAGCAAGCTAAATTTGTAAATTTTTCGATAGAAAAATGTCTCCGGCGAAGCCGGATTTCTCCATACAAAGCTGGCTCGCAGTCGCTCGCCAGGAAGAAATCGACACCTGGATGGGAATAAACGTCTTAAAACAGTTGGCTGAATGGGGCCGAATGGATACAAGCCAGAGAAAGAGAGAACAAACATGTGATCCTCCTTAAGGCAATTCCGGTGTGACTGCTTCTGAATTAGACTGTTATAGGAATTTTGTCGGCATTGATTGTCCAGTTACCGATACCAGTGTAAAATGGTCCCGAAATCTCATGGTGCGGGAAAAAAGCGTTCGTGTGAATCCGACTCTAGGCTCTCTTCTAGCTTTTTGTCCCCCACCTTGAGCAACATAATCGTCAAGGTGGGTGAGCGAGGCGGCGGTGGTGGTGGTCTGGAGAATCTACGTTTGTCTGGTGGGTGGAGAGATGTTGTGGTGATATCAAACGTAACTCTTAAGATAATGTGTGCTGATAGGGGCCCAGGGAGACTTTTAATATTTGGGAGGCGGCTGCGGATTGAGGCTAGATATTAAAGACAAAATACTATACAGACTGCAAGGATTTGTTGATATTGTGGGTTTACTGGTTCATATTGACATTTGGATAACTCTGAGATTATGTGTGCTGATAGGGGCCCAGTTGTGGATATTGGGGGCGTGAAACAACAAATAGGGATGTGGGGAAGAAGGGGTCTGCCTCGTATGGGTCAATCGGCCTTCTGCAGATTTCCATTTTTCTTATGTTCTTATGTTCTTATGTAACTGATTTTGGATAACTCTTGAGATTATAATTATGTACTGATATATTTTTGTTATTTGGGAGGCTGTGTTGTGGTCTTCGTGGTGCGATGCATAAGGTGTTGATTTTCGGTGTGAGCATCCTGAGTTCGAATCCACGGACTGCCACATGTGTTTGTAAAATGTCATTAATCGATTTTAGGAGTATAGTTGGTTGTTGGAAGGAACATAATAATTGAAGAGGGTAAATGTTAAGACGAATACTGTACTGGCTCCATGGAGTTGTAAATAGTAGGGGAGATGTTACTGGTTTATATTGACAAATGGATAGATTTGAGATATTGTGTGCTAATCGGGGCCCAAGGCCCCGATGTTTGGGAGTCTATGGAGGAGAGGGTAGATATTATGAAGGCTACTATACTGAATCCACTGACTCCATGAGGGTGCGTAACTGATTCATAGTTAAGATAGATAAGTTGGTGTTGAGGGTAAGCGTGGGAAAAATCTGTAATTCTGTATTCCTTAACGTTTCTGGCTAAGTAGAAGCTATCTTCACAGACACCAACAAAATAAGGCTCTTTTTTGTGTGTGTTTTCCTTCCACCCATTTATCCATATTGAGGTGAAATAACACTTACACTGACGATTGATTTAATATACGCAATACATCTCGGAACGCAGATGTCATTCACCAAGGAATAATTGTAGTTATGTAGAACATTGGTATTGTCGGTAAGTTGGAGACGAAATTTGACGTACAGGGCGATAAATTAATTGACGTTTGATAAGTGAAAAACAAGTAACAATGACATAATTTGGGGCAAAGTAAGCAACTGCATATAGGCAAGTGGAGCAGTATGGAACTAGAATTGCAAGGTTTTGGTTAGTGGAGACAGTGGAAAAAAACAAAAACAACTGCCGCGGACGAAATATATGTTATTCGTTATGTTTATTCGTGTTAAGGGGGGTCACCTGACTTTTTTATCTTTCTTTCCCTTTCTCTCTTTTTCTGGCTTGTATCCATTCGGCCCCATTCAGCCAACTGTTTTAAGACGTTTATCCCCATCCAGGTGTTGGTTTCTTCCTGGTGAGCGATAGCGAGGCAGCATTGTATGGAGAAATCCGGCTTCCCGGAGACATTTTTCTATCGAAAAATTTACAAATTTAGCTTGCTGTAAAACAAATATATATATATACAGTATATGGCGGCTTGTTACCGCTCGCCAGGAAAATATTGACACCTGGATGGGGGTAAACGTCTTATAACAGAAGGCTGAATGGGGCCGAATGGATACAAGCCAAAGAGAGAGGGAGAGAAAGAGAAAGTGTTGAGAAGTATAGTTAGTGAGTGAACAATTCACCGAGATAATTGACTGGATGGGGGAAGCAAACCGATATTACTAACGACCTGTCAACTATTATGATGGTTTAGCGGACGATGTGGGTGGCTGGGTGTGTGTGAGAGAGAGAGAAAGAGAGATATTCTGTTGTGTGCTTTATCTGCAGTATAGTTTCTATTAAATTAAATAATTCCCATGTACATTACATTTGCGTGGGGTAAGGGAATATTATTATTATTATTATTATTATTATTATTATTATTATTATTATTATTATCTCGCTGTTTACCTTATTGAAAACAACGCCTGAATGAGATGATAGATGTTTGGAATTGTAATAACAAAATATAGGATGCAATGTGTCGAGATATATTGCTATAGGTATAGTGACCCACATAAGGAGGTATATTGAGAAATATGGGGTGACAAGTGCAGAGGTGCGTTGATAAATACATAATAACAAGGTGTGAAGAAGTATGGTGAGAAACGGTGTGAAATGCTACAATATTTGTTTTTGTTTATATATGAGACATGAAGAGGTATGCCCAATTCTTACACCTCAATAACCAGGTTTGTGAAAATTAGTATATGTTGTTGCTTGCTTTCCTTTATAATCCTGTGTACTTGACACTCATTGAGATCTAAAGGGATGAACGCTAAGGGGAGGTTTATAGCTTGCTCCCTTGACCTCCACCAAGCCTACCCCCCCCCCTCCCCTCCCCCTCTTCGAAATAAATGCGTACATTTTTCGGTAGAATAATGTCCCAGCCGAAGGACGGTTCCTCATAATTTCCAGGCTCGCTATCACTCACCTTGATAAAATCGATACCTAATGGCACGGAAGGTCTTACTATTGGCAAATACATGGGTGAAAGGTCTTAAAATTGCCAAACTAATAAGGCGAACGTCTTAAGTTCTCAAAGTTTTGGGGGCTAAGCATGAGGGAAAAGGGGGTCCAGAAGAAACAAAAACCTCCCCTTAAGGCAATGCTCGATGAACGATCTATAATAGTCGATTTATTTTCAACTGACGGTAAATTGCAAAGTTCTCATCACGATTTCTCATTCATTTTGGAAGATTTTGCAAAGTCCTTTGGCAAAATGATTAATTGTAGGCAAAACGGATATATATTTTTTTAGCTGGGTATCTACAGTATATTGAGGAAACTTGATGGAAACACGTTATACTTGCTGATCGACAGCAGCACGCTTGCAATCAATGGTGTGTCTTCCAAATTAACTCTTCTGAAGTTGTAAAGGGATTAGTCTTTGGGCCACTGTTGTTTATTGTATATTCCAACAAATATTGGTATTGGTCTGATGTGCTTGATCTCCAAGCTGGCATATGGCATTAAGCTCATAGGAAATGTGTACAGCCCCGAAATGGGTTGTACTAATCTACATCGTCTGGGAAATAGCAGATGCCACTAAATTTGGAGAGTTGCAAGGTGATGCAGTATCAAAAGGTGTTCAAAGTAGTTTAGTAAAAATAAATATATACAGTATATATAGTTAGGATTGGCAATCAGGCCTCCCCATTTGGAAATCTTTTGTTAAACGGAAACTATATGTTTACTATAGATATCAACTCGTCAAAAGCATGGTGCCGATCGCACGTAATATCTGTTAACGTACTAAAGGATATATTGCTTCACTATAGTTTCTGTTATCGCAAATAAATAGTTGTTGTGCCTTAGGACCGGAGTCGAAGTATGTCAAAGCTCTGAATAGCGATCGTACAGATAGGTTGTAATGGGAACTTAAAATTCGGAGGTGCAATGTATACTGTATTATCGTAAGTATTCAACTCTTCAGTTTGAAGGTATTTCGACCCGGACAGAGAATCAATCGCTATGAGGAATACTGATTGCTTATAAGTTTGCTAAATAAAATACAAACTTCCAAATAACTGTCGAATCATTCCAAACCTATTAATATAGTTATTTTCAAAATATATACTAAAAACAATAATTGAATTGTCACTATTGCCATTATCTAATCATCAACCAAACGAAGCTGAACAAAATGTAGGACATGTGGTGTTTGTGAACGTAACTGTTGTAAAGACTCCAAGATAGGTAACAGAATATGTCATCGAAATTGCTGAAGTACTGGTGTTATCTGTGATATTAGATCAGATTAGTGGTGGGGGAGTTTGCAATGATTGCCACCATCACATCTCGCACTATATTGTTCATGATTATGGGACTGAATGCCTTTGTACATATTTTGTTTGAATTTATTGTTTTCCCTCATTTGTTTTATATCAAAGATAAAGAAGACCCAACTATGAAGATCGGTTGATATTTCGAGTCTTTCTTCGTTATGAACTCATTGTCTGCGAGGCTACCCACATTGACTTACTAACGTTATTTAATTATTTAGACAAAGCACATAATAACCAGATGTTTTGCTTCAGCATGCAGCCATAGGTGTAATTTGGAGCTGACAAGGTTTAACATTATAGTGCATGTCTACAGGTTTCCGTACATGGATGAAATCTGCTTTCTCATAAAAAAATGTTCTTAACTTGTAAATAATTATTCAACAAAGCACTTTAAAAACTATGTAGTATCAAACACTCTCTGAAATGAGCGTAATGCTTAGTGTGCGGAATTTTGGTGTGAATATCCAAGGTTCGAGTCCCTTGGAGTACCACATGTATTCATTACTTTCATTGATTTCATTAGTTGGTTTATTTGTAAATTAATTGGTGGGTTGGTGAAAACAAATATGTATTCATATTTTCATCAGAAGTACCTCCCTGGAATAGACCGCAGCATCTCTGATACACTAACTTATCCTTGCAACTCCCTATAGCTCCCCCATCATTATGTTCGTCATAAACTCCCTTTCACTCAGTTTCTCCATTAGTCGCCCTTTCATCACAAAATTCCAGGTTCGAGTCCCAGTAAGCCACCTTTCCCTTTCTCTGTTGAGCCACTTACCGGGATTTTTTTTTTTTTTTTTTTTTTTTTTTTATGGACCCCCATCTCCCTCATGTTTAGCCCCATTAGTTTGGCGATCTTAAGACCCTTATTGCCATTTTGGAGCCTGTAATTTAGGAGGAACCGTCACATTTTCCTACCGAAATATGTGCACATTTATCTAGTCTTGGAGCTAGTTTTTGAATCTTGATGGAGGTCTTGGAAGGAAAGTAAGAATGCCAAATAAATAAATGAACAAATAAATACAAATAAAACTAAGCCTCCCCTTAAAACCCTGGAGACCTTTTATCTGTAACTTGTGATGCCCAGTTTTATTCTGGCCACATTTTTTAAGGTGGTAGTGCTTGGTTTTTGGTCTATATATTTATTTATTTATTTATTTTTGAGTTTCTTCGCTAGAATTCCATCAACCTTTGAAAAACACCCCCTATAGACACCCTTTCAAGATAAATTTGTACATTTTTCGGTAGAAGAATGTCCCGGCCGAAGGCCGATTCCTTCTAAAATTAGAGGCTCGCTATCGCTCGCCAGGAAACAATCGACACTTAAAGGGCGCGAAAGGTTTTAATATTGACACACAAAATGAGGCGAAAGGTGACAAAATCGCCAAACTAACGGAACGAACGTCTTAAGACCTCAACACTAATATGCTAAACATGAGGGAGAAAGGGGTCCAGAAAAAGCGAGATCTACCCCCTTAAGGTGGACACGATCGCATTTGTCCTGGGTTTTTTTTTTTCCGCAACTCGCATCTGACTACTTTTGAAATGTAGTTTTATAACTAGTTTTGCTATGTACAGTATATTAATCTATCTTCAGTCTAGCTCCCGACACTAGTGTTAAATACTCTTAAGGGGGGATGGGCGTATTTATTTGCTCATTTATGTATCTTTTTATTATATTGTTTTGTTTTTATCCTTCAAGATAAATTTGTACATTTTTCGATAGAACAATGTCCCTGCCCAAGATCGGTTCCTCTTTAATTACAGGCTCGCTATCGTTCGCCAGGAACAAAATCGACACCTACTGTGAATGACACAAAAAGTCTTAATATTAATTAAGAAATGGGGCGACAAATATTAAAATCGCCAAAGTAATGGACCGAACGTCTTAAAATCTGAAAACTAATGGGGCTAAACATAGGTTAGAAGGGGGACCAGAAAAGCGACCCATCTCCCCTTAATGTGTTGTCATAAATATGTTGTGGAGCCAAAGTTGCCGGAAAACCCCTCTTTAGAGTAGCCTACGTTATTTGCCACTGGTATTAGCGACTTTGAATAACAGCGACGTGTGCTCTATTATATTCAAGCTATATTTAGACGATATTATGCAGCTTATGAAGGATCTGTTGTAGTTAAAATGGTTGGCTTAGATAGATTAGAGCCTTATTATTACTAGAGGTCCTTCCAAAGCTGAATGTAAATTGTCTAATAATTGCCTGAATATGGTCAAAATGACGTCCCTGGTACAGTATGGGCTAACTATTTGACTGGAGGTATACTGTAGATGACCCCTTCTGTACCGGCGACGTGTTTATTAATTTTATTTTAGCTATATTTAGACGGTTTTGTGAAGTTCATTTAGGATCTGTGAGAGTAATAAGGGTTAAGGGAGGTAGTTCGAAGCCTTTTAATCGCTGGAGGCCCATTTTAAACTGAATACAATCGTCTGATAGTAGCCAGAATATAGTTAAAAGGACGGCGCCGGTAGAGAAGCGGTTAAAGGTAACATAATTATTTCACGCCTATATTGATAATTAACTAGGCAAGAGGTAGAATATTATAGGCGACAGAAATCTTCCCAAAATCTTTTTCAGTTCCCAGATCAAGTAGGCCTATGTATAAAAGTAAACAAAAAATGTTGAGGGATAAAACCTTCGTGTTTTACTGGCTTAACGTGGCTGGAAAAGAACTCGGGTATTAAATGTTGGTTGGGTGGGATTGGTTGGATGAGGGGGGGGGGGGGAATACTATTTTAAATAATATAAGGCACTGGGTCAGAGGATGTACCTTTAAGGGAGTAGGGTTTACAGTATATATTAGTTTATATATTTATGTATTTATTGTTGTTTTAGTTTCCTCCCTAGACATCTGTGAAGCTTCATAGATTATCCTCAAAATCCCCCTTCGAGATAAATGTGTACATGTTTCGGTTGTCCCGGCCGAAATTCCTCCAAAATTACCAGCTCTCTGTCGCTCGCCAGGAAAATATTGACACCTAAATGGCACGAAAGGTCTTGATATTGATTAGGAAATGGGGCGAAATGTCTTCAAATCACCAGGGGGCGAACGTCTTAAGATCTCAAAACTAATGGGTCTAAACATGAGGGCGAAGGGGGTCCAGAAAAAGCGACTACCTCATCTTTAATACTTGGCCCACATTCTTCTTACGCGTACCTGAGAGTAAAGTTTGTGTTCGTTGCTTCAAGGAAATTAATGCTGACGGTGGCGGGAAGATTCGTAAGCAAGAGTCTGGTGGGAGCTTTATCAATTTGCTGTCGACCTCCACACATACACACACTCACACACAGTCACACGCTCACACACACGAACAAACACACACACTCACATACATACACATTCTCTCTCTCTCTCAAGCCCTATAAGCACGTCGTTTAGTTGACTTATGGAGAGGTTGCTATCACAGATTAATTATATTTATTATCATTCTCTGATCTGAATTAATCTTCGGTCATAGTTCTAAGGATTTGACTCTCAATCAATATACTTAATGCATGCCTTTATTCGTTACTGATTTATATGTTAGCATACCTTCACTTTCACAACTTTATACGGTTACACTTTTGTCTTATTAAATATCCTGGTAAAATTATTTTTTCATTTGCAGAATCAAGTCAGCCGTTGTCATTGCAAGTGCTTACTCTGCCTCTAAATCAATGTTGGCCATATTCAATTTAATCCAAGGAATCAAGCGAATCTAAAGCTATATGTGTGGAAATCAATAAGGACTTACTTTGTATAAATAAATCTGGAGGCAATAGATATTTTCTAACGCATGCATTACTGTTTTGTTCTTTAGGGGCCTGTGTAATAAATTATAGGTTTTCCTGGTCCCTCCTTCTTCCTCATGTTTAGCCTCATTAGTTTTCAGATTATAAGACGTTCGGCCCATTAGTTTTGCGATTTTAAGAACTTTCGACCCATTTTTGTGTCCACATTATGCCTTTTCGTGTCATTTAGGTGTCGATATTTATTTTTCTTGGCGAGCAAAAGCGAGCCTGTAATTTAAAAGAAATCGGCCTTCGGCCGGATAATTTTTCTATCAAAAAATGTATAGATATATCTTGAAGGAGGGTCTTGGGCGGGTGTTTTTAAGCGTTATGGAGGTCTAGGGAGGAAACTAATGCAAAAATAAAAAGATACGTAAATGAGCAAATAACAACGAGCCATCTCCCCTTAAGGCCTCCTCTGCATCACTACTGTGCTACATCGTTGTGTATTGTACTTGACAGTGAGAGTGCCGTGAATGCCTGAATGGCTGTCATTGTACCCACACCACTGCTAAAAAGGGGGTTATGTGTGTAGTAGAGGCACGAGAATGTATGTTTGTCTGTCTCTCTCTCTCGCTCTAGCTCTCTCTCTCTCTCTCTCTCTCTCTCTCTCGCTCTCTCTCTCTCTCTCTCTCTCTCTCTCTCTCTCTCTCTCTCTCTCTCTCTCTCTCTCTCTCTCAATTTTTTCCTGGCGAGCGAAAGCGAGCCTGTAATTTAAGAGAAACCGGCCTTTGGCCGGGAAATTTTTCTATCGAAAAATGTACAAATTTATCTTGAAGGAGGGTCTTGGACGGGTGTTTTTAAGTTTGATGGAGGTCTAGGGAGGAAACTAATAAAATAATAAAAAGTTGATCGAGGTCTTAGGAGGAAACTAATATAATAATAAAAAGATTCATAAATGAGCATATAAAAAACGATCCATCTCCCCTTAAGCTTAAGGCATCCTCTGCATCACTACTGTGTTACATCGTTGTGTATTGTACTTGAGAGTGAGAGTGCCGTGAATACCTGAATGGCTGTGATTGTACCCACACCACTGCTAAAAAGGGGGTTATGTGTAGTAGAGGCACGGGAATGTCTGTCAGTCTGTCTATCTCTCGCTCTCTGGCTCTTGCTCTCTCTCTCTTTTTCTCTAGTTATTTTTTTTATTTTTCTCTCTCTCTTTCTCTCCACCCCTCCCATTATTAGCGAGGCAGCTGGAGGAGAGAAGAGTAAGAGAGAGAGAAAGACAGTGGGCGAGAGAGAGAAAAAAGAACGAGAGCGAGAGACCAAAGGGGGGGGGGGGGGGGATATGAGAAAAACACTATAATTTCCAGTGAAGCCCTTTTTCCCACGCTGTTCATTTTGGTATAAGGTAAATATGTTGGGAGTTTTAGGGCAGCGTGTAGGCCCCCCCCCTCTTCTCTCTCTCTCTCTTGCTCGCGCTAGCTCTCGCTAGCTCTAGCTCTCTCTCTCGCTCTCGCTCTCGCTCGCTCTCGCTCTCTCTCGCTCTCGCTCTCGCTCTCGCTCTCTCTCTCTCTCTCTCTCTCTCTCTGTTGAAATGGATAGAAAATTGGCTCAGCGACAAAAAGCAGAGAGTAGTCATAAACGGTAAGGCATCTAAATGGACCAATGTAAGTAGCGGGGTACCCCAGGGATCGGTAATAGGACCAATTCTCTTTCTAATTTATATCAACGACATAGATGAGGGTATCACCTGTACAATCTCAAAATTTGCTGACGATACAAAAATTGCAAATAGCGTACTCTCAAAAGAACAAGTTGACGATATGCAACACAATCTAGATAAGTTGTCATGTTGGGCCCAAATTTGGCAAATGAGTTTCAATATGGATAAATGTAAAGTGCTACATATCGGATACCAACATGAGAAAGCAAACTATTCGATGAATGGCACTCAGCTTAAGAATGTAAACAGAGAAACCGATCTGGGAGTAACAATATCGAGTAACCTAAAACCGAGTCAACAATGTTCAGAAGTTGTTAAGAAAGCAAACAAAATAATTGGCTTTATAGGCAGGTCATTTGAGCATAAATCCAAAGACGTTATCCTAACCCTCTATAATTCCTTAGTCCGCCCTCTTCTGTTATTGCGTTCAATTCTGGTGCCCTTATTACCCAAAATATTTAGAAAAGCTAGAACGAGTTCAACGTAGAGTTACCAAAATGATACCTAGCCTAAAGAACAAACCATACGAGGAGCGTCCTAGAGAATTAAATCTATTTCCTTTAACCCAGCGCAGATTAAGAGGCGACTTAATTCAAGTGTTCAAAATCATCAAAGGCATCGACAATATGAACTGTAGTAAGTACTTCACTATCGACCAATCTAATTACACGTGGGGAAACGGTTGCAAAATTATTGGTAAATCTTTTAACTCACACGAGTCTAAGCATTTCTTCTTCAACGAGTTGTCAACTTATGGAATGGGCTTCCCGAGACGTTATAGACTGCAGCACCGTTGATTCATTTAAGCTTCGCCTAGACAAATATCTTGCATCAAACCCGCGACTGACTGCGTTTGTAAATGAATAATTTTATTTAATCCCCCCTCAGTTACTAACCCATCTGTCCCCTACTAACTTCCTAATCCTGCCACGGACATTAGTTCCAGGGCAGTAGTTCCCTTTCCAATGTTCCCTTACCTACTCTAAACCACTGTTTGGACACTTGATCCTCAGTGTTTTGGAGGACAAGCAGCCTAGAAGGGTCACTAGACATGTTGTTGCTTGATTTCCTTTGTACTCCTTTGTACTCCTCCACCCCTTGATTCACGGATCAGCAGGAAGCTTAAAAGACCCTTCTGTGATCTCCTTAGCTATGGTTTGGGGACACTTCAGGGAGCCATGGTTAGCGATTTGACTATAAGATTCGAATTAATCTATTGACTGCATGAAGTAGCGTTGCATTACAAGAAAACAAATATGCTTTATATCCCCTTAATAATAGAGAGGGCGTCCATACGTTCACAAGTGTGTTAAGAAATGAATGGTGTTTGTGTTGAGTGTATTCGTGTTGAAACTAATATGCATAGGCAAGATATCGGTCGATTACGAATGATACTTTAATTATTTTGCCTCGTGGACTGTCGCCGTAAAGCAAAAGTTGCCGAATCTACATTTCGATGCGTATAAAGTTTATGCGTGTTCTTTGATCGAACTAATTACTAGTTGATTTTGATTTGACAAAGACATGGGGCAAAAGGTCTTAAAATCGCCAAACTACTGGGTCTAACGTCTTAAAATATAAACAAACTAATGGTGCTAAACATGAGGCTGAAGGGGTACCAGAAAAACGACTCATCTCCCCTTAATTCAGGTACGGTATCATGTTCTTTGCATTCTGTACTAGTATCATAAACCTTGTTAATAACTAGACACATTGAATTAGAACATAACATAACGATTACACTAACACGCATTGTATTTTATTATTTATTGTGATTAACTGTAATCATAGATGTCGTCTATGACCATTATATGAACTTCGATTGATCTGTATTTTTTTAACAAAATAATGTATTTCTCATCAGTAGTTAATGGAAATGATTATTGACTATTGACATACAGTAGACATTTTCAATTTATACATTTTGCAATATTGAAAAATACATGAATACTTATGGATTTTTAAACATACAAAAAGTCAAACAATACATCTGTCCATAATGAATACTAATTTGGTATCTATTATAAATAAAATTTAAACTAAATATATTATCAAAAACCAAGTGATCCAGACTAAAGATATACAAGGTGAAGAAAGGGAAACGCGATACCCCCCCACACAACAACAGTATCAGAATCCTGTAAAGTAATTGCCGCTCTCAACGCTAAGCTCTTCTAAATCCTCTTGTCCCTTTAACCTGCGCGCTCCATTATTATAACAGAGAGCTGCTTTCACGCACAAAAGAGAGAGAGAGTGTGAGTGTGTGTGTGTGTGTGAAAGAGAAAGAGAGTGTGTGTGAAAGAGAAAAAGAGAGAACAAAAAAGAGTGTGTTTCACAGATCACATAGACCTTGCGAGAGAGAGAGAGAGTGAAAGTGAGAGTGGGATAGATAGATATGCAGACAGACATAGAGCACAAGAGCACACCCCCTACATCCACCCCCTCAACTCTACACTAATCCCCTCTCAAAGGATCTGAACCTACACACATACACAAACGTAGGCTCGTATAGTAACCCAAACAGTGAGGTAGATCCATTACTCGGGGTCTAATTTGGCAGTAATGGTATCCTTCATAATTCTCGTCCCTTCACCTTATAAGAGAGAGAGAGAGAGAGAGAGAGAGAGAGAGAGAGAGAGAGAGAGAGAGAACGAGAGAGAGAGAGAGAGAGAGAACAAGAGAGAGAGAGAGCGAGAGAGGAAAAGTGAGAACGAGAGCGAGGTAGAGATAGCACAAAGGAGGTAGAGGGCGACGAACGCACAGCTGCCATATACCACCCACTCAACTTTACACTAATCCCTTCTCAAACCCTCCGAACCTACACACCCATTAATCCCATATACAGAAGCATCATGAGGCTCCTCCAACCCATCCCCCCCCCCCCCCCCAAACAGTGAGTGAGGGGGATCCAATACTGACTCCCGGGTGTAAACAGGCAGTAATGTTATCCTCCATCATTCTCCACCTTCACCTTATATCGTATGACAGGCCACGAATATTATGTTTGGGGTTTCTTGTATGTCTCCCTTCCTCTCTCATCCCCCCCCCCCCCCCCCATCTGTGTACCTATTTTTTGTCTATGTATATGAAGGAGACGAAAGGCAAAGTTGCCCGAAACCGATGCCCCCCCAAGTTGAAAAAGTGAAAAGAGCCAAAATCTACTCTCCTCGTCTGCTCTCGAAATTGCCTCTCTCCCTCTCTTTCTCCCCTCCTCCTTTCTTGTCCTGTGCCTTGTCTCCCTCACTCTTGGAGCTTGCAAGCAGTTGTCATAATACTGAAGGAACTTCCTCTCTTTCTCCTCTCACTTCCCTCCCATGTCTCTTTCATTCCCCCTCTCTTCCTTGGTCTCCTCTCTCTCCCTCTCCCCTTCTCCTTTCCCCTCTCTCCTTCTCTCTCTCCTCCATTCTCCCTCTTCTCTCTCTGTCTTCCTATTCCTCACCCTCCCTTTCTATCTCCCTGTCCTTCTTCCTCCTCTCCCCCTCTCCTCTCTCTCTTGTCCTACCTCTCTCTTTATAATTTCCTATTCGTCTCCCTAATTTTGTTTCTGTGTCTTCGCTTCCCTTCTCCTCTTGTCTCCCCCCCCCCCTCCCTCGGGGGCTCCCCTTCCTCTCTCATCCCCCCCCCCCCCCCCCATCTGTGTACCTTTTTTCTATTGTAATCATGAGTAGACGAAAGGGCAACAGGTTTCCCTACACCTGAATGCCCCCCCAAGTTGAAAAAGTGAAAAGAGCCAAAATCAATGTACGGTCGAGTCAAAATGTCTGCACACACGGAGCTTGAAGCAGTTTAATATGAAGGAAAGTCAGATCGAGGGAGAGAGTTCCAGAGCTTACTTGTTGAGTAGAGGAAAGGCAGGGAACATTGGTTCACTCTTGGGCTAGAGAGTTGGACATAATAGGATTGGGAATGGGAATGTGTTGGAAGGCGGGTGCCCTTTATTCTCCATAAGAGAGGAGGTATAAACTGTAAAAGCTCTGAAGAACATTGATTATTATAATTGCGGTAAAAGAATGAAAGAGATGCAACATTGACGAGAGAGATTGTAGGGAATTAGAGGCGGTGAATTGATGAGCCGAACGCTTTTGATTCTACCTATCTACTATGTCTTTGGTTTTATTTCTTGTCCTATCTATTATCTTTCTTTCTAATCTGTCTGGTAGTCGGCTCTCTCCTCATCTCCTCTCTCTCTCTCTCTTCTTTTTTTATATTGCATTATATTTGGTATAGCCTAGTTTGCCACACCTCAAATCTCCCTCTTCCACCTCCCCCCTCCCCCTCTTTCTCTCACACACACTCTCATTCTTACTTTCTCAATCATACACACACACACACGCACGCCGCTCTCTCTCCTCTCTTCTCACCACCCTTACCTCTACTTCCGCCGCTCTCGCTCCTCCCTCCCTCTCCTCCTTCGCCTCTGCCCTCCGCCCGACCGACAATAGCTGACGAAGGCTTTTTTTACCCGGTGACTGACAGAGGGTATTGAACGTCGGAGCTGCGGGCGTGCGCTGAAACCTGAGACGCCCAGTTGTTCTCTACCAGCCAGACCCAAACCCAAACCCACCCTGCACAGCCAACCCAGTTACTTTACCCACTCATAGTAAGCCAGTTATATACCCCCAGATTCCGGTTAGTTAGACTGTAGATACCCACTTACCCAACCCAACCCACCCTGCACACCCAACCCAGTTACTTTACCCACTCATAGTAAGCCAGTTATATACCCCCAGATTCCGGTTAGTTAGACTGTAGATACCCACTTACCCAACCCAACCCGACCCTGCACACCCAACCCAGTTAGTTTACCCACTCATAGTAAGCCAGTTATATACCCCCAGATTCCGGTTAGTTAGACTGTATATACCCACTTACTCAGAAGCACCCTAATATCTGCTTACTTCAATTTCACCAACCCTACCATCCTCACCCACCCAGTTATTTTACACTCTCTTAGTTGACCAGTTATATATACCCTGAGATTCCGGTTAGTTAGACTGTAGATACCCACTTACCCAACCCAACCCGACCCTGCACACCCAACCCAGTTAGTTTACCCACTCATAGTAAGCCAGTTATATACCCCTAGATTCCGGTTACTTAAGACTGTACATAGCCACTTACTCAGAAGCACCCCAATATCTGCTTACTTCAATTTCATCAACCCGACCCTGCACACAAACTTTACGGCGGCCAGTTTATATTGTTCCGGTTACTTAAATTGTAGATACCCACTTACTTAGAATACCCTGATGCCAACCCAGCCCTGCACACCCACCCAGTTACTTTACACTCACAATCGACCAGTTGTATACCCTGAGATTCCGGTTACTTCGACTGTAAATACCCACTTACTCAGAAACACCCTATTACTAAATTACTTATGGGGAGGTTTTTAGTTTGCTCTCTAGACCTCCATTAAGCTTTAGAAAATAACACCAAGACCCTCCTTCGAGATAAATGTTCCGGTTCTTCTAAATTACAGGCTTACTATCGGTAGCCAGGGGGGAAAATCGACACCTAAATGCCACGAAAGGTCTTAATATTGACAGAAATGGGGCTGAAGTTCGAAGTTAAAATAATACAAAAACAGTACGTAGTCCAAGGTTTACAAAACTTATTATAAAAGACAATAGGCCTACATTAGAATTAAGCAAGGCTCATAACGATCATGAAATAAGGTTGAGAATAAATGTAAAAAGTGGATGCTGAAGGCTACAATTATATAAGATGCTGAAAACTAAACAACAAGAACATTAGATAGTTATATATTGAGTAGGTATATATTGAGTAGGTATATATTGAGTAGGTATATATTGAGTAGGTATATATTGAGTAGGTATATATTGAGTAGGTATCATATCATACAAAAAGAGTTTAATCTGAAGCTGAATATCAGAATTAGTTTGCCAGATAAGTCCCAGTAAGTTGGTATGTAGTTCTGGTACTCTTTCTTCCTTCTTGCTCATCTCCTTCAATCTTTCATTTTCGTACTGTGACAGGGACAGCAGGATGGAAGGACAAAAAGAAGGGAGGTACAACAGCGATAATATAATGCTTCACCCCATTCAGGTGGCGATGTTTTTCTGGGCGAGCAATAGCGAACCTGTAGCTTAAAAGTATTTGATCTTCGGCCGCGACATATTTCTATAAAACAAACTAAAATATTGAGCTTGAAGGGGATCGGGATGTATTTTAGTAAGTCTGGAAGAGTGTTTTTGCTAGCCTCGGGGACAAACTAAAATGCACTGCTCAAAAATGGCAAGCAACAAGCAAAATCCTTAATAATAATTAAACATCACATCTCTACCATTCTTTCAGTTTATTTTTTATTTTTATTATTACTTTTTTTTTTGGGGGGGGGGGGGGGGCACTTGTTGCGGGTAGCTTTGCTTTTTGTCTCCAAGCATAAATGAATATATAAATAAACAAATATTAATAACAAAAATAGTAAAAAATAAATTCAATACCCCTTTGCTTACTAGTCTCGAAATTTTGTCAGAATGAATTTGCGGATCAAAGTTTTACGATGAAAACTCTACCCAAGACCACCTCTACACAAGACCATCTATGTGTAGAGGTGGTCTTGCTCTATCCCTTTAAACATAGCTGATATAGGCAACTAGGATCATATTTCGGTTATTTACTTGATCTTACCATAATTCTGTCGTCGGAACACCCTTCTCTACTCTGTTCAAATAAGGCTGGCAGCAAATCCACACCCCATATGTATGATTAGGAATGAACTTGATTTGTTAGCAGTGGTATGCGGAGTGACCCTTGGACGTGAAGAATGATTTGTTTTTATTATATCCATTAGATGAAAACAATGCGAACCAGCAGGCGTAACTATGAGGAAAAGGTTGGGATAAGCTGCCAGGGTAATATGTATCGAGTATATCCACGCAGGCAGAGATAAACATTAGTAGACCAACAGTAATGTTATGTTGTTGCCAAGTTAATTTGAATCGAGTATAACCACGGGGGGGGAGAGAGAGAGAGAGAGAGAGAGAGAGAGAGAGAGAGAGAGAGAGAAGAGAGCGAGAGAGAGAGGAGAGAGAGAAGGAAGAGAGAGAGAGGAGAGATAGAGAGAGAGAGAGAGAGAGGAGAGATAGCAGAGAGAGAGAGAGAGAGAGACCTTGATTTTTTTTTGAGAGAGAGAGAGAGACCCGAGAGAGAGAGCCCGACCTGAGCGGGAGAGAGGAGAGAGGAGAGAGAGAGAGAGAGAGAGAGAGAGAGAGAGAGAGAGAGAGATGACAGAGAGAGAGAGAGAGAGAGAGAGAGAGAGAGAGAGAGAGAGAGAGAGAGAGAGAGGATTGATTAGTAGGCCAAAATTAATTGCATGTTGTTGCCATGTCAATTTGAATCGAGTATAACCACGCACCCAGATAGAGACATTAGTAGGGCAAAATTAAGGCTATATTATTCATGTTCTGGTATGTTATTCATGTTATTCAAATTAAGGCTATATTATTCATGTTTTGGTATGTTATTCATGTTATTCAAATTAAGGCTATATTATTCATGTTCTGGCATGTTATTCATGTTATTCAAATTAAGGCTATATTATTCATGTTTTGGTATGTTATTCATGTTATTCAAATTAAGGCTATATTATTCATGTTCTGGTATGTTATTCATGTTATTCAAATGGCCTGATGATGAGACAGGTGATTATTCCGAGGTCCAGTTATCCAGTCATATTTGTAACTTGAGCGTCCAGTGAGCCAGACAGTCAGATGGCCTGATGGATATCTTGTTTCCCGGCCTACGTCAGCCAGTTATACGCACACATACACACACACACACACACACACAATCACATACACACACACACACACATAAACACACTACCACACACAGACACACACATGCGTTAATACACACTATCATACACACACACACACTAGTCATCTTTTTCACACACACACACACACACACACACACACACACACACACACACACACACACTAGTCATCTTTTTGACACACACACACACCATTTTTCATCAAAAAGTCAAACAAATATATATATATATATATAGTATAAAGTAGATTAACTAGAATACCTATTACATTAAGCTTAACCCTTTACACTGCGAGAGACCCTTTAATTAACTCCTTCGGGACAAGATGACGTGTTCTTTAATTTTATTGAGGCTATTATTAGACGATTTTATTATGATTAGAAGGGATCTGTAGGAGTTAAAGAGATAATTAACCCTCTCACGTTCTTGACGCAATTTTGAACCTATTAGGGATACTTTAAAGCCTTTGTTACCATCAGGAGTATTGAGAAACCTTTAATTTAGTTACTGTAAGCTCTGCAGTTGTCTTTGAGTTAGCTGTGGGGAGAAAACTAATTTTGGAGAGGTAATTATAAGAGTGAGAGAACTCTATTTCTTATTGCTAATCTGGCAACCTCTGCGTCATATGGTCGTGAAAGGTTTAAGAGAGGCACCGGTATTTCCCCGTTGATTAATAGAGGGCTCTATAAAATCGCTTAACCCTTTGAGTACCAGCAACGTGTGTTTGATTTTATTCTAGTTTTATTTAGACGGCATTATGCAGCTTAGGAAGGATCTGTGGTATGTAATAGGGTTGGTCGAGATAGTTTGAAGCCATATTATTGCTAGAGGTCCTTCCTAAGCTGAATAAAATAGTCTAATAATTGCCAGAATATGATGAAAAGGATGTCCCTGGTACTGAATGGGTTAATGGTAACCAGAGTAAACTTAAAACACGGCATATTCCTCAAGGGGTTAACACTATCAAATATTGTGGTTTATTATGATATTTTGTTGTATTTATTATTGAGGTTTTGTTTTTCCTATTTTTGAGCAATGTATTTTGGTTTGTTCCCTAGGTTTTCAAAAACGCCTTCCCAGACTTCCTTTAAACTAAAAAATGCCCACCCAGACCCCTTCAAGCTAAATATATACATATTTATTATAGCAAAATGTATCGGCCGAAAATCGACACCTGAATGGGGTGAAGCGTCATATCTTATTAAAGTATTACGGTGAAGAGCCTTAACATTTCCAAACTAAAGAGCGAAACATGGGGTAAAGTTAATGACTCAAAGAGTAATGGGAGAGAGGTAACCTGACCAGGACTCGAACCCTCTCACTCCAGGTATATTTGGGAGAGTTGGGCACCGTAACCACTCGGCCATAAGCGGAGTGGTTACGGTGCCCAACTCTCCCAAATATACCTGTAGTGAGTGGGTTCGAATACTGGTCAGGATACCTCTCTCCCAACCTGTCCGACATTATCATTAGATATCAAAGAGTAATCTGGAGAAATAATAGTCAAATATACAATGATTTACTCATTTATATACATTAACCTTTTCTATACCGACGACGTCTTTTGAATTTTGTTCTCGCTATGTTTAGATGATTTTGTGCAGATTAAGAAGGATCTGAGGTAGTAAAAAGGGTTAGGTTAGATAGTTCGAAGCCTGGTAAATGCTGTTGTAAATACTATTGTTTAATAGTAGCCAGAATACAATTAAAAGGACTATACCGGTAATGAAGGGGTTAATTAGCCAGGCAGATAGTGCAGCTAGTTATCGAGAATTAAACCTTTCCGTACCGGTGACGACCTTTTAACTTTATTATGGCTATAATTAGACGATTTTATGCAGTGTAAGAAGGATCCATGTTATTTAGAGGGTTTATTGAGATCATAGTTTCTCCTTTGAGGCCAGACGTAGATTATAAACTAAAGAAAATCGTCTAATGTTAACCCGAATATAATGAAGAGTACGTCATGCTGCTGAGGGAGTTAAGGGAAATATAGAGTAGACTAATTTATTACAAGTGTATAGAAATATATATTCATAAATTCGTTTCCCGAGATATACTTCCATAATTGGAAATAGGTGCAGTCCACTAGTATAAATGGGTGGGCTAGAGACTATGGCCTCCGAGTATACAACCACATAAATACTCGGCCAGCTATCAATTTACGCCATCAAATTAACAGGAGTAATGTATTATGAGGTGATGTGGTTTCCCGATCCTAATTATTGCTAATCGGGCTTTTACAATAATATAATGTTAGTGTTAGATATCCATTTAGCAAATTGTCAGCTTATGATGATATACCATAAACTCGGAATACATACAAATATCCATCTATACCTCTCTGTATTTACAACAGAGAGAGAGAGAGATAGTGAGAGTGAAGGGGGGGGGGGGGGGGGCATTATATATAATCTTAGCCAATTCGTGTGCTTTTTGTTTTTAATAAACTTCATTTTAGGTCAGACAGTCTGTCAGTCATAATGGTTATGATTGCTTGTCATTTACTGTGGAAACTTGAGAGGTAAATGAATATTACTATGCAAAGTGGAGAGAGAGAGAGAGAGAGATAGAGAGAGATATTTACATAGATACACTGGCCATACAGACCTTACGATCCAAACGAGGTGGTCAGGACTTAGTTCTAGTAGAGATGGCATATCCGATAGAAAAGGAAAGTTGAAGGAAAGGATAGAAAAGAAGGAGAGAGAGTGAGAGTGAGTGCGTGAATGAGTTAGTGTGTGTGTGTGTGTATGTGTGAGTGTGTGTGCCTGTGAGTGAGAGTGAGAGTGAGAGGTGGTGGGTATCCCTAGGTGTACCAGCAGGACCACCACCACCACTGTACTATGTGTGAGGGACCCAGGGAGGGAGGGAGGGAGGACGCAGCTGCTCCCGCCCATTTCAGTCTTTTCTTTCAAAACAAAAGCTGCCATTTTGCTGCCCACCTTTTCCCCGGCCTCTACAGTAGTATACAGTCAAAGTCAAGAGTTCGAGACTACCTGGATGCCAAATCTGCCAAGTTTGTTTTTTTGCTGGCCCTCCTTGTCCCTCATATGCACCCCATTTGTTTTGATATTTAAGACGTTCGCTGTATTAGTTTGGCACTTTTTAGTAATTTCACTTACTTTTTTGTTTCATTTTTTAAGACCTTTCGTGCCATTTGGTGGTCGATTTTTTCCTGGAGAGTAATAGCGAGCCTGCAATTTAAGAGAAACCGGTCGAAAACATGTACACATTTTTTTCGATGGGGAGTCTTTGGGGTGTTTTATTAAGGTTGATAGAGGTATAAGGAGCAAACATTAAAACAATACATATATATTTAAAATACAGTATATGTCTATCATAATCCAATGGGTGAAAATACAGAATACCATGTAGTGTATTAGTTGTTGGATGTATCTGAAGACTCAAGATTAACATTTATTTATGAGACTCTCTCTCCAGTTTCTCACGAGGGAATTGACCGCATTTTTAAAGCCTATAGCTGTACGATCACCCTCACAATTCCTATAATATCTAGTTTGTTTACCTCTTTTTTTACTATAAGGAATAGAGGCATATATACCTACTGAAATTAGCCCACACATTCAAGTTTCATGTTAGTGTCTTGTTTTAGTTTGTCTTACAGAAGGAGAGCAAAATTAAGTTAGTTAGTTAGTTAGTTAATTAGTTAGTTAGTTAATTAGTTAGTTAGTTAATTAGTTAGTTAGTTAATTAGTTAGTTAGTTTGTTATGGATCTAGAGAGACTTTTGAACGTGACTGTAGAATCCCCCCTCCCCCCCTCCTACCCCCTTCTCCATGTTTATTAATATGGGGAGTTATGTGTACTATATTTGCAGAAGTCGCCATGTTGTATACCGGGCATAGGAAACACAATTCTTTATTTTAGTAGTGTTTAAGGGGATAGGGGATATATATTAGTCGGATTATTTATATTTGTTTTAGTTTATTAGTTTCCTCGCTATACTTCCATCAAGCTTAATATATACACCCCCCTAGACCCTCTTTCAAGATATATTTGTACCTTTTTCGGTAGAAAAATGCTCCGAGGGTTTCTTCTAAAATTACAGGCTCGCTTTCGTTCGCCTGGAAATAGATCGACATCTAAATGGCACGACAGGTCTTAATATTGACAAAGAAATAGAGTGAAAGGTCTTAAAATCGCCAAATTAATAGGGTGAGCGTCATATAGGCTAATCTCTAATCTAATGAGGCTAAACACGAAGGAGAAAGGGGTCTAGAAAAACGACCTATCTCCCTTTAACGTATATTTGTGAGATGAAGTGTTGTCCTCTTCAATATCAAATTATCTCAAGGAGCTGGATTTTGATTAACAAGATTATATGAAATGCCTAGATTTCGCTTATATAATACCTGAGTTTTACTTAGTGCATTCATTCTATAAAATACAGAGGTGCAAAGGTCTGCCCACTAGTATAAAAGACGCATCTAATATTGTAACTTAAGTATTTAAAGAGGCTTTTGATATATAAATATGAATGAAATATGATTTCTATAAATACATAGCAATTACTGAATGATAGGTTTAAGGTAGATGTAAGGTTGATAATCAGTCTCGATATTTTTTAATATGCGTAATGTATATTTGTTCATTATTTGTCTGAATTTTCTTCATTTTTTTCTTCACATGTTTCAATATCGTTACCGAAATACATGAATACTTTAGTAGGAGGGATAGGGGACACCTGGATACATTTCTTGTCCCCCCCCCCCCCCAAAACCTGGCACTGATGCCGCCAACCCCCCCCCCCCCCCCTCCAACCCGCCCGCCTGCCATAGTATGTGTGACCTTTAGGTTTGCCCCCCCCCCCCCCCCACCACCACCACCGGCCCGCCATAGTAGTAGTGCCTTCTGGTTACGCTGTTTGAGCTTTAGATGCAACCCCCACCCCACCCCCACCCGCCATAGTATCGGTGCGCCCTGGTGTGCTTCCTGGTGATGCTGTTTGATCTTTAGATGCAACCCCCACCCACCATAGTATCGGTCCGCCCTGGTGTGCCTCCTGGTGATGCTGTTTGATCTATAGATCCAACCCCCACCCACCATAGTATCGGTGCGCCCTGGTGTGCCTCCTGGTGATGCTGTTTGATCTATAGATGCAACCCCCACCCGCCATAGTATCGGTGCGCCCTGATGTGCCTCCTGGTGATGCTGTTTGATCTATAGATGCAACCCCCACCCGCCATAGTATCGGTGCGCCCTGGTGTGCTTCCTGGTTACGCTGTTTGATCTTTAGATGCAACCCCCACCCGCCATAGTATCGGTGCGCCCTGGTGTGCTTCCTGGTTACGCTGTTTGATCTTTAGATGCAACCCCCACCCGCCATAGTATCGGTGCGCCCTGGTGTGCTTCCTGGTTACGCTGTTTGATCTTTAGATGCAACCCCCACCCGCCATAGTATCGGTGCGCCCTGGTGTGCCTCCTGGTTACGCTGTTTGATCTATAGATACAACCCCCACCCACCATAGTATCGGTGCGCCCTGGTGTGCTTCTTGGTTACGCTGTTTGAGCTTTAGATGCAACCCCCACCCGCCATAGTATCGGTGCCCCCTGGTGTGCCTCCTGGTGATGCTGTTTGATCTATAGATGCAACCCCCACCCACCCACCACCGGCCCGCCATAGTAGTAGTGCCTCCTGGTTACGCTGTTTGATCTTTAGATGCAACCCCCACCCCCACCCGCCATAGTATCGGTGCGCCCTGGTGTGCCTCCTGGTGATGCTGTTTGATATATAGATGCAACCCCCACCCCACCTCCACCCACCCACCCACCCCGGGCCCGCCATAGTAGTAGTGCCTCCTTACATATAAGTAAGTTGTATGAGGCTGATGTAGCCCACGTGTATTGTGATGGCTCAGCAGCAGAAGATGGAAGAGCAGGGTGTGGTGTCTTGGTGTTAGACAAGGAAAATAATGAACAAATTGAGAGTGAACATTGTTATCGAATAGCTGATAACGTATCTTCAACCCTAGCAGAAATGTGTGCCATTTTCTATGGACTACTAGAAATTAGAAATGGAGAGGGAGATGTTTGTTTTTTCGTCGATAGTCAAAGTGCCCTGGAATCCTTAAATAGCAAGCACCCAGTATGTAAGGACATAGTTGATCAGTGTAAGATTATTATACATAATCTTCGTAATAAACACAGGAAAATTACCTTCACTTGGATACCGTCCCACGTAGGGATAGTTAACAATGAAAGAGTCGATAAGCTGGCAAAACTAGGGACAGAAAAAGAAACTATTGATCTAGATTGCATGCTATCACTGAAACAAATAAAATCAATAATACGTAAAAAGCAGGATGAACAAATGATTGAAAAAATGCAAGCCAGATACAGTAACAGCCAGACTTTAGATCACTACATTAATGTTGCACAAAGAACAAACTTTACATATGGGCAATACAGCAATGCTTCTAAGGATTCCTTATGTACTAGATTCAAATTAGGATATAAGTACATGTGGCAGCTAGGAGTGAAGAAAGCAGAAGATGAAATTTGCTGCCATTTCTGTAAGGAACCAAGATGTCACACCCTGCATCACTATATTCTACAGTGTCCTAAACTGACAAATTGTAGAAACCCTCTTATAAACAATGTTACCGAACAAGTAATATGGATGATTAACAACAATAAAGTTGAATGTTTAGCTAAAATGTGTAAAAATATAGGGACATTGTTAAGATAAGCTGTTAAGATATAAATTTTCTTGATGCCTTCATTATAAATATTGTTATTATTATTTTACTTATTATTATTTTTATTATTATTATTATTATTATAATTATTATTATTATTATTTGTTTTACTGTTACTACTTTTTATTTTCATTTATTTATTAGTTATTATTTTTATTTTTATTTATATTATTATTATTATTATACTTATTGTGTTAACTTTTTAATTTTATTACTATAGTGATGTACTATAATTAACTAGCTACTATCTACAATTTAAAAGTCACCAAAATATAGATACTGTAGCTAAATTAGTTTGCCATAAATGTGTGAATCTTTGCTAATGACCCCAGGTGGGCTGGGGGACGGTCCAGTTTCCTCGTTAAGAGGTAATCTGACCGTTTTCCAGCCTACTGGGGATTGGCAGGGATTAACTAACTGCCCCTGTCTCAAAATCTAGACAGGAGGTCATATACATTCCATGTACTTTAGTTGATTTACTGTATTGTATGTGAAACAGATAATATGGATGTTCAACAGTGGAACTATGTACAACCTTTTAAAATAATGTAAAATTATAAAACATATAATTTGATGTGTAGCTATGCTCTTCAACTAAACACATGTACATTCTAGTGGTGCCTTACAGGCCACCCTGGGTCAGCGAACCTACGCTCCCTAACCATACTGCTGTATTGTCCTCAATATTCTCGGCTAATGGCTTGATTTACAAATACCTCCGGATATGCGGCACATCCCTCCCGGAGGACTAGTTGCACCTTCCCTCCGAATATTATTTTATGGAAATAAAATAATCTGAATCTGAATCTGAATCTGTATGGCCGTATGTTTTGGGTGCTGGGGTCTGGTGACTGGGTCACGACGGGTAGGGTCCCTCTAGGATGTTTAAGGAGGGATTAACAGAGTCGGGGCTCAGTTGGGGGTGTTGTGGGACAGCATGCATGTTTAAAAACAAAAAACAAAAAACAATCTGATCAAGGTCTATAACGGCGCCTCATGTATTTTAGATATGTCTTTATTAAAATACTGTATATACTAAACTTAGGTAGTGTTAAAAATTATCTTCAATATCAATGTATTACTCATCTAACTATATATGTAATGACATAGTTTAAGATAGAAATAAGGTGAAGAGTGCGTATGCACCTTCGCCCTTTTGAGATAATGTAACTATGATACTTGTGTAACATTTGTACTTTTCTCAATAAAACAATCAAATCAAATCAAAAAATCCTGGTTACGCTGTTTGAGCTTTAGATGCAACCCCCACTCACCCACCCACGGATTTTCACCAAATGGTTTACTATTCCTTCATCCATGTTACTGACATAGATTAAAAATAAAAGTAGACCCAGTACTGACCCCTGTGGTACGCCACTCTTCACTCTGGCCCACTCAGACTTATCACCCTGAATTACAACTCTCTGTTTTCCCATCGTTAACCAAGATCTTATCCAGTTTGCAATGTTTGGACCAATACCATGAACACAAATTTTCTTCATTAATCTTTCATGTGGTACTTTGTCGAAGGCTTTCGAAAAGTCAAGATAGATGACATCCACAGGGTAACCAGAATCAACATAATTGGTCACAGTTTCCAAAAATGTTAGAAGATTTGTAAGACAGGACTTCCCTTTGATGAATCCATGCTGGGTTTCTTTAATTAGTCTGTATTTATGAAAATGCTTCAGTATTTCTTCCTTGATAATTGACTCCATTATTTTGCTGAATTGTGATATTAAACTTATTGGTCTCTAGTTGCATGCTAATCTCTTTGAGCCCTTCTTTAAAATTGGAGTCACATTAGCAACTTTACAGTCCTCTGGAACATCACCTGTTGATAAACTTTTCCGAAATATCATGCTCAATGGTTCAGTCACTGTTCCTCCCAGGCTTTTCAGTGTAATATTATGCACTGCATCATCTCCAGGTGACTTTTCTGTGTTTAAGTTCTTTAACTTCTTTAGAATGGCTTCCCTTGACAGGTCCACATCTATTAGTTTCTCTCCATCAAATGTCTTTTCTGGTTCAGGCAAATTTTGCAGATCTTCTACTCTATACACAGTAGAAAAGTAAGTGTTCAGAGCTGTGGCCATACCTTGGTTGTCAGATATACTAATGTTCTTTTCTCCAATTAGTGGGCCAACACCTTCCTTCACAGTCAGTTTATTCATTGCGTATCTATAAAATGCTTTGGGATCATTCTTCACATTTCTTGCTATTTTGTGCTCATATGTCTTGGCTTTTCTAATTTCTCTTCTTGCTGAATTCATTGCATTTTTGTATGGTGTATAATCTTGATGGCGTTGGGATTCTTTGAAGCGTTGCCACCATCTTATCTTATTTCTTCTTACTTTCTGTAGTTTTCTGTTCCACCACAAAGGATTTCTATATCTATTGCATCTTGCAGTCCGGCTGGCTGGGGGAAGGACGTACAAAGTACAAAGGAAATCAAGCAACAACAGGTCTAGTGACCCTTCTAGGCTGCTTGTCCTCCAAAACACTGAGGATCAAGTGTCCAAACAGTGGTTTAGAGTGGGTAAAGGAACATTGGAAAGGGAACTAGTGCCCTGGAACTAATGTCCGTGGCAGGATTAGGAAGTTAGTAGGGGACAGATGGGTTAGTAACTGAGGGGGGGATAAAATAAAGTTATTAATTTACAAACGCAGTCACGCGGGTTTGATGCGAGATATTTGTCTAGGCGGAGTTTAAATGAATCAACGGTGCTGCAGTCTATAACGTCTCGGGGAAGCCCATTCCACAAGTTGACAACTCTATTGAAGAAGAAATTCTTAGATTCGTGTGAGTTAAAAGATTTACCAGTTATTTTGCAACCATTTCCCCGGTGTAATTAGATTGGTCGATAGTGAAGTACTTACTACAGTTCATATTGTCGATGCCTTTGATGATTTTGAACACTTGAATTAAGTCACCTCTTAATCTGCGCTGGGTTAAAGGAAATAGATTTAATTCTCCAAGACGCTCTTCGTATGGTTTGTTCTTTAGGCTAGGTATAATTTTGGTAACTCTACGTTGAACTCGTTCTAGCTTGTTTATATCTTTTTGGTAATAAGGGCACCAGGATTGAACGCAGTATTCCAGAAGAGGGCGGACTAAGGAATTGTAAAGGGTTAGGATAACTTCTTTGGATTAATGCTCAAATGACCTGCCTATAAAGCCAATTATTTTGTTTGCCTTCTTAACAACTTCTGAACATTGTTGACTCGGTTTTAGGTTACTCGATATTGTTACTCCCAGATCGGTTTCTCTGTTTACATTCTTAAGCTGAGTGCCATTCATCGAATAGTTTGTTTTCTCATTTAGGTATCCGATATGTAGTACTTTACATTTATCCGCATTGAAACTCATTTGCAAAATTTGGGCCCAACATGACAATTTATCTAGATTGTGTTGCATATCGTCAACTTGTTCTTTTGAGAGTACGCTATTTGCAATTTTTGTATCGTCAGCAAATTTTGAGATTGTACAGGTGAGACCCTCATCTATGTCGTTGATGTAAATTAGAAAGAGAATTGGTCCTAGTACCGATCCCTGGGGTACCCTGCTACTTACATTGGTCCATTTAGATGCCTTACCGTTTATGACTACTCTTTGCTTTCTGTCGCTGAGCCAATTTTCTATCCATTTCAACACACCGTCTTGTATTCCATGTGCTTTTAGTTTTAGCAGTAAACGTTTGTGGGGAACTTTGTCAAAGGCCTTTTGAAAATCAAGGTATATAATATCTACAGCTTTACTCTCATCGTAGAGGTTGAGGATATCGTGGAAGAAGTCTAAGAGGTTTGTTAAACAGGAACGTTTTTTACGAAAGCCGTGTTGAGTATCTTAAGTAAGTTATTTGCCTCTAAGTGATTTACGAGTCTGTCTCTTATGACCGTTTCTAGCATTTTACATACAATTGAGGTTAAGCTAATCGGACGATAGTTACTGGGTAGGGATTTGCTGCCTTTTTTTAATATCGGTGTTACGTTGGCTAGCTTCCACTGATCAGGCATAGTCCCAGACTGCAAGGATTCATTGAATAGCAATGTCAGTGGTTTGGAGAGCTCATCCTTAGCTTCCTTTAGAACTCTAGGCGAGATTGTATCAGGTCCAGGCGTTTTATTTACCTTGAGTTTATCTAAACAATTCAATACTTCTCTCTCTGTAACGGTGATATTACTTAGAACATCTGAATTATCAATCTGAATCGGCGATGGTGTAGGGATATCACTGAGGTCTTCGGTTGTAAAAACTGATGCAAAGAAGATATTGAGGGCATTACTCACTTGTAGTTCGTCTTTGGTGTATTCTCCATTTTCATCGACTAACGGTCCAACAGTTGAAGTAACTACTTTTTTTTTTTCTGATATAACTATAGAATTCTTTAGGGTTTGTTTTACTTTGATTCGCAACATGTAACTTCAGGGTCTTTTTACTTTGCTTAATTAACTGTTTGGCTTTGCGTCGTAGCTCTACAAATTTCACCCATTCTCCGTCATTTTGTGAGGATTTTAATCTATCATTAGCAAATTTTTTAGCAAGCAGACAGTCTGAAATATCTTTATTCCACCATTTGGGCTTATCATTATGGCCTGGACGCCATATTTTCGATGGTATGCAGTCTTGCACTGCCTTAAGGTAAGTGGTTGTGAAACACTCCCAAGATGTATTTATGTCGTTATTGTTAGTCAGAAAGCTCCAGTCAGTTTCTTTAAGCTTTGATTTAAGTTTATGAAAATTTGCTTTCTTGAAATTAGGGACTTTCTTAATGCTGCTATTTGATTTGTTACTAGTAAACTTTAAAGTGAAAGTTATCGTACGATGGTCGCTGTTACTGAATTCATCACCAACATTCAAATTCTCTATTAATTCTTCTTTTGTTGCGAGTACAAGGTCAAGCACATTATTACCACGGGTCGGGTCGGAGATTGTACAAATTGAAAAAGTGAACTCTCTTGCAAGTTAGCATAGAGGTCGTGTCCAGAGTGTGAAGTAAGAATATCGCCCCCTTTAGTCACGGGTAAGTTGAAATCGCCAAGAATTACGGTATCTTGTATGTTAGTTATTTCTGCAATTTGTTCATAAATTTCACTGTCAGTTTGCACTGATTGAGCTGGGGGTCTGTATAATAAAGCTAGTGTTATTTTAGTTCCTCGTTTATTATTTAATAGTACGTAAGATATGTCTATATTCGCAATTCGAGGTTTTGACATTAAGACGGGATTAAGACTTTCCTTTATAAAAAACAGAACTCCTCCTCCATTTCTATTGATCCGACTTTTCTCAAACATTGTATAACCAGGAAGCGTATATTCGTCTAAAAAGTCTCTGTCTTCCGTATTTAACCAAGATTCTGTAATGCCGATTATATCATAATGTTCTGTAAACACGATTTCCTCTAGATCTGAAAATTTATTGCGTATGCTACGAGCATTTACATAAAACACCTTAAGAGTATTAGAGTTGGATGTTACTGATTGTGCATTGTCTGAATTTTCAGTTCGTATTTGACTTACACTACCCCCGGATACCCCCGGTTGACCCCGTTTTTTGAACGGAAATCCTTGACTGCATCGTTCAGCAGACGACCAAGACGTGCAGCTCCTACTTCATTGAGATGTACACCATCTCCTGAAAACAAAGATTTATCATAGTAAAAATGGTCCCACGTGTCGACAAAGCCGATGTCCTCCTCCCTGCAGAGTTTGGCTAGTCGTCGATTTGTACTGGTAGCTATGTTGTAGAATCGGTTTTCTACATCAATCCGGGGAACAATTCCTGAAATTAAGATTCTATTAGATTTTTCCTTGAAGGATCAGCCGCCGGTACTTGCAAAGTAGTTCCTCTGACCGCGTCCGTTGGACATTGTTAGATCCAACGTGGATGACGTACGTAGTGCTTGCGGGGGCGAGCCTGGAAACCTCTTCCACAGCCGCAACAATGTCGTCCACGCCGCCACCTGGGATACAGAATCGCTTTCTGGTCCTGGGTGCCCTGGCGCAGAACTCGGTTAATTGGCCACGGACCATGGAGTCGCCCACAAGCCGAACTTCTTCCGTTTCCTCTTCCTCGTCAATAGCAAAAATTTTGAAGCGGTTTTGGCATGTTGTCGGGATGACCTTCCTGGTACTGGTAGTGGGATGCACATTGTTTCTCACTAACTGAAAGTTGTCCAGGGGGGGAATGAGAGTAGAGTCATTATTATTTTCTGCAACATCTAAGGTAGCTGCTGGTGTGGGTACCGGTACCGGTACTGTATGCACTGGAATGGCGGTTGACATCGTAGTGGTTTCTTGGGCCGAGGTCACTCCTACGTTGAGTGTGGCAAATTCTTGAAGGGATTCAAGCTTCGTAGTCAGGGCATCGATCTTGCGGTGAGCTGCTTTCAATTAATCCGCAATCTTCTCTCGGAGCTGGCAAAATCTACAAATTTGGACATCAGTATCAACAAACATGGTAGGGCCAAATTTACCGGAACAACTCGTGCAGGTTCGTTGCGGCGCCATGACGATATAATCACAATATGCCTGAAAATCACACAAATTTATGTTAGGAAAATGGTACAATTAAAGCCTGAAAATCACAAAAAATTTATGTTAGCAATGTGATACAATTAATTCCTGAAAATCCCATTTTTTTTTAGCAATATGATAAAATTAATATGCCTGTAAATCACAAAAAATATGTTAGCAATAGAACACAATTTATGCCTGAAAATAAAACAAAAATTGATGTTAGCAGTATGACATAGTTAAAGCCTGAAAACGTGTGGCCTGTCGCGCTCCAGCTACCTCGCACTCGATTCTACAGGCTTTAAGAGGCTTTAAAAGCCTGTAAATTGCCATGGCGTTCCGGGACGTCTCCCGTCAGCAATGGGTTAAGATCTTTTTCCCTATTTCCTTGTCAATTTATTATATTTATTTAAAATGTCTTCTGAAAAGAAGAGACCCTGCAGGTTGCAGAGAAAAGTAGAGGGATGGGCACGAGTTTTAATTCACTAAGGAAATGGGGAGATTTAAGAGGATCTTGGCGTCGAACTTTGCCTGGAACCTAGCTTAATTGAGGTTCATAATCCTCTGCCATCACTTGAAAAATATAAATCTATCAAATTGATTGATAAAACTTATATCCAAGCTAACATTAATGGTCAGCAATGCTTACTTATCGTTGACAGTGGAAATTCCGGCTCTTTCATGCGGTTCGAAAGTGCCTATGAGCTTGGAGTTTACAACGAGTGGTGAGGAAAGAAACTTATCCCGTAATGGAATGGTCAGAAACTGTAGAATATGAGTTTTATGAACCTCAAAACAGTTAGGTAGAGTTGTAAAATGGCCTCAAATTCTATTATATTACATTGATATACAAGCCCGGTGAGATGCCTGATGGCCACCACAACATAATTATCGACTGCGAAACATTGCGTCGCTTGGACGTTGCTCAATTTTTCAGAAGCCGATCAACAATGTTGTATTTTTTAAATGAACCTGAGATGAATGAAACTGTCAAGGAGAGCCCTGACAGTTCTTATATACTTCAGGGGAAGATGGTTCCATCCCGAAAAAGAAAAACAAATATATATGAGATAGATGTTGACACTGGTTCGACTTCTCTATATATTTCTGACCATTGTTTGAAATACATGGGCCTGAAGAAGTTGCCCAGTCATGTAGCGATTAAAACACCACTGGAATGCGACCTAAAATGGAAACGAATTAGGAAGGCGAGTAGTGACGACTACGACTTTGTATTTGGGACGAAAGTATTGTCTAGATATCGCTCTATTCTGTTCTACAGAAAGAGGGAGCTGTATTTTCAGCTCGGCGCCCACACTTTTATGGCCAAACCTAAAATTATTGATATTAATGCCAGTTCCTCCTAAAATACAGGCTTGCAATGAAAACATCAACACCTAAATGGCACGAAAGGTCTTAAAATTGACAAGGAAATAGGGAAAAAGTTCTTAACCCATTGCTGACAGGAGACGTCCTGGAATGCCAAGGCAATTTACAGGCTTTTAAAGCTTCTTAAAGCCTGTAGAATCGAGTGCGAAGTAGCTGGAGCGCGACAGGCCCCACGTCCTTCCCCCAGCCAGCTGGACTGCAAGATGCAATAGATATAGAAATCCTTTGTGGTGGAACAGAAAACTACAGAAAGTAAGAAGAAATAAGATAAGATGGTGGCAACGCTTCAAAGAATCCCAACGCCATCAAGATTATACACAATACAAAAATGCAATGAATTCAGCAAGAAGAGAAATTAGAAAAGCCAAGACATATGAGCACAAAATAGCAAGAAATGTGAAGAATGATCCCAAAGCATTTTATAGATACGCAATGAATAAACTGACTGTGAAGGAAGGTGTTGGCCCACTAATTGGAGAAAAGAACATTAGTATATCTGACAACCAAGGTATGGCCACAGCTCTGAACACTTACTTTTCTACTGTGTATAGAGTAGAAGATCTGCAAAATTTGCCCGAACCAGAAAAGACATTTGATGGAGGGAAACTAATGGATGTGGACCTGTCAAGAGAAGCCATTCTAAAGAAGTTAAAGAACTTGAACACAGAAAAGTCACCTGGAGATGATGCAGTGCATAATATTACAATGAAAAGCCTGGGAGGAACAGTGACTGAACCATTGAGCATGATATTTCGGAAAAGTTTATCAACAGGTGATGTTCCAGAGGACTGTAAAGTTGCTAATGTGACTCCAATTTTTAAGAAGGGCTCAAAGAGATTAGCATGCAACTTACAGACCAATAAGTTTAACATCACAAGTCAGCGAAATAATGGAGTCAATTATTAAGGAAGAAATGCTGAAGCATTTTGATAAATACAGACTATTTAGAGAAACCCAGCATGGATTCATCAAAGGGAAGTCCTGTCTTACAAATCTGACATATTTGGAAACTGTGACCAATTATGTTGATTCTGGTTACCCTGTGGATGTCATCTATCTTGACTTTTCGAAAGCCTTCGACAAAGTACCACATGAAAGATTAATGAAGAACATTTTTGTTCATGGTATTGGTCCAAACAATGCAAACTGGATAAGATCTTGGTTAACGATGAGAAAACAGAGAGTTGTAATTCAGGGTGATAAGTCTGAGTGGGCCAGAGTGAAGAGTGGCGTACCACAGGGGTCAGTACTGGGTCCACTATTATTTTTAATCTATGTCAGTAACATGGATGAAGGAATAGTAAGCCATTTGGTGAAAATCCGTGGGTGGGTGGGGGTGGGGTGGGGGTTGCATCTAAAGCTCAAACAGTGTCACCAGGAGGCACTACTACTATGGCGGGCCGGGGGAGGATGGGTGGGTGGGTGAGGGTGGGGTGGGGTTTGCATAATTATACAGTATATATCAAACAGCGTCGCCAGGAGGCACACCAGGGCGCACCGATACTATGGCGGGTGGGGGTGGGGGTTGCATCTAAAGATCAAACAGCGTAACCAGGAGGCACTACTACTATGGCGGGCCGGGGGTGGGTGGGTGGGGGTTGCATCTATAGATCAAACAGCATCACCAGGAGGCACACCAGGGCGCACCGATACTATGGCAGGTGGGGGTTGCATCTATAGATCAAACAGCGTAACCAGGAAGCACACCAGGGCGCACCGATACTATGGTGGGTGGGGGTTGCATCTAAAGATCAAACAGCGTAACCAGCAAGCACACCAGGGCGCACCGATACTATGGCGGGTGGGGGTTGCATCTATAGATCAAACAGCGTAACCAAGAAGCACACCAGGGCGCACCGATACTATGGTGGGTGGGGGTTGCATCTATAGATCAAACAGCGTAACCAAGAAGCACACCAGGGCGCACCGATACTATGGCGGGTGGGGGTGGGGGTGGGGTGGGGGTTGCATCTAAAGATCAAACAGCGTAACCAGGAAGCACACCAGGGCGCACCGATACTATGGCGGGTGGGGGTTGCATCTAAAGATCAAACAGCGTAACCAGGAAGCACACCAGGGCGCACCGATACTATGGCGGGTGGGGGTTGCATCTATAGATCAAATAGCGTAACCAGGAAGCACACCAGGGCGCACCGATACTATGGCGGGTGGGGGTTGCATCTATAGATCAAACAGCGTAACCAGGAAGCACACCAGGGCGCACCGATACTATGGCGGGTGGGGGTTGCATCTAAAGATCAAACAGCGTAACCAAGAAGCACACCAGGGCGCACCGATACTATGGCAGGTGGCGGTTGCATCTAAAGATCAAACAGCGTAACCAGGAAGCACACCAGGGCGCACCGATACTATGGCGGGTGGGGGTTGCATCTATAGATCAAACAGCGTAACCAGGAAGCACACCAGGGCGCACCGATAATATGGTGGGTGGGGGTTGCATCTATAGATCAAACAGCATCACCAGGAGGCACACCAGGGCGCACCGATAGTATGGTGGGTGGGGGTTGCATCTATAGATCAAACAGCATCACCAGGAGGCACACCAGAGCGCACCGATACTATGGCGGGTGGGGGTTGCATCTATAGATCAAACAGCATCACCAGGAGGCACACCAGGGCGCACCGATACTATGGTGGGTGGGGGTTGCATCTATAGATCAACCAGCGTAACCAAGAAGCACACCAGGGCGCACCGATACTATGGTGGGTGGGGGTTGCATCTATAGATCAAACAGCATCACCAGGAAGCACACCAGGGCGCACCGATACTATGGTGGGTGGGGGTTGCATCTATAGATCAAACAGCATCACCAGGAGGCACACCAGGGCACACCGATACTATGGTGGGTGGGGGTTGCATCTATAGATCAAACAGCATCACCAGGAGGCACACCAGGGCGCACCGATACTATGGTGGGGTGGGGGTTGCATCTATAGATCAAACAGCATCACCAGGAGGCACACCAGGGTGCACCGATACTATGGTGGGTGGGGTTGCATCTATAGATCAAACAGCATCACCAGGAGGCACACCAGGGCACACCGATACTATGGTGGGTGGGGGTTGCATCTAATAGATCAAACAGGATCACCAGGAGGCACACCAGGGCGCACCGATACTATGGTGGGGTGGGGGTTGCATCTATAGATCAAACAGCATCACCAGGAGGCACACCAGGGCGCACCGATACTATGGTGGGAGGGGGTTGCATCTATAGATCAAACAGCGTAACCAATAAGCACACCAGGGCGCACCAATACTATGGTGGGTGGGGGTTGCATCTATAGATCAAACAGTGTAACCAAGAAGCACACCAGGGCGCACCGATACTATGGCGGGTGGGGGTTGCATCTATAGATCAAACAGCGTAACCAAGAAGCTCACCAGGGCGCACTGATACTACGGCGGGTGGGGGTTGCATCTAAAGCTCAAACAGCGTAACCAAGAAGCACACCAGGGCGCACCGATACTATGGCGGGTGGGGGTTGCATCTAAAGATCAAACAGCGTAACCAAGAAGCACACCAGGGTGCACCGATACTATGGTGGGTGGGGGTTGCATCTAAAGATCAAACAGCGTAACCAGGAAGCACACCAGGGCGCACCGATACTATGGCGGGTGGGGGTTGCATCTATAGATCAAACAGCGTAACCAAGAAGCACACCAGGGCGCACCGATACTATGGCGGGTGGGGGTTGCATCTAAAGCTCAAACAGCGTAACCATGAAGCACACCAGAGCGCACCGATACTATGGTGGGTGGGGGTTGCATCTATAGATCAAACAGCGTAACCAAGAAGCACACCAGGGCGCACCGATACTATGGCGGGTGGGGGTGGGGGTGGGGTGGGGGTTGCATCTAAAGATCAAACAGCGTAACCAGGAGGCACTACTACTGTGGCGAGCAGGTGGTGGGTGGATGGGGGGGCAAACCTAAAGGTCACACATACTATGGGAGGCGGGCGGGCTGGGGGGGTTTGGCGTCATCAGTGCCATTTTTTTTTGGGGGGGGGACAAGAAATGTATCCAGGTGTTACCTATCCCTCCTACTTACTTTCACCAAATCATACGCTAAATTCATGCCAATAACTTATATGTACATTATGTGTTTTTAGAGGAGTCAATATAGTACTATTACCAAGGTGCCCTAACCATCTAAGTTTCACTAGGATGTACCGGCGACGTATTTTTAATTTTAATCTAGCCGTTTTTAGACGCTTGTGTGCAGTTTATGAAGGATGTGTGGTAGTAAAAAGGGTTAATTGAGATAATTTTAAGTATGTTAATTGCTGGAGCCCCTTTTTAAACAGAATGGAATTCTCTAATAGTACCCTGAATAAAGTTAAAGGGACGGCACCGGTACTGAAAGATTTAAAGTTAGTGCAGATGAATGTTTTCGGTTGCTTGTTTGAACCAGTCGGTGATAATTCGTTCGTAATTTGCAATATAACTATTATATAATATCAAAATTTTATCTACATTCTGATGTGGTTACGACCCACCGATTACTTAATGAATGTTAACACACTTATATTCAGAACTTCGTGACAATCCAAGATTACTCAGCCAATGACTAATTTATGGTTTCCGTGTTTACTTTAAACTATTGATACATGTACCTGATACTTTATTCAAAGTGTCAAATTCACTCTTCCGAATGTTAAACACACACACACGCACTCACACCTACACACACACACACACACCTACACACACACACACACACACCTACACACACACACACACACACCTACACACACACACAAACACCACCTCCATCGTCAATTTATTATAAGGTTGTTGCCCTGTACCCCTGTATAATAAGTTTAATAAGTTAATGTAAAGTGAAGCGGAGACTAGTTATTATAATTAATGATGTGATCTACTGGGTTTAAGGATTCTCTAACACTTGTTTCATTCAAAATAGACGTACAGTAGATTTTCTCTAGGTCACAGAATTGGAGGCATATATAATTGTTTATGCTCTAGAGTATTGGTCAGTGGTTATCACATCTTGCATAACAAAAGTTTTGCATCTGGTAGTAATTTTGTTTTTCAAATGCCTAAAAATCTCACACACACTTAAATTATAAGCCAACCATATTACCAGCAAACCTACACAATTAATATTGGTGATGGGTTGGTCTATCAGCAAGGGGCTTGAGAGTTTCCTGACACCCCCTAAATATTGTATTATGTGTGTGCATTTTAAATTGTAATTATCTTGTATACCTTTGTATTGGGCCTTACACTGTGACTGACAAGGCAATAAGGGTAAACGGAGGTACATGTTACCATTGAATTATAACCACCTACCATACATTGTTAGCGGTGGGATATAGTTTTGTCTACGTATTGTCGTGGCTCCAGTAGTCTACCGTTTACTTCCGTCATAAATGTTTTACTTTATATAGCCTTAAATACCAGCACTGTGTATAACAATGGCAGTGAGAACCAGAGACCGGACATATACCGTCCAGGCACCAAGGGGCAAATACCCTTCTACCTCGAGTTAAAAAACCGCTGGAAGGAAAGGAGAGTGGTACTATTCTCGAAGTTTGGACGGGTTAATACTTTTCTAGACACATTTCGTTTACCTGGATGCTCATGGTAGCTTATTCTATCTATACCTGATCTAACCTGGCCGAACTATTAAGTTAAGTTTGGTTAGGTAAAGTCAGGTTAAGTTGGGATTTAATTGCCGTGTTCGTCCTGGTCATAGGAATGTAGGTAAGGGGGGAGGAGTTTATCAACACACCAATCTTCGGTGTATGAGTACCGTACTTATCGTATGACTGGGTAGCCCACAATTCTACAATTCTACAATTCCACAATTCTTGAAATAATGAACACGCATCTCATGAATACTTATAATTCATTGCATAGCACAGATTCGCATGCAATTCATCTCAGAAATAGTTTATGTGTAACTTTCTTTACGATTTGATTTGCCGATTTTCTTGAATTGATCTATATGTAGGAAAACTTGCAAAATTTGTATTTTAATTTGAATTTCTTTCGCTAGTAATTTATTGGCTTGGTTAATTATTAACTTACTCTTTACACAACACTGAACTACGTAATTTTTAATATCGCTTCATGATATACAGTATACCTCAGTAAACATTAAGTTAGTCATGTTACTAAAGGTAAATGTTTCCAGTGAATTCTCTGCTACCAAAATAAATTAAGAATAAACTAAAACATGAATTGTATAAATACACAGATAAGTTATGCTTTATCCTTAACGAATTTCTCCTTTTTGTAAATAAGTCAAACTATTACATTTCCCCCTTCACTTTGGTAGCACTCCAGTTTTAGGAAGCTTATTTCTAACTTCACATGAGAATTATCACACATATACAAACATAACCTTTAACCCCTTCGGTACGATGACGCCCTTTTTACATGATATAGTATTATGCATTATAGAATATCCTACGTTTTTCAGATGGTTTATGGATATAGTGTTTAGCCCTTTGAATCCTAGAGGAAGATTTGAAGCTAATGAAAATCGTACAATGGTAACCAAAATATGACGAAAATGTCGTCCTCATGCTGAAAGGATACATTTTTCAGCTGGTTCATGACACTTGTTGAAAGAATAAGATAAAGAATACACACACAAGGTGGAAGAGGAATTTGTTAATACTAAAAGGATGGAGAAAATCGAATTAATCCATTTCACTCCCAACACCAAACACCTCCAATGAAAGCGTGTGATCCTCCCGGTATTCGAACCTGGGATACCGCATACATATTGTTAAACACTCTAACCTTTACACCACCAAGACAGAAGAGGAGAGACATGAGAGAAGAGGAGTAAAGTGAGTACGTACAACAGGTAGGGAACTAAGAGAACGAGAAAGAAAATGGAAAAGGAGGAGGATGTAGAGAAAGAATAGGAGGAGAAACAGGTAGAGAAAGACTAGGAGGGAACACAGGTAGAGAAAGACTAGGAGGGAACACAGGTAGAGAAAGACTAGGAGGGAAAACAGGTAGAGAAAGACTAGGAGGGAAAACAGATAGACAAATAAGTGGCGGAGAAACAGGTAGAGAAAGACTAGGAGGGAAAACAGGTAGACAAAGACTAGGAGGAAAAACAGATAGACAAATAAGTGGCGGAGAAACAGGTAGAGAAAGAATAGGAGGAGAAACAGGTAGAGAAAGACTAGGAGGGAAAACAGGTAGACAAAGACTAGGAGGAAAACAGATAGACAAATAAGTGGCGGAGAAACAGGTAGAGAAAGACGGAGGGAGAACAGGTAGAGAAAGACTAGGAGGGAAAACAGGTAGAGAAAGACTAGGAGGAAAACAGATAGACAAATAAGTGGCGGAGAAACAGGTAGAGAAAGAATAGGAGGAGAAACAGGTAGAGAAAGAATAGGAGGAGAAACAGGTAGAGAAAGAATAGGATAGGAAACAGGTAGATAAAAAATAGGAGGAGAAACAGGTAGATAAAAAATAGGAGGAGAAACAGCTAGAGAAAGAATAGGAGGAGAAACGGGTAGAAAAAGAATAGGAGGAGAAACAGGTAGAGTAAGAAGTGGAGGATAAACAGGTAGAGAAAGAAATGGAGGAGAAACAAGTAGAGAAAGACAAGGAGGAGAAACAGGTACAGAAAGACTAAGAGGAGAAACAGGTAGAGAAAGAATAAGATGAGAAACAGGTAGAGAAAGAATAGGAGGAGAAACAGGTAGAGAAAGAATAGGAGGAGAAACAGGTAGAAAAAGAAATGGAGGAGAAACAGGTAGAGAAAGACAAGGAGGAGAAACAGGTACAGAAAGACGAAGAGGAGAAACAGGTAGAGAAAGAATAAGAGGAGAAACAGGTAGAGAAAGAATAGGAGGAGAAACAGGTAGAGAAAGAATAGGAGGAGAAACAGGTAGAGAAAGAATAGGAAGAGAAACAGGTAGAGATAGAATAAGAGGAAGAACAGCTAGAGAAATAATAGGAGGAGAAACAGGTAGAGAAAGAAGTGGAGGAGAAACAGGTAGAGAAAGAATAGGAGGAGAAACAGGTAGATAAGGAAGTGGAGGATAAACAGGTAGAGGAAGAATAAGAGGAAAACAGGTAGAGAAAGAATAAGAGAAAACAGGTAGAGAAAGAATAGGAGGAAAAAAAGGTAGAGAAAGAATAGAAGAAACAGGTAGAGATAGAGCTAGAGAAAGAATAGGAGAAACAGGCAGATATAAAATAAAAGGAAGAACAGGTAGAGAAAGAATACGAGGAAGAGGAACACAGGTAGAGAAATAATAGGAGAAGAATCTGGTATATAGCGATTAATAGGAGAAGTAGGTAGAGAAAGGACACAGAAGAATGAAGAGTAAGTATGGAGGAAGGCAAAGGAGGAATAGGGTTAAGGTGATGATGAGAATGAGAGAACAAGAGGAGGAGAAAAAGAAGGAAGAATATATACGTAGGTTGAGGTAGGCATATTAGGAGGAAACAAATGGGGGAATAGAAAATAGAAAACAAATAAGGAACTTAGGTGATACTATAGAAAAGGAAACGAAGAGGAATTTTGATGATTACGATACTGGAAGAAGATAGCAATTAAGAAGGTGAACAAAACACTAATAAGAACCACACTAGCAAGCGTTGTGAAGCACCCATGGCCTCCGTCAAACCCTGTCAATCACCCAGCCGCTCCAAACCCTCCACCTCCTTCCTCGTCTCTCTCCCCCTGACAATTTTTTCCGGCTGATCCAGAAGAAGAAGAAGAAAATAAGAAGCAAATAAGAAGAATTAACGAGCGGTAAGAAAGAAGAATGTGAGGGTGAGAGCGAACCCAACTTTGTCCTTTTCTGATGATGATGATGATGATCGCGAGGGTTTGCCTGTTCGGCTGACAATGGTTCCCTTGTATACGCGATGTGTGCCGGCCATTATGAAGGACAGACAATACTATAAAGGTCCCCGCCCCACCTAAATACTTCACTCTATGCACCAGCCCCGTCAACCTCTCTCTCTAAACTCCCATTTGACGGGTTTCTAGGAATGTGATAATGGTGTGTGTGTGTGTGTGTGTGTGTGTGTGTGTGTGTGTGTGTGTGTGTGTGTGTGTGTGTGTGTGTGTGTGTGTGTGTGTGTGTGTGTGTGTGTGTGTGTGTGTGTTAGTAATTATGAAGTACAACTATACTACAGAGGGTCGCTCCACCTACCTCTATACCTCACCTCACATACACCTACTTCTATATGGACGAAATAATGTATATGTTAGGGGTAGTTGTATATGTGTTTGTGTGTGTGTGTGTGTGTGTGTGTGTGTGTGTGTGTGTGTCGTAATAGAGGATAAACAATACTATAAAGGCCGTCCCACATATATTCCTCAACGACTCATGCACCTACCCTCTTGACAAATTTCTAGGAATGTTGTAATGGTGTGTGTGTGTGTTTTTTTTTTTTTTTTTTTTTTTCGTCGGCCAGTATGAAGGCTAAACAAAAGTATAAAGGCTTGCCCACCTATATACTTCGCCTCATCCACCGACCCCACAACCTTTCCCTTAATCTCCTAGTGTTCTATAGCTCATCCGTTTGACATATTTCATGGTATGCTTTAATGGTCGTGTGTGTGTGTGTGAGTGTGTGTGTGTGTGTGTGTGTGTGTGTATGTGTAAGTGTATGTGTGTGTGTGTGTGTGTGTGTGTGCACGCGCGCGTAGGTATGTGTGCTTGTGTACCTCTGTGTGTGTGTGTTAGTTATATTTGAACGTATGTGCGTATGAGTGACTGAGAGTCTCACACACCCTTACTTGTATATTTATACTACAAATAGCTTAGTACATTACATATAGTAGTTACAGAGGAAATATATATAGGTGTGATTACAGTCATACAGTACATTTAATAATACTATTGTAAAATAATATATATATATATATATACAGTACATCCTTAGTATGTCGAAAAAGTATGTAGATTTTATTCCATTTACTTAACAGTCTTTTCATAACCATTCCTTTCCATTTATACTGTCCAAAGAAAAGCAGAAAAAAGGTACCGGTCTGTATGCATTCTTAGCGTCAATAGGCTATTATTCGGATTTCGTTTTTCTCCTCCGATGGTTTTCGCCGATACATGCAAATCAGTCCGGTGGTCGTCTTTTCTCACTCGTAAATCGATTTGTGGAGTGAATGAGACAGTGGACAGGTGATTATGGGGAGGAGGTGAAGAGGAGGAATACAAAGGAATACAAAGGAGAACAAACTGCAACAGACCTATTGGTCCTTACGGGGCAGTTTGGATATCTAAAACTACTAATCTACTGACTACGAGGTAGAGAAAAGGATAGCAAAGAAGAAGGCTCCTCCCCACCCACCACTCCCTCCAGCTAATGCTGGCATGGAAACAGATAGGAAAAATACCATGCAGTATTGAAAAACTGACACGGAAATTCGGACAGGACAGGGAGAAAAAAGAAGTTGATTTGTAATCTAAGCTAACTCTATTTACTACAATTCTGAAAGGGAACAGATGTATGAAAATCAATATACATTGCGGTATGCGTTGACATTTCGTTGCGCGTTATTCTGAAAGAAACTGTGTTAATCGGGGGTTATTTGCCATGTGTTTATCCAGATGGTTCTTAAATGTTTCGACAGTATTACAGTTTACAATGTTCGAGGGTAGTCTGTTCCAATTATTCACAACGCGGTTGAAGAAGAAATGCTTCGCTTCGTGAGAATGAAAACGCTTGCCTATAATCTTATAACCATTGTTTCTCGTGTTTGCTTGATTGATCGTAAATAATTCGCTTACATTTAGGTTGCTGAATCCCTTGAAGATTTTGAACACCTCTATTAGGTCACCTCTCATTCTGCGCTTTGTTAAGGAGGAGGAGGAGGAGGAGGAGGAGGAGGAGTATAAAGGAGTACAAAGGAGTACAAAGGAAATCAAGCAACAACAGGTCTAGTGACCCTTCTAGGCTGCTTCTCTTCCAAAACATTGAGGATCAAGTGTCCAAACAGTGGTTTACAGTGGGTAAGGGAACATTAGAAAGGGAACTACTGCCCTGGAACTAATGTCCGTGGCAGGATTAGGAAGTTAGTAGGGGACAGATGGGTTAGTAACTGAGGGGGGGATAAAATAAAGTTATTAATTTACAAACGCAGTCAGTCGCGAGTCTGATGCGAGATATTTGTCTAGGCGAAGTTTAAATGAATCAACGGTTCTGCAGTCTATAACGTCTCGGGGAAGCCCATTCCACAAGTTGACAACTCGATTGAAGAAGACATTCTTAGATTCGTGCGAGTTAAAATATTTACCAATAATTTTGCAACTGTTTCCCCGCGTGAAATTAAATTGGTCGATAGTGAAGTATTTACTACAGTTCATATTGTCGATGCCTTTCATGATTTTGAACACTTGAATTAAGTCGCCTCTTAATCTGCGCTGGGTTAAAGGAAATAAATTTAATTCTCTAAGAAGCTTTCGTATGGTTTGTTCTTTAGGCTAGGTATCATTTTGGTAACTCTACGTTGAACTCGTTCTAGCTTGTCTATATCTTTTTGGTATTAAGGGCACCAGGATTGAACGCATTATTTCAGAAGAGGGCGGACTAAGGAATTGTAAAGGGTTAGGATAACGTCTTTGGATTTATGCTCAAATGACCTGCCTAAAAAAACAATTATTGTGTATGCCTTCTTAACAACTTCTGAACATTGTTGACTCGGTTTTAGATTAGGCTACTCGATATTGTTACTCCCAGATCGGTTTCTCTGTTTACATTCTTAAGCTGAGTGCCATTCATCGAATAGTTTGCTTTCTCATTTAGGTATCCGACATGTAGTACTTTACATTTATCCGCATTGAAACTCATTTGCCAAATTTGGGCCCAACATGACAACTTATCTAGATTGTGTTGCATATCGTCAACTTGTTCTTTTGAGAGTACGCTATTTGCAATGTTTGTATCGTCAGCAAATTTTGAGATTGTACAGGTGAAACCCTCATCTATGTCGTTGATGTAAATTAGAAAGATAATTGGTCCTAGTACCGATCCCTGGGGTACCTCGCTACTTACATATGTCCATTTAGATGCCTTACCGTTTATGACTACTCTTTGCTTTCTGTTGCTGAGCCAAGGAGGAGGAGGAGGAGGAGGTGAATGGCTAGGAGAAGGAAGAGAAGAAAGACTAGAAATTAAAAGAAAACATGGGGATGCTGATGATGGCTATGCTAAGGAAGATGAAGAAGAGAAGAAACAGACTCGGGGAGAGGATGATACAATAATATAGATAAGAAGAAAAAGGCAAAATGTTGTAGACAAATGCAATATGAGGTTAATGAAGTATTACTATTATAAGCAACTGTGTCTAGCACTGCCCATTCAGTTGGGATTATATGGGTTAATATAAACAATTCCAGCTTGTATTAATTGTAAGCAGAGTACCAGTAGGCGTATTCCACCAACCTATGAAGCAAAATTGATATTTAAAAACAGCATATCACTTGCTACCACAGTATTTACAGGGATACCCAAGGCTCTGTGAACATCAACGCTGTCACACATTAAACTGTCAAATACTCTTCACAAATTTTAACTTTGGATTTAGCTCTGAACGATCTGATTACAACACATGTCCTTAGTGACGGTTTGTTTTCAATTACCGTAAGAACGTTTTTCCAATTCTGATTTGTTCGATTACATAAATGAGAAATATATATATATATATATATATATATATATATATATATATATATATATATATAAAATCGCAGGTGGCTGTGGGCCATCAATTTATATTTAATGTTATGGTGTCAGATTTACAGATGAGATAATGAAAGAGCTGCTAACACTTGTGATATCCCTTATGGCATTGACATCACCTTAAAGATGCCACTTACCTTAGCTGCCATGAGCACTTCCATCATTACCACCTATCCTTCACATTCTCGAAACATTATCAAAACTATCACAATCTTTATCCATAACTTCACCCCTACTGTGAATGACTATCTTTCCCCATCGACACACCATGGAAAAGCCTACATTACAGCAACTTTAACCTTATAAACACACTACCTATATGCCATGTAAGAACTCATATCACCATCTACCCTGAGCATCTACACGCCATGAAAGAGCCACCTCCACCACTGCTAATCTGCCGTACCATCAACATCACGCCACCCACACACCACACTTGGTCCGCTCGGTGCCACCCATACAGCCGCATACTACCCACAGCCTTAAGGGGGATTGGTTCACCTTTTGTTCGATTTTTTCATTTATTCATTATGTTTTTAGTTTCCTCCCTAGACCTCCATCAAGCTTTAACAAAAATCCATTAGATCCCCCTTGTAGATTAATTTGTAAATGTTTTGGTAGGACCGGTTCTTCCAAAATTACAGGCTGACTATCATTCGCCAGGAAAAAAAATAAAAAATCGACACCTAAGTAGCACAAAAGGTCTTAATATTGACAAACGAAATGGGTTGAAAAGTGTTAAAATCGACAAACTAATGGGGCGAACATTTTAAAATCTGAAAACTAATGGGCTCAACATGAGGGAGAAGGCGGTCTAGAAAAGCAACCCATCTCCCCTTAATACACAATCAGGGCTGGGGTCAATTATGAATTGAATTGAAATTGAATTGGAATTGGTTAGGGAAAACTGTGAATTGGAATTGAATTGGAATTGAGAAACTATAAAAACAAAATTTAATGAATTGAATTGGAATGGATATCAATGAATTTATATGAATTGATGATGAAATACAATTTTATACTGTAATTTGCGAATTCATTAATGTACAATCATTAAGTTACAGTATTTTGAAATAAACAGTAAAATATAGGGATTTTCGGTATGTATTTACTATCTATAAGCCTTCTAGCGACTTTAGAGAACGAATCTAGTTGTATTTTGTGTGTTAATTTGGTAACCATGCCTGCCCTGCCCTGTTGGTGTGTGATTGGCATAATGAATTGAATTGAATTGGAATTGAAAAGCTTATGAATTGAATTGAATTGGAATTGAAAAGCTTATGAATTGAATTGAATTGGAATTGAAGATTATTTGTTTACGAATTAATTGAATTGAATTGGAATTGATTGATTCTAATGTTATTCTGAATTGGAATTGAATTGAATTGACAACAATTAATTGACCCCAGCCCTGTACACAATGCAATAAGGCTTAATGCAGAGGATTGTGTGTTTTGTTTGCTCCCCACTGCTGCAACTGTACTTATTGTGTGTTTGCTCCCCACTGCTGCAACTGTACTTATCTACCGTAACTCTAACCATCGACTTTGAACAACTACAAACTATTAACGAGCCCATATAACCACGATTCTAATCATCTACCCCTGCTACTTACAGACCATGAAAAAGCCCAGACCACTGCGATTCTATGTTTCTAAATACACCGTCAATACGCCATGTTAAAGCCAAAATCACCACCATTTTTTCCTTTGGCATGCAAGACCCCGGATCACCACAACTCTACCCATCTATCCTGACCATCTACATTCCGTGAAAGAGGGTATCTCCACCACTGTTAACTCTTTCACGCTTTTATGACGCAGAGGTTGCCAGATTAGCAATAAGAAATAGAGTTCTCTCACTCTTATAATTACCTCTCCCAAAATTAGTTTTCTGCCCACAGCTAACTCAAAGACAACTGCAGAGGTTGAAGTAACTAAACTAAAGGTTTCTAAAAAAAAACTGATGGTAACAAAGGCTGTAAAGTATCCCTAATAGGCTCAAAATTGCGTCATAAGCGTGAAAGGGTTAATCTTCCCTGCCATTAACATCTCATCACCCACACCACACTCGGCCCTCTAGTTCAGTACCACCCAGAGAGCCACACACCACCCACCGTCTCAATAAGCAATGCAATAAGACCACTCTATATCTGAGGTTGTGCTTTTTGTCTGCCCTCCATTGATTCCCTCCATTCCCGAGAAAGGGTGGCCATGAACATTAGGCATTTGTCACGAATATCTAGGTCAAATTGTCCGGGCTTGACATCTACCAATAACATTTTAACAGTGAGGGCTCGAAGGTAGTAGTATCTTCCTATACTACATCCTCCACTCCTCCCCTCTTGTATATCCCATCCTCCCTCCCTCCCTCCCTCAACTCGACCATTTATATTGACCATGTATTAGCCGTCCATTGGTTATTTGCAATATTGCTTTGTGCCTGGCGAATTTATGTCCACAACGCAATGTGGTACAGCTGATTATGCAAGAACACGACCTATATTGCTGTGGTCATAAGTCTCAATGTAGTGCGGTACAGCTGACTCTACAAAAATATAAGGAGGATGGAAGGATATTTTAAGTGCTTTTTCAGTTGAAGGCACTTGTAATTCATGTTAAAAATGAAAACAGAAGACTTTATGCTGAACAAAGGCGTTGCCAACCGAGTGGGTAAATCTACACACACACACACACACACTTAAATAATTTGGTAAGCAGTAAAAGGTTATAAAATTTTACTGCTGACAGCCTAGTTATTTGTATGCGTCTTAGCTCTGCTACGTTTATATTTTGCCACTATTATATATAATTACACTCTCTCCAAAATGCACATATATCCTTGAGAAACTTCCTTGCACTGCACTGAATTACGGATCAACCAATGCAGGTATATACATAAATCAGAGGAACCCTGCTTACCCTGTGACGTAAATAGTTGTGCGCGTGTGTGAGAGAGTGACAGTAAAAGAGACCCCCAGACCCTCACCACAACACCTGCCATTACCTCCGCTAAACTACAGCATTATAAACTAGGAAGCTGTGCGGACCTTAAGGGGGGATGGCCAGGTTTTATGGTACACCTTCTTACTCATGTTTAGCCCCATTAGTTTTCAGATTATAAGGCGTTTGGACCGTTAGTTTGGCGATTTTAATACTTTTCACCCCATTAATCTGTCAATATTAAAACTTTTCGTGTCATTTAGGTGTCAATATTTTCCTGGCGAGCGATAGCGAGCCTGTAATTTTAGAGAAACCGGGGCACTTTTCTATCGAAAAATATACAAATTTATCTTGAAGGAGGGTCTCGGGGGTGTTTGTTTAATCTTGAGGAAGGTCTACGAAGGAAACTAAAAAAACAATTGTACAAAGATCCATACATGAGCCAATAAATACACCCATCCCCCCTTAATGTGACGTTTATGACGGGGGTATATCGGAACCATACCCTTTGGGACCATAATTTACGAGTGGAGATTCATATGGTGACGGTATTTCTAATGCGGCACTTACTCGTATTAATATAGAGGTGAACTATGTATTTTACCCAAGAGTATTTCTAATGAGGCACTTACTCGTATTAATATAGAGGTGAACTATGTATTTTACCCAAGAGTATTTCTAATGCGGCACTTACTCGTATTAATATAGAGGTGAACTATGTATTTTACCCAAGAGTATTTCTAATGAGGCACTTACTCGTATTAATATAGAGGTGAACTATGTATTTTACCCAAGAGTATTTCTAATGAGGCACTTACTCGTATTAATATAGAGGTGAACTATGTATTTTACCCAAGAGTATTTCTAATGAGGCACTTACTCGTATTAATATAGAGGTGAACTATGTATTTTACCCAAGAGTATTTTATATAGTTTGATTTTAAAACATTCTGACATTACTCTTCTGGGGTTTTTTCTGCATTTATAGTTTGTTTTAATGCCTATATTCAGTAAGTAATATATTATTCTGTATCCCTGTATGCCCAGCTTTCCATATTAATGTTCATGCTATCACTAGTATTCGAAGCATAAGAGTGAAAAAAAACAAAAACAAAACATCTTTCTGTCCTTCTTTGTCCTTCCTTGCTGTTTCCCACTCTTTCATTCTTGCTTATTTTTTTAGCTTCTCTTTCTTCTTTCCGTCTCTCTCTCGCTCTCTTCCTCACGGGTGGTTGGGCAGGCAGGTAGGCAGGGGGGATCGGAGGGTGTGGAGGGAGCCACGAAAGAAGTGTGGTACCCTGGGTTTATGAAGGACACACACTTTGCTTTTCTCATAATGGGATTACCAGCTTGACATTTTCTTTTAACAGGGAGGAGATGGTCGAGATATCTGGTGGTGGGCTGGCTTATCTCCTGGTCTTTAGAAAGGTATGTTTTCTTTTATTTACTTACTTACTTACTTATTATTATTATTATTATTATTATTATTATTATTATTATTATTATTATTATTATTTTATATTTTATGTATGGGGTAACTACTCTAAAGAGTTATTTTCATATACTTACTGACATTGGGTTGAAGCAATATTACTAATCGAAAATATATTATTCAAACTAAAGTTATCGTTGAAAAGGGTAAGGGTTCTGTAACATTAGCTTGAGTATACTACGTTATATTAGTATTTTATTTTATTTTTTTTAATGCAGGCACACCTATGAATTCAGGGGAGGGTAAGAAGTACAACTCGCCCTGTTAAAGTGTGAATGTTTGTAGGTACTGTTTACAAATCTGTTTCATAAGACCTTTATCCCCTTCAGTACGATGACGTCTTTTTAAATTGAACTCTGGCTATCAGTAGAAAATGTTATGCAATTGTCAAGTGACCCATGGAAGTCATAGGTTAGTATTGAAAGTGTATATCCTTTCGGTTTCTAGATGTGTTCCGTAAGTTAGATACATTCGTTTATAGTTAGCCACGATTTATAACATTAGAATTACACCATCGTAGAATAGAGGGTAATAATGTTCATTTCTCATAGTATCTAATCTATTATGTCAAATAATAATTTAACTACTTTACATGTTTTATATATATATATATATATATATATATATATATATATATATATATATATATATATATATATATATATATATATAGGTAATATGAATGATAGTAGATGGCATTTTGGATAATAAACTAGGAAGCAATAGATTTGAATGAAAATGTGTCATTGGTAAATAGGCTATTGTAAAAGAGAGGGAACATGAAGTGAAAGATATACAGTAATCAGCACATGAGTGAAGTGTGCTCAAAAAGATGTAGAACAGTGAGAGAAGAAGATAACGAAAGAGGATAAAAGAAAAATTGGAAGAAGATAAAGAATGAAGAATGTCAAAGGAATAAGGTATGGTAGAGGCAGGGTAAAGGGAAAGAGATGGGCAAGGGAGGAAAGGAAGGTCGAAGCAAGACAACAAAGGGAAGGTAGAAGATGTTGAACTACTAAGAGGTATAAGTTGAAGAATTTAAAGTGGGAGCAATGTTAAGAGCTCGAATGGGGAAAGTATATGTTGACTCAAGAGTATAAAGGGTAGGTAGATTTTGAAGGAGAAAAGGTACATTACTGTAGATTTTGAAATATTTGTATGAGAGAAAATGGAAAGTGAAAGTGGAAGGTGACAAAAATATAAAGAGTGTAGAGACTGGAACTGGAAATCAAGTAAGCGTGAAGAGAAAGGAAAGCAGCATGAGAAAGAATCGGTGATAAATATTAGATAATTAGATTGAGCAGAAAATGATGTTTTGTTTTCAATAACAATGAAGAAAACATGGATAATTTGAAAACGTGAGATGACATTTAGCATTCTACTACTACTACTACTACTACTACTTTATTTTTACTACTACTACTATTACTACTACTACTACCATTACTACTACTACTAATACTAATACTAATACAACCACCACAACAAAAATAACAACTATTACTACTACTAATAATAATACAAACAATATTAACAATAATACACGTGATTTAAAGCCAGAATATGATATACGGTAAGATAAACAAATGAATATAAAGAAGTTTGAAATGTAGAAAGAGAAATATGGGAAAAGTTGAGGATAATGATTAATACAAAATATGAAGGCGCAATAAAAATGAGGTAAATAATGAGCTTTATTGTATATGCTAATTAGACTGGCATATATTGTATACTTAGCTAAACAGCCAAATCATATACCGATTGAGAGAGAGAGAGAGAGAGAGAGAGAGAGAGAGAGAGAGAGAGAATTACAAGGAATAGTTAGTCTCAGAGACCTCGAAGTGGAATGAGAGAGGCTGTTTAGTGCACTACACTCATTACAGAGTGTTCAAAATACTATCTACTCTCTTCTTGAACTGCTCTACTGAAGAACGAGAGAGAGAGTGAGAGTAATCTGGTGGAGAGATCGTGGACTAATCTGGCCTCCCACTGACAGACAGACACACAGACAACCCCTCATTGTGGCTGTCGTCAGAGCTGTCACCGCCCGTCCCTCACCCCTCACCCGTCTGTCTGTCTGTCTGTCCGCGTGCCTGTATGCCCTCCATCCTCCCTTCTCCCTTCTTCCCACCACTACCTCTCCTTCACCACTGTATTTGTCTGTCTGTGAACTTGTATATCCTTTCTCTTCCCCCGTCACCAACTTCTCTGTCTCACTAGTACCTGTCCTTCGCCAACACTGTATCTGTCTGTCTGTGAACTTGTATATCCTTCCTCCTCCCCCGTCACCAACTTCTCTGTCTCACTACTACCTGTCCTTCGCCAACACTGTATCTGTCTGTCTGTGAACTTGTATATCCTCCCTCCTCCCCCGTCACCAACTTCTGTCTCGCCAGTACCTGTCCTTCGCCAGCACTGTGTCAGTCTGTTTGTCTGTATGTCCGCCTGCCTGTATACCCTCCCTCCTCCCTATTTCACCACTTCTGTCTCACCACTACCTGTTCTTCATCAACACTGTATCTGTCTGTTTGTCTACTTGCCTATATACCCTCCCTCCTCTCTATGTCACCATCTCTGTTTCATCACCTACGTATCTCTGTTTATCTGTCTCTCGTCCGTCACTATATCTCTTTCGACTGTCTCACTACGTTTGTATCTATTTGACATGCCTTGTACCATGTCTTGTTCATGTCTTTCACTACTTTACTGTATCTGTAGACTATTTCTCACTACATCTTTTCCTCAATACCACCACTGTATCTCTTGGACCTGTACCAGTCATTGTCTGTCTCCAACCATCTCCGAATCACTTGCTTGTCTCCCGTCCACATCTCTCTCTTCTGTCTGTCTCTCATCCACATTTCTCTCTTTCGTCTGTCTCTCGTGTACATATCGTCTCACTATACCTGTCCCTCGCTACCTCTGTATCTCATTTGCTTGCCTCGCCACTTCTGCATCTCCCTATGCTTGTCTCACCACCTCTGTGTTTGATTATATTGTCCACTTTGCTAGTCCTTTGCCAACTCAAGTTATCACTGTTTCTCATCACTTTTCAGTTTCAGTATGTGTGTCTCGCCACCTAATTGTTTCCTGTGCATGTATCGCTTCCTCTTGTATCCTTGGTCTATCTTTCATTCACCTGTTTATATTTTACTATTGTTACCACCTATCTGTCTCACTACCTCTCTTATCTTTATTGCCTGTCTCTTATCTGTACCCTTATCGTTTTAGCTTGTCTCTTACCACCTCTCTGTTTTTGCTGCCTGTCTCTCACGAACACTGTATCTCTTTTGCCTGTCCTCGTCACCTCACACAAACTCCTTTAGCTGCGGGTTTCTTTGGAGTCACATATTCAAACTTAAATATACAATAGCTAGTACGGTACCTTAGAGCAGTCTATAAGCCAACACATTTGCATATAACATCTATTTGTATTATATCCCTAATTGGTTACTCCATTCAAAACTTTAAACAGCTTGGTCATTATTCTGAAGGTTCGAAAGTATATATATATTTATATATTATTATTTATATTTGTTTATTATATTTGTTTATTTCCTGGTTTCCAAACCTCCGTTTTCCTATCTCTCACATCTTTAGCCATCTTCCAGAAGGATGTTTCCTATGTTTCTCGAGTATCAAAATTGTTCATATATCTCCAACTTGCTTCAATGTAAACTGTTATATAAAACATATCGTATTTCCTAAATTTTCTCTCCACTTTCCCTCAGCCCAAGTTAGTGATCTTTTTCAAGTTTTCCTTTCTCCTCTTTTATCTTATCTCCCATCTTCTCAATCTTTCTCAGTGTTCCCATATTCTTTTATCAATCAAGTATCACAATTTTTCTCATAGTTCCCATCTCTACCTTTTCAAGGCTTCACCAAATCTTTCAATTTACCAGTCTCTCTCGGTGTATCTCTTAGCGTTCCATATTAATAGTTATACCATCTCTTAAGCTTTTCTATATCTCAAGTGTTCATATCTCTCAAGTATTCCCATCTCTGAAGCTCTTAAATGTTTTAAGCTTTCCCATCTCTCAAGTATTTCCGTCTCTCAAGCTTCTCTATCTCTCAAGTTTCCCCTGTATTTAGCCTTCCCATCTCACAAATATTATCATATTCTAAGTCTTATCTTTCAAGCTTCCCATCTCTCAAGCTTTCCTATCTCTCCACAGTTTCCTTTCTATTCTTCATTTTCTTCTACTACTCCCTAGTCAGCTGAAAAAACATAGAATCAAGACTACAGTATGTTAACTAATTTCAGCGTTGGCATATATATGACTTACCACATATCGGAAGGAAATATGAATTCGGTGACCATCCTCCCATACACCACCACCCTCCTCCCCCTCTTCTCCACTCCCCATACACCACCACCCTCCTCCCCTCCCCATCTAACTTCCCCCAACCCCCCGATAAGAGGCTTAACCCCGATCATTATCACTAAATCCCCGACAAATTGACACTGATTGTTCACCCATCCGCGGCCCACGGCACCCGAGGCGGCCACTTCAGTAAATAGACCTGGGAACACTCCACACTATTCCCTCATTTAGTAAACATACAGAGAGAGAGAGAGAGAGAGAGAGAGAGAGAGAGAGAGAGAGAGAGAGGAGAGAGAGAGAGAGAAAAAGAAAGAGAGTAAGGGAGAGAGAGAGTTAGTTACATACTGTAGGTACACAGATCCAACACTAAATTTGCTGTTCATACTAGGAATTCCGGATTTAAATATATAATAGTAGTTGCTAATGTATTGAATATAAAGACAATACATTAGACAGATCTGTGCCCACCCACCTACCTTTGGATCGGCAAAAAAACCCATTGGGGAAATATATCCTCAGGAGAGTGAGAAAATAATGGTAAATGTAAATAACAGATACAAAAAAACAAAAAATCGAATTCAATCAAAGTGACAGACCAATTAACTCGCTCTAGTTTTCATTAGTACTTGGACTTAATAACAGTTGCATGTGAACCAGATAATTAGAGGCAAAGGTGAAATAGATATTAATATATTAGCCAGAACTATTCGTGTTACACCAACTTAGCACTACTTCATCCGATGTCTTAGGGGTTATTGTGATATATGATTTTGTTATATTATTATATTATTGTTGACGTTTTTTTTTTATTGTCATTTTCGTGTTGCCATTATTTAGTTTGCTTGATAGACTTCGCTTATCCAGACCCCCTTCAAGCTAAAAGCCTCCCCGTAGACCCAAATCAAGCTAAATGTATATTTTTTCGGTAGAAGATGTCAGGCTTGTTATCGGTCGCCCAGAAAAAAAAAACAATCGAATTATAATTGCCAAGAAATGGAGTTGAACATCTTAAAATTGCCAACATATTGAGGCAAAACAAGGGAAATCCAAAATCACCTTCCTGGAGTTAGATGTCGTGTTATACAAATACAATTTGAATCTAGCCTCCCCACACTGAATAATAAGTGTGTGCGTATTAAAACCCATGTATACTGCAAACAAAGGTTGTACAGATTATAGGAGTGATAATTTTTACATATTATAGGATGTTTCAATATTATGTCATCATTTCAGAACATATCATATCACAATTTTGTCCAAAATGTCCCAAATAATGTATTCTAATTGATAACCAAACCGATTATTACACACCGATAATATGTACCAGTTTTGGTACAAATTGGGTATAGGAAGCATTAAAGGCAACAAGGTTTTATCTGCCCCAATTGGAAATAGTAGTTAGATCAGAAGAAGAGTGTTGTATGGCTTCATTATGTTTGTTTTTGAGGGATTCCTGGCTGTGGCGTTCAGGAAAACTAATTGAGTAGTGTAAGGTAGAGTTGTCTGCGTATGAATGGATGGGACTGGAGGTACAGTTGAGAAGATAATTTATTAAAATTAGAAAGAGAATTGGAGATAGGACATAGCCCTGAGGAACACCGGAGTTGATAGGATGAGCAAGTGAGCGATGGCCAGCTATGGAACGGCCGGATAGGAAATTAGAGACAAAGACACAGATCGAGGGATAGAAACAGGAGGAAGGTAGTTTAGAAATTACAGATTTGTGCCAGACTCTATCGAAGGCCTTTGATATGTCTAGTGTAATAGAAAAGGTCTCGCCGAAGTCCCGAAAGGATGATGATCAAGAGTTAGTAAGATATGAAAGAAGATCACCAGTAGAGCACCCTTCAGGAAGCCATATTGGCGATCTGAGAGTAGATTATGAAAAGAGAAATGCTTAAGAAATTTGGAAGCAAGAATAGTTTCAAAAACTTTTAGAGATACAAGAGATGAGAGAAATTGGACGATAGTTGGAGGGTTGAGAGCGGTCACCCTTCTTTGGGACAGGTTGAATGAGAGCAAACTTCCAGCAAGAAGGGAAGACGTTAGAGGAGAGACAGAGACGAAAGAGTTTGCCTAGGCAGGGAGTCAGCACGGAAGCACAGTTTTTTTTACAACAGGAGGAACACCGTCCGAACAGTACACCTTCTTAGTATTAAGCTCAGAGAGGGTAGAAAATATATCTTTAGCAGAGATTAGGATATTAGGCATAAGTAGGAGAGAGCGGAATGGAGAGGGAGGAATAGCACCGGAATCATCCAAGGTGGAGTTTCTAGCAAAAGTTTGAGCGAAGATTTCAGCTTTCTCAGAGGAAGAAGTGATGGTTGTGCCATCTGAGTGGAAAAGGGGAGGGAAAGACGAGGAAGAAATGTTGTTGGAAAGGTTTTTGGCAAGATGCCAGAAAGCTTGGGAAGAGTTAGAGTTGGATAATTCAGTGAATTTATTATTGATGAAAGAGTGTTTGGCAAGTCGAAGAACTGATTTGGCGTGATTCCGGGTAGAAACATAGGAAGAATGAGATTCTTGATTTTTAAGGCGTCGGTACCGTTTGAATGCTTCCTCCTTGTTGCGGACAGCAGTAGAACAAGCGAGTAAACCAAGATTTGTTTTGAATTAGACTGAGAGAAAGAAAATGGAATATATGCTTCCATGCCTGAGAGGATTACCTCGGTAATGCGTTCAGCACTCTCCGAGGGTCCACAGAAGCAAAAGTCATTCCATGGGAAATCAAAGAAGTACTGCCGAAGAGCCTCCCAGACGGCAGCGCCAAAGTGCCACAAGCGCTGCAGGCTGGGAAAATCGGGTGGCCGTACCGGAGAGATAGGACAGGTGACAGAGATAAGTTTATGGTTGGAGGAGCCCAAAGGAGAGAAAGGATTTACAATATAAGCATATAAGCAGAAGTATTAGAAGTTAGAAATAAGTCAATAATGTTGGGCCGATCTCCGAACCGATCCGGGATACGGGTGGGTTGCTGAACTAACTGCTTTAGGTCATTTAGAATAGAGAAAATGTAGGCTTGTTCACCCTGTTGGTCAGTGGAAAGAGAGGAGAGCCATTGGCGGTGGTGAACGTTGAAATCTCCTAGGATGGAGATTTCTGCGAAAGGAGAGATGGATAGAATGTGTTCCCCTTTAGAAGTTAGATAATCAAAGAATTTTGGATCGTCAGTAGAATTAGGGAAGAGATAAACATCACAGAAATATTTAGTTTGAGAGTGACAAGGAAGCTTTCGCCAGAGAGTTGAGAATTCAGAGGAGTCAAAGTTGGGAACACTAGAGAAAGCGATATTGTTGCGCACATATACGCATTATCCACCTTTGGCTTGAAACTGAGGATAGAGATAGTAGGAGGATACAGAGAAGGGTTTGCTGTCATTAGTCCGAGACACCTGAGTTTCGGTGAGAAAGAGAAGATCAGGGTTTGTAGAGGAGAGGTGGTGTTCCACAGAGTGGAAGTTAGAGGATGTCTCACAATCGACGTAAGGGAGGGCTTATGCAATGAGAGAGCTCTGAAGAATGCTGATATAGGGATAGAAACCTGAAATGACGAGACCCAAAGGGCCAAAGGAGAACCACACAGAGTAGCCGCAGTCAGAGAGTCCAGAAACAGCAGGAGAAAAGGATTTAGAAATAAGAACATTTTCCATTCTCCAGAGAACGGGAAACACAAGCACGGGCAATCTGATCCCGGGACCCGTTCTCTAATTCCTGGGCAAACAGGTGAGTTGCCCCCAAAAGGCAGGTCAAGCCCCACCAATCATCACCTCACCCGGCCCCGCCAATCACAGTGCGGGGCTCAAACAGCCAAGGCAGAACTTTCCCCCGAATACTATGATGAAAATGTATTTATGCAAGCTAAGCATAAAGAGCACTGGGAGTATTTAAATCGTTGGGGCCCTTCAACCTCGAGAAGCTGCCAGACGAGAAGGAAAGTGAAATGGTGATAAGAAGTGCCACGGAAGAAAATCATTACATAAACAATCCAAATAGCCAGAACAATGAGTGAACAGAAAATCACGAGTTACATCATCAGGCTAGATAGTATAAATAAGAAACAAAGGTTAAAAGGACGAGAACCTCAGTGCGATGTAATTAAGCAGCTTTTATTTTTCATGTAATCATTAACCTCAACATTGCCAATTTTTATGTATTTACTATGCCCCTATTAATGCGAGATCATCCAGTTCTAGCGAAGGCTTTCGATATGTCTAGCCCAATAAAAAGTCTCACCGAAGTATACAATACATATATGTATATATATATATATATATATATATATATATATATATATATATATATATATATATATATATATATATATATATATACACACACATATACACACACACACCGGTACTTACAAATACAACTCTCAAGCTAAGTAATCAGACCCTTATAAAATACGCTTCAAATAGACTTCTGCAATATCCAAATCCTGGTTCAATTTATGACTGTCATAATATAAGCTCATTACTGCAGATCGGGCTTAAAATAGGCCCCATGCCCAGCGGTGGTGCTTGAGTGCAAGAAATTATGACAGAGGATATGGATTACCTATTGATAAAGAGTCCGGTGGTTTGTGATGCTAATAACGCCCTTTTAGGATGGTAACGATGGCTTTCTTTCTATTGAACAAGGACGCATGTTTTAGTTTGCTGTATTTTAGGATTGTAACAACGGTGGTTTCACACTGTTGCTTTTTTCGCCAAATTTATTCAGCAACTCTCGCCTTTCGAAATTATATTTTTTATGAATTTTGTCAACTATAATAATGTAACTCAAGTTTAGTTGCCATACCGCTGCAAATTATGCCCGAACATTTGCCAGAATTATGTTTTGGATAAAAAGATTGCGGGAAAAGATCTCATGTGAATTCGCCGTAGCCAGTAATAAGTCCTTGAAGCAAACTGTGTGTAAGCAGATGGTTAAGTGGGGTCACCGGATTTGTTTTTATCTTTCTCTCCTTTTCTCTCTTTCCCTAGCTTGTATCCATTCGGCCCCATTCAGCCAACTGTTTTAAGACGTTTATCCCCATCCAGGTGTTGATTTTTTCCTGACAAAGGTACAAAGGAGTACAAAGGAAATCAAGCAACAACAGATCTAGTGACTCTTCTAGGCTGCTTGTCCTCCAAAAGACTGAGGATCAAGTGTCCAAACAGTGGTTTAGAGTGGGTAAGGGAACATTGGAAAGGGAACTACTGCCCTGCCACTAACGTGGCAGGACTAGGAAGTTAGTAGGGGACATATGGGTTTGTAACTGAGGAGAGGATAAAATAAAGTTATTCATTTACAAACGCAGTCAGTCGCGGGTTTGATGCGAGATATTTGTCTAGGCGGAATTTAAATGAATCAACGGTGCTGCAGTCTATAACGTCTCGGGGAAGCCCATTCCACAAGTTGACAACTCGATTGAAGAAGAAATTCTAAGATTCGTGTGAGTTAAAAGATTTACCAATAATTTTACAACCGTTTCCCCGCGTGTAATTAGATTGGTCGATAGTGAAGTACTTACTACAGTTCATATTGTCGATGCCTTTGATGATTTTAAACACTTGAATTAAGTCACCTCTTAATCTGCGCTGGGTTAAAGGAAATAGATTTAATTCTCTAAGACGCTCTTCGTATGGTTTGTTCTTTAGGCTAGGTATCATTTTGGTAACTCTACGTTGAACTCGTTCTAGCTTGTTTATGTCTTTTTGGTAATAAGGGCACCAGCATTGAACGCAGTATTCCAGAAGAGGGCGGACTAAGGAATTGTAAAGGGTTAGGATAACGTCTTTGGATTTATGCTCAAATGATCTGCCTATAAAGCCAATTATTTTGTTTGCCTTCTTAACAACTTCTGAACATTGTTGACTCGGTTTTAGGTTACTCGATATTGTTACTCCCAGATCGGTTTCTCTGTTTACATTCTTAAGCTGACGAGCGATAGCGAGCCAGCATTGTATGGCGAAATCCGGCTTCGCCGGATTTCTATCGAAAAATCTATCGAAAAATGTACAAATTCAGCTTGCTGTCAAAACAAAAATATATATATGCTGGCTCGCTACCGCTCGCCAGGAAATTATTGACACCTGGATGAGGGTAAACGTCTTAAAACAGTAGGCTGAATGGGTCCGAATGGATACAAGCCAAAGAGAGAGGGAGAGAAAGAGAAAAAAGCGAGGTGGGCTCCCTTAAATGCCAAGAGAGGATCAATGCACAGTTCCGATAGCTTGCGGCTGAGCTATTCTTGCAACCATTAACTTTTTTTTTTTAAAGCTGCGTGAGGTCTATTCTTAGCTGAGGGTTGTTGTTGTTGTTGTTGTTCCCCCCCAAGCTGCCTGGCCGAACAGCCCCAAGGCTCCGAGCAAGGCCGAGGCCATAACCGAGCGCCCCCACAGAACCCTCCCCACCGACCACAATAAAGCCTGGGTGACCGAAGCCACTCCATGGCGGGGAGCTGAGGAGGGCGCGGAAATGCCCGGGAAACCAAAGCCCCACCCAGGGCCCTGTGTCCCTCAGCAATTATGAAGAGAAAGTTGAGGGGCAAGGGTTTGGCTTCCAATCTTGGTAGATTGGGAGGTCAATCCACGTTAGAGACGCCGTCACTTGAGATCTAGAAAATATATAAGTAAAAGGAACAGTCAGAGTAAGCTATGGGTATGGCAGAGATTGCTCAGTTCTCACTCTGATAGACCAGCCCATCACCACATGACTAGAACCCAATCCTCTCAGCATCAGCTAGGAAAGGCCCTAGAAAGCCGCCTTTGGCGGGGGGATAGCTCCCCTATTTCAACCATTTTCGGGGTTGGGCACCCGCCCTATCTGAGGGTAATAGCATAGTGTTATCTGGAATTAAGATCACGTAGAAGCATTTATTGTATTATTATTATTATTAATAATATTATATATATATATACCGGTATATATATATATATATATATATATATATATATATATATATATATATATATATATATATATATATACCGGTATATATATATATATATATATTTTTTTTTTTCGTATGGTATTTATAGCCTGGTATCTATTGGCGACCACTGTTAATTCGCCCTATTGAAATATAATGAGACACCATTAAACAACAGAAATTACGTGGGATACTTTACAGATGTTTGGCTGGGTGAGGTAAAATGTTTAATGGAGCCCACCTCGCTTAAGTTTCAATAAGATACAGGCAGTTTTGTGTATATATAATTAACGAAGTGTACCATTAAGGGGGGTCACCGGCTTTGTTTTATCTTTCTCTCCTTTTCTTTCTTTCCCGGGGTTGTATCCATTCAGCCCCATTCAGCCTACTGTTTTAAGACGTTTACCCCCATACAGGTGTCAATATTTTTGTTTTGACAGCAAGCTAAATTTGTACATTTGTCGATAGAAAAATGTCTCCGGCGAAGCCAGATTTGTCCATACAATTCTGGCTCGCTATCGCTCGCCAGGAAGAAATCGACACCTGAGTGGGGATAAACGTCTTACAACAGTTGACTGAATGGGGCCGAATGAATACAAGCCAGGGAAAGAGAGAAAAGAAGAGAAAGATAAAACAAGCCGGTGACCCCCCTTAATGGTACAGTTAGTCAATTATATATACACAAACTGCCTGTATCTTATTGAAACTTAAGACATGGTGGATGAAGGCGACTTCACAGCTATGATTAACCCTTTCAGTATGTGAGGACGCTTTTCTTCTGGCTATCAATAGACGACGTTAAAAGCTTAGAAAGGGCCTGTGAGAGTTAGAGGGTTACAAAAAAAAAAAAAAAGGTTAGAGGCTTGCTTCAGATAGTTTGTAGTTTTGTACCCCCTTGGTTCAGAGAGACCCTTCTGAAGCTGCATAACATCGTCGATAATAGCCATAATGTAAGGCAGAAACGCGGTATGGTATACAATGAGTGTTAAGGGGGCAGTACTCGCTTTTTATGGACCCCCTTCTCCCTCGTGTTTAGCATATTAGTTTAGAAATTTTAAGACGTTCAGCACACCTTTCACTCCATTTGGTTGTCAATTTTAAGACCTGTCGTGCAATTTAGGTTACGATTTTTCCCTGTCGAGCGATAGCAAGCCTGTAATTTTAGGAGATTGGCCTTCGGCCGGGAAATTTTTCTACCGAAAAATGTACAAATTTATCTTGAAAGGGGGGTCCAGGGGGTGTTTTTCTAAGCTTGATGGAGGTTTAGCAAGGAAATAAATAAATATATGAATGAATAGAAAAAAAAAACAAAAAAAAAACAGCCACTAGCCCCTTAAACGTCCCTTGATTTTGGCCCTTCACTCTTTCAACTCTGGGGGAGGCACTCGCTGCAGGCAGTTATGCCTTTTGTCTCCCGCATTCACATAGAAAAAAACAAAACAAAAACAAACAAAACACTGTCGATTAGTGGAGTCAAGGAAAGTCAGCCAAGAATACCACATAGGAACCCAGCTGAAGCACTGTTGGGGTGAGATGGCTGTGGTTTGTTGTGGGGGTTAGAGATCATAATAGTGCAGCAAGATATATACTAAGGAATACAAAGGAAAGCCCGCAACAACATACCTACTATCAGATATTTGGTCTGTTGGTACGGTTGGCTAAATAAGTCATGTCTTCGCTGTCATTACGTTTTGCTCGCTGTGTGCTGTATTAATGTCTGTCAGATGTTGAATAGGGTGTGTAAAGATAGGAACATGTTTGATGAATTAATTAATGCTTAGATAGTGCTGATACCTATTATTGATCGAAATATATTTGGTGCCGCGACATCACTTATTTGGGCAACTGTACTATATTAATCAAGCAGAGGGGTGCTATTATATTTGGGCAACTGTACTATATTAATCAAGCAGAGGGGTGCTATTATATTTGGGCAACTGTACTATATTAATCAAGCAGAGGGGTGCTATTATATTTGGGCAACTGTACTATATTAATCAAGCAGAGGGGTGCTATTATATTTGGGCAACTGTACTATATTAATCAAGCAGAGGGGCGCTATTATATTCATGATCGTGTATAATTTAGAGTCAAAGATCAAGCTATATAATTATTCAGTACCGTGATATTTATCGAGAACAGCCCTTTCAGGGTTCTCAAACTGATCAGGCTATTAGGAAGTTGGAACCGTAATCACCCATGTTATTCATAAATTCAATAGTGATGCATTTTCGGAGGGAGAGTTATTTTGTTAATGTGATTTTATGCCCACCTGCTTTTTGTACAAGTTATGCCGAAGTATCTATGATACACTTAAATTAAGCAACCTTGAAATTGTTTTTCATCTTCGAAGCATTGAAGTCAAATTAGTATAAAAGTTTCATTTCATAACTATATATAGACATTAAGTAAGCAAACAAAATAATACTTGATTGTTTCAGCCGATTAGTGTGAGTTTCCATTTATAAGAGGTTACTATAATCCTTCAAATCAATAAATATGAAGCCACGTGAACAATTTTTCTTGGTTGATATGTATATATATATAAGCAAGATATCGAGGCACCTTTTTATTGATATCGGCAACTAGATTTAGAGGGGGTCACCTGTTTTTTTATCTTTCTCTCCTTCTCTCTCTTTCTCTGGCTTGTATCCATTCGGCCCCATTCAGTCAACTGTTTTGAGACGTTTATCGCCATCCAGGTGTCGATTTCTTCCTGGCGAGCGATAGCGAGCCAGCATTGTATGGAGAAATCCGGCTTCGCCGGAGATATTTTTCGATCAAAAAATTTCAAGTTTAGCTTGCTGTTAAAAAAACCACATATATGCCTGGATGGGGGTAAAAGTCTTAAAACAGTAAGCTGAATGGGGCAGACTGGATACAAGCCAAAGAGAGAGGGAGAGAAAGAGAAAAAAAGCGAGGTGGGCTCCCTTAATAAACATTTTCCTTCGTCGCGTCTTATGATATACTACCGGTGAAAGATATACAGTTCTACGTCTCAACGTTTTCAAGCAGCATGCATGAATGTTTTTAGTCACTCTATTTTTTTATTTTTTACCCAAGATTATATGCTTGTCTCAAACTCTTATTTCCATAAGAATAATTAATTATCGGTCATTGTTGGCATGTTTTGGTATTACGATGCAAATCTTTCTTTTCTAATGATGCACACTCCACCTTGAGCCACATACAAGATTTTGTAAAAATTGGAATGGAAACTTTTATTCCTCATCAAAAGTACAGTAAAAGATCTAATTCACCTAAATGGTTTGACCATAATTGTGCTAGAGTAACTGAACAAAAAGCAATAGCCTACAATGCATACACAAGATCAAAAACACATGAAGCCTTTAATTACTTTAGAAACATCAGAAATCATGCCAAAACTGTATTAAACCTAACTAAATCAAACTTTCTCCACAAGCAGGCAAATAAACTTCTAAATAATCCAAATGATAACAAAATATTTTGGTCTACTCTTAACTCATTTAAATCCAACTTCACTACTGCTTCATCCATTCCACCATTAAAATCTCCGACTGGCAATCTTGTAAGTGACCCACGAGGTAAAGCTAACCTTCTTGCGGATATTTTCTCCACCAACTCAACCTTAGATGAAATAAATCAAGATGTCCCTGTACTTAATTTTAATTCGCCTGAAATTCCCTCACTTAAGATCCACACCAGACATGTCAAAACTATTTTGCAAAATCTCTCAGTAGATAAGGCTCCTGGTCCAGATGAAATTCCTCCAATAGTACTTAAGAATTGCTCCTTGGTGCTCGCTCCTGTATTGGCAAAATGTTTCCGTCTGTGTACTCATACCTCATGCTTCCCAGTACCCTGGAAAGAAGCAAACATCCATCCAGTTCCTAAAAAAGGTGCCTCTTCAGATCCATCAAACTACAGACCAATAGCTATAACTTCCACTCTTGGTAAAGTCTTTGAAATTATATTAAATAATCACATAATTAAGCATCTTGAGAATAATAAATTAATCAGTGATAGGCAATATGGTTTTAGACGATGTCGATCAACTGCAGACATTCTTTGCCTTCTTACGCATCAAATCAACCAAGCTACAGACCAACATGGTGAAACACATACAATAGCACTGGATATATCAAAGGCATTTGATAGAATCTGGCATCAATCCTTATTGTCGAAGATGTCACACTACGGCCTTGCATCATTAGTTCCACTAATTTCTTCTTATCTTCATAACAGAAAAATACGTGTAATGGTAGATGGCCTTTATTCTCAATTTCACTCAATAAATGCTGGTGTTCCCCAGGGATCAGTTTTGGCCCCAATTCTGTTCCTCATTCATATCAATGATCTCATATCTACCACTCATAATCCAATACATTCCTACGCAGATGACTCAACACTCCACAGTTCCTTCACATTTACCAATTCTTTCACCCAACCCGATCTTATAAATTCAAAAATAAACACTGCAATTTCTCTGAACCAGGACCTTTCTAGAATTAATGGATGGGGACAAAAGAATCGAGTTTCCTTTAATGCACAGAAAACCAAGTACATTCAATTTTCTAACCACAGAATCTCACTGACTCCCATATATTTTTTAATGATGTAAATATTCCCACTTCCCCTAGTATTGACATTCTCGGTGTAACATTAACTACTAACTTGAGCTGGACACATTATGTTAGAAG
>CM064480.1:58964998-59154998 GCA_032716605.1 Paralithodes platypus | reverse complement strand
CGGAATTCTCCATACAATGCTGGCTCGCTATCGCTCGCCAGGAAGAAATTGACACCTGGATGGAAATAAACGTCTTAAAACAGTTGGCTGAATGGGGCCGAATGGATACAAGCCAGGGAAAGAGAGAAAATGAGAGAAAGATATAAACAGCCGGTGACCCCCCTTAAGGCATATGAGCTTGTTCTCGAAGCTTATAGAGTTAAATTGCGTCATGTTAAATATTTCAAGAGACAGCGTGATGCTAACAACAACGAATCGGTATACTATGTGTTCATTCAGTTGGGTTAGTGTCCACTCTTGAGAGCTCCCAATGGAAATATGCCTAACGGCCTTATTGGGCTATCCTTAGTTGGAATTATGCAAAACTGGTACATGTCATATTTGAAACATATCATGTTGTACCAACATTGTAAAATGCTAACTGAATAAACATTATTATTATTATTATTATTATTATTATTATTATGTTTTATAAATGACTGTTGTACCTGCTTTGAGGGGTAAAGTAAACTGTCCTGATAAAGCTCCTATTTTGAACAGTGAATTAGGTAATACTAAAAAGCGTTCTTATGCACATTTCCTGTCTGATGGTTTTGTCAGTTCAATTGAAGGTAATGGCAGGAAATATATTAAAGTATTACGAGACACTATAATATTGTTAGACATATCATATATTATGCGTCTTGAAGTTTCCTGTTATTAGTTCTTGCTCTGTTAAATTATTAAACTCGGTTATTATTTTCATGCTAGTTTCCTTCTACCTGGCCTTTTTGGGGGTGATTGTAGACATCGGTTTGAATTTTATTGATTATCTATATGGTGTCTCTCTCTCTCTCCACTTCGTAACAAAATGTATTCAGATACCAAATAAGGAACTGAACAAGTTATGTCCAAAAAATAGCAAATAAATATATATATATAATATATATATATATATATATATATATATATATATATATATATATATACTGTATATACCGTCTATAATATATCCATAAACACACAAAATCTATCCTCAAGGTTATATTTCACACATTCACACACACACACACACACACACACACACACACACACACACACACACACACACACACACACACACACACACACAAGAGTTACTGTAATATCTTTCGTCCATCAAGTACACCCTACCCCAATATATATATATATATATATATTTCTTCAACAATACAAAAATCAATCTTTCATCTTCTCTCAATATTCTTGGTGTCTCTTTTTCTTCTGCTTTCACTTGGAAGGACCATATTACCAGTCTTGCTAAGGCAGCCTCCCAGAAGCTGGGTGTGCTCAACCGCCTCAAGGGGCTCTTTACCCCTGTGCAGCTTCTTGCACTGTACAGGGGCACAGTGCGTCCTTGTATTGAGTATTGTTCACATGTGTGGGGAGGACCCTCACACACCGCACTCCTAGACAAAGTAGAAAGGAAGGCCTTTCGTATCATTAATTCCCGCCCTCTCACCAACTCTGTGCAAACTCTCTCTCCGCCGCAATGTTGCATCTCTCTCGCTATTCTATCGCTACTACAATAATCAGTGCTCCTCAGAGCTCTCCCAGTGTATACCACTTCCTCTACGTAGGGTACATGGTACCCGTCTTGTAACACAATGCCACCCCTACTCTGTGCAACTCTCCAACCCGAGAGTGAAACGTTACTCTGTCTTTCTTCTATTCAACAGCTGAGCTCTGGAAGTCTCTCCCAGAATCAGTCTTTACCTCCTCCTATGACCTAAATTGCTTAAAATTCCGTGTATCTATGCATTTTGGCTCTAACGTCTTTTGATTTTGGCCCTGTCACTCCTTCAACTATGGGGAGGCACTCACTACAGGCAGTTCTGCCTTTTTTCTCCCTCATTCACATAGAAAAAAAAAATATATATGTATATATACTGATTATACTGTATATATATATATATACGATATCTATCTAGCTATCTATCTATCTATATATATATATATATATAGATAGATAGATAGATAGATATCGTATATATATATATATATATATATATATATATATATATATACAGTATATACAGTATATATACATATATATATATTTTTTCTATGTGAATGAGGGAGACAAAAGGCAGAACTGCCTGTAGTGAGTGCCTCCCCATAGTTGAAAGAGTGACAGGGCCAAAATCAAGAGACGTTAGAGCCAAAATGCATAGATACACGGAATTTGAAGCAATTTAGGTCATAGGACTTCGGTGAGACTTTTTCTATTGCACTAGACATATCGAAAGCCTTCGATAGAGTCTGGCATAAATCTTTAATTTCTAAACTACCCTCCTTCGGTTTCTATCCCTCCATCTGTGCCTTTGTCTCTAATTTCCTTTCCGGCCGTTCCATAGCCGCGGTTGTGGACGGCCATTGTTCACTTCCTCACCCTATAAACTCCGGTGTTCCTCAGGGCTCTGTCCTATCTCCTATTCTCTTTCTAATTTTTATAAATGATCTCCTTAACTGTACCTTAATTCCCATCCATTCATACGCAGACGACTCAACCTTACACTACTCCATTAGTTTTTCAGAACGCCCCAGCCAGGAATCCCTCAACGACAAACGTAATGAAGCAATAGAACTCTTAAATTCTGATCTAAATACTATTTCCAATTGGGGCAGAGAAAACCTTGTTAACTTTAATGCCTCCAAAACCCAATTTCTCCATCTATCTACCCGTCAGGATCTCCCAGCGAACTATCCCTTATTCTTCAACAATACAAAAATCAACCCTTCATCTTCTCTCAATATTCTTGGTGTCTCTTTTTCTTCTGCTCTCATTTGGAAGGCCCATATTACCAGTCTTGCTAAGGCAGCCTCCCAGAAGCTGGGTGTGCTCAACCGCCTTAGGGGGTTCTTTTCCCCTGCACAGCTTCTTGCTCTGTACAGGGGCATAGTGCGCCCTTGTATTGAGTATTGTTCATATGTGTGGGGAGGTTCCTCTCACACCGCTCTCCTAGACAAAGTTGAAAGGAAGGCCTTTCGTATCATTAACTCCCGTCCACTCACCAACTCTCTGCAATCTCTCTCTCTCCGCCGCAATGTTGCATCTCTCTCGCTATTCTATCGCTACTATAATAATCAGTGTTCCTCAGAGCTATCCCAGTGCATACCACCTCCTTTACGTAGGGCACGTGGTACCCGTCTTGCAACTCAATCCCACCCCTACTCTGTGCAACTCTCCAACCCAAGAGTGAAACGTTACTCTCAAACTTTCTTCTACTCAACAGCTGAGCTCTGGAACTCTCTCCCAGAATCAGTCTTTCCCTCTTCCTATGACTTAAATTGCTTCAAACTCCATGTGTCCAGGCATTTTGGCTCGAACGTCCCTTGATTTTGGCCCTGTCACTCTTTCAACTATGGGGGAGGCACTCGCTATAGGCAGTTATGCCTTTTGCCTCCCTCAATCACATAGAAAAAAAAAGAAAAAAAGAAAAAAGGAGGAGGTAAAGACTGATTCTATATATACATATATATATATATATACATATATATATATATATATATATATATATATATATATATATATATATATTAACAGGAGAGGAAGAATTTCTGAATGTGCACGCGTGTGCTTCCTTACATATGTTTGTAGAAATAAGCTACAAACCAAAACATATATTTCCACCACCCACCATTATTATTAGCCACTCACTACATCTCCACTACCCTTCACCAGCATCCCTAAAATCATTTGTTACTTGACACTGCTGCTGTTGCTATAATAATTTCTCCCAAATTTTACTGCGTGAATGTGTGTGTGTGTGTGTGGCCAGTCAGGCGCGGCGGGGTAATCTAGTGTATATATAGATATCTTAAGGTGAAGCACAGGGACAGGTGGAGGCTGAGAGAGACGCAAGCAACCATTCACAAATTTAACTATTTCTAGTTTTCACTACCGCCCAGTAATATATATATATATATATATATATATATATATATATATATATATATATATATATATATATATATATACAGTATATATATATTTTTCTATGTGATTGAGGGAGGCAAAAGGCATTACTGCCTATAGCGAGTGCCTCCCCCATAGTTAAAAGAGTGACAGGGCCAAAATCAAGGGACGTTCGAGCCAAAATGCCTGGACACACGGAGTTTGAAGCAATTTAAGTCATAGGAAGAGGGAAAGACTGATTCTGGGAGAGAGTTCCAGAGCTCAGCTGTTGAGTAGAAGAAAGTTTGAGAGTAACGTTTCACTCTTGGGTTGGAGAGTTGCACAGAGTAGGGGTGGGATTGAGTTGCAAGACGGGTACCACGTGCCCTACGTAAAGGAGGTGGTATGCACTGGGATAGCTCTGAGGAACACTGATTATTATAGTAGCGATAGAATAGCGAGAGAGATGCAACATTGCGGCGGAGAGAGAGAGATTGCAGAGAGTTGGTGAGTGGACGGGAGTTAATGATACGAAAGGCCTTCCTTTCAACTTTGTCTAGGAGAGCGGTGTGAGAGGAACCTCCCCACACATGTGAACAATACTCAATGCAAGGGCGCACTATGCCCCTGTACAGAGCAAGAAGCTGTGCTGGGGAAAAGAACCCCCTAAGGCGGTTGAGCACACCCAGCTTCTGGGAGGCTGCCTTAGCAAGACTGGTAATATGGTCCTTCCAAATGGTGTCTCTTTGACACCAAGAATATTGAGAGAAGATGAAGGGTTGATTTTTGTATTGTTGAAGAATAAGGGATAGTCCGCTGGGAGATCCTGACGGGTAGATAGATGGAGAAATTGGGTTTTGGAGGCATTAAAGTTAACAAGGTTTTCTCTGCCCCAATTGGAAATAGTATTTAGATCAGAATTTAAGAGTTCTATGGCTTCATTACGTTTATCGTTGAGGAATTGCTGGCTGGGGCGTTCTGAAAAACTAATGGAGTAGTGTAAGGTTGAGTCGTCTGCGTATGAATGGATGGGAATTAAGGTACAGTTAAGGAGATCATTTATAAAAATTAGAAAGAGAATAGGAGATAGGACAGAGCCCTGAGGAACACCGGAGTTTATAGGGTGAGGAAGTGAAGTATGGCCGTCCACAACCGCGGCTATGGAACGGCCGGAAAGGAAATTAGAGACAAAGGCACAGATGGAGGGATAGAAACCGAAGGAGGGTAGTTTAGAAATTAAAGATTTATGCCAGACTCTATCGAAGGCTTTCGATATGTCTAGTGCAATAGAAAAAGTATATATATATATATATATATATGCACTGAGGTATGCAAATAAAGTTTGGCAACAAATAGTTAGTAAAAATATAGCATAGCTATATAATGTCGTACTGTAATGAAATCAGTCTACACATGTTAGATTCTACGAGAGAAAACACTTTCAAAATGTTTGTAACCAATTTTCAGTTGAAGTATGTAAATACAGATATCCATGCTTACCTGTTCATAAGATTCAAACTGGCGATCTTGTGATAACGAATACAGAAAAATAATTACTAAGTTACAGTTGGCGATTTTAGGTTCGTAGGCGCACTTGCAAATATGTATATTGTATACTCCTCTCTCAATCTACTGTATATTTTTCATTTGTTCGACTGGTTTTACTATATATTATTTGCTTATTAAAATCAAGGTTTTTACTTTCCCTCTTAACTGACATTTTTATCTCTTTGTGTTAATATTTTTGTATTTCATATTGTATATGATTCCCGATTCTAAATCACCTGTATTCGTTATAGATGTTGTAATTTGCTGATGTAGTGGATAGCGTCTGGAGTCTCATTTTGGTTGTTCAAGTTGACACCCACCTCAGAACAAGGAATGTTTCGTACACCACTCCAAGATGTTACCGTCTTCCTTGAGCAAGGAAAGGGGACGTTGGATCGGTGAGTAGCTCTTCCTGCTGATGTAGCCACCGCCTGGCTGACACAAAGCCATGCCCTGGGTGATTGTTCACTTCAGGCCATTTGGGGTCTATATAATTTATACGTGTTTGTGCATCAGTACCTTTCTTTCCAGTTGGCAACACTCAGTTGGGACCTATAAATCAATAAACATCTTTACATACATGCAGGCAATCACAAACATACACGCATGTTTACACACACACATTAGGGTGTACACATGCACACACACGGACAAAACATAAACAAACTAATTAATTCGCAGACAAACACAAGTATATAAACACATACACAGGAACACCCCTAAATGAGGTGTATGCTGGTGAATGACGGTAGAGTTGGTGTAGCGGTCTAGTGGTGGTGGTGGTGGGTGAAGCCAGGGAGCCCCCAATTAAGAAGGTGTCACTGTCTTTTTTTATCTTTCTCGCCTTTTCTCTCTTTCCCTGGCTTGTATCCATTCGGCCCCATTCAGCCTACTGTTTTAAGACGTTTACCCCCATCCAGGTGTCAATATTTTCCTGGCGAGCGGTAGCGAGCTAGTATATACATATTTTTGTTTTGACAGCAACCTATATTTGTACATTTTTCAATAGAAACATTTCTCCGGCGAAGCCGGATTTCTCCATACAATGCTGGCTCGCTATCGCTCGCCAGGAAGAAATCGAAGACCTGGATGGGGATAAACGTCTTAAAACAGTTGGCTGAATGGGGCCTAATGGATACAAGCCAGAGAAAGAGAGAAAAGGAGAGAAAGATAAACAAAGCCGGTGACCCCAATTAAGACGGTGTCACCTTGCTGTCACCCACGCAGCACCCCACGTCAGCCCACCCACAGCCTCACCTGTGTACTGCCCACCTTTGATATTATTTCCTTGCAGTGCCATAATTTTCACCATGTTATATGACTTGGTTTGGCACTCTCAGTACCATTATGGGTACAGGGGTCCCTCAATAATCGCGGGTGCTACGTTCCCGAAAATGCCGCAAATAGCTGAATCCGCAAATACTCAGTACGGATTCCCCAAATTACTCCCTATCTATCTACCTACCTAATTGATCTATCTCCTTCATACATTAACCTAGGAATATATATTTATAATAATACAGATCGACAGTCTGTTATATCTATAACATACAGGGTGGCGCATAGTTTGGTTACCCACCTGCCGGACATTGGAAACTTTGCGTCTCAATATATTTGTATAGCTAAGCGGTAGTCTGTGTGAACCGCGTAATGGATATTATATAACAAGCAATATCTTCACAACCATTGCATACACTGGCTATTATATTACCTCATTAAATACAGAATAGATAGTAAAAGCTACTTGTATTTTATATATTATAATACAATAAACTGACATGAATAATGATGAGTATATGACAAATTATACACAGTAATAGTTTATTAACTTTTTAATTTAGGCGGGATTTCGATTATTTTCCGAAATTTCCCACAATTGAAAACACTTGATTGGAGTAGATAAATATGTAAACAACGTGATGGTGTTATAAAAATGGTTGTAAGTGTCTTTTTCCGATATATCGACCTTATAATATAATATAGCCTACTTTGATAGTGCGTGAAATATATAATTATTAAAAAAAGGTGAACCTTTCTATCATTAATTGTAGGCCCATTGTGAGGTGGGGCAGGTAGTGAAGACTCGTTTTCTGTGGGCTTGCTGTGGAGGGGAGATTGTCTGCTTCCATTCTCTTTGATGAGAGCATTTGGGGGAGACTGTTATATATCTGCGTGATTTAAGCCCTTCTTCCTTGGTGTCTTTGGCAGAGGAGATATCAAGGGCAAGGTATCCACCAAGGGTGTACTGGATGGCAAAGGTGCCGGCAATACTGGTAGAGGTAGGCTGGGTTGGTTGGTGGCAATCGTTGCATTCCTGCATTCTGGCATCATTGCAACCTGGCATTCCGGCATATCAATAATGACCACATGATAATTAGTTCATTAGACGAAAGTGCATACTGGTCCATTGATAATGAGTAGCTTTGTTCATTAACCCGTACAGCCCCAGTGACGCGCCTGACGCGTCGGCGATGTATGTAACGCACAGCCCCGTCTCCGTAACCTCAGGTGTAGCCACTCAAGAGGGCTCAGATTTGTATGGGAACTGTGTACGTATCCCACGCAACCGTGCCGATGGTTGAAAACTCTCGAAGTCCACGTGCGTGCGCGCGAGCGCGCAATAACCTGTTTTTTTTGGGTAATTGCCTTCAATTTTTTACTCTTGTAAAATACATTTTCGGGGGCTCTGTAGGACCATTCTTTAAGCTTTTTGAGCGGTTTTTTGTGGTTTTTCCTTCATTCCTAACCCATTCGCTATTGTTTCTGGAATAAAACCATTTTTTGAAAACCGGCCGGGTTCTGGTGAACAAACATTACAAAACTAGCCGGGGCTGGACGGGTTAATAGAGCTAACAACTGTAGTCAGCTTTTAGATGACCCCTCATAATATATATAAAAGGTTATATCACGTCAAAGGTTTGGTGTGCATGTGAGTATATTTGTTCCATGTGTTTATTTACTGTAGGTGGTTTTGTCATATGGAGCGAACGGTTGCGGATATATGGACTTAGGAGATTAACGAAAGTAAGGTAGATGGAAGGATAAGGAGACCGAGACATTGGAAGAGGAAGGTAGAACATATGGCTAACTTTATCTGTATGCGATGAGCTTTTCATCCTTATATTCCGGCTATTATTGCTCGATTATATTCGGTATATAAGGGATTGTGAAAGTCAATGGGTTAACTGAGATAAACTTTACCCTTTCGATTCCTAGAGAGCCTTCCAAAGCTGAGCAAAATTGTCAATGTTAGCCAGACTATCTTAAAAACAAAATAACACTGCTGAAAGGGTTAAGTTTCTTGGTAAGGCATGGGACCAAGAGTTGTCAGTGGAGGAGGTATCACACGAGAGATTTTATTGTAAATTTTCGATAATCAACCTTCTTCCGCCCATTTTCTGGGATCTTTTGGTCTGGTATCGGAAGCTAGACTCAAGATTGGTTAGTGGGCAAATTCTATTGGACCTCTCTTTGTAGCGAAATAGGCTGTCTCAATTTGAGGATATTTGCAGCTTGTTATAATGTTTCATTGTTGTCAAGCAACGAAATTATTCACCTCATAACACAAGCACGAGCCAAGATTCGATAAGTGTGGATTAAATACAAGGATCAAAGAGCAGGATGAGAGGGCAGAGCATATATAGGTTTTATCTTGTCATATGAGTGTTATTGTCTCGCAAATAGTATCACCCTTTTCAAGATTGTGTTATGAGAAATTCATATACTTATTCATTTGATCACGAAATAAGTTTGGAAAAACTGCAAAACAACTTAAAAAAAAAATAAAAAAAAATAATCAAAAATGTTTTCAATACATCCTCACACACATGCCGCTAATTTAGTATCGTTGGACCTCTTTTCCACCCTGCTTAGAAGTCTCCCATTGAAGTTACAGAATATTAAAATAGTTTGCCTCGCATTCTGCTATATAGATCAGTGTTGACACGGAAAGTAGAGGGGAAAATGCTTGTGTGATACCGATTTCGGCTAGGTCAGACATAATTATTTGGTATCAGCAATATCTAAAACTTGATTTAATCGTTTTGAGCGAGATACACAAACATGTTCCTACTCATACCCACCCTATTCAACATCAGATATACAGTAATACAGCACAGAGCGAGCCAAACGTAATGACAGCTGAGTCATGACTTATTAGCGCGACGATGTTTTGTAACAACTTAGGATTATTAGGCAATATGATATCACATCTTACGTATTAAAAAGTGCCCTGAGGTTGTAAGTGATCTCCTAAATGAGGCTGTCCAGTCTTGTATAAGGGGGTAATAACAAACTCCCTATTAAGTATTGCTCCCAGATATTCTTATTTTTAAACTCAAGATAATATTAATTAAATACAAACCAATGTGGATGTCCTCATAATTATACAGACGCATAACAAATCACCGCGTTTGCTCACGAAAATGTTACGGTGTAAGGGGGTCCACCTCGCTTTTTTATCTTTCTATCCCTCTCTCTTTGGCTTGTATCCATTCGGCCCTATTCAGCCTACTGTTTTAAGGCTTTTACCCCCATCCAGGTGTCAATATTTTTCTGGCGAGCGGTAGCGAGCCAGCATATATGTATTTTTGTTTTGACAGCAAGCTAAATTTGTAAATTTTTCGATAGAAAAATTTCTCCGGCGAAGCCGGATTTCTCCATACAATTCTGGCTCGCTATCGCTCGCCAGGAAGAAATCGACACCTGGATGGGGATAAACGTCTTAAAACAGTTGGCTGAATGGATACAAGCCAGAGAAAGAGAGAACAGGAGAGAAAGATAAAATAAGCCGGTAACCCTCCTTAAAGTTCCTCCCACAATGTTTGGCTGTTGAACATATTGACTTCCTCCGATAATAGTTCACACCCGCCAACAGAGATAATAGTTCACACCCGCCAACAGAGATAATAGTTCACACCCGCCAACAGAGATAATAGTTCACACCCGCCAACAGAGATAATAGTTCACACCCGCCAACAGAGATAATAGTTCACACCCGCCAACAGAGATAATAGTTCACACCCGCCAACAGAGATAATAGTTCACACCCGCCAACAGAGATAATAGTTCACACCCGCCAACAGAGATAATAGTTCACACCCGCCAACAGAGATAATAGTTCACACCCGCCAACAGAGATAATAGTTCACACCCGCCAACAGAGATAATAGTTCACACCCGCCAACAGAGATAATAGTTCACACCCGCCAACAGAGATAATAGTTCACACCCGCCAACAGAGATAATAGTTCACACCCGCCAACAGAGATAATAGTTCACACCCGCCAACAGAGATAATAGTTCACACCCGCCAACAGAGAGATAATAGTTCACACCCGCCAACAGAGATAATAGTTCACACCCGCCAACAGAGATAATAGTTCACACCCGCCAACAGAGATAATAGTTCACACCCGCCAACAGAGATAATAGTTCACACACCCGCCAACAGAGATAATAGTTCACACCCGCCAACAGAGATAATAGTTCACACCCGCCAACAGAGATAATAGTTCACACCCGCCAACAGAGATAACATTGCAGAGCTAGTGGTATTATTTGTACACTCAAAGCTATTTAAAGGGGAATGGGCCGGTTTTCTGGACCACTTTCTGCCTCATGTTTATCCCCATTAGTTATCAGATGTTAAGATGGTTGCCCCATTAGTTAGTCGATTTTAAGACCTTTCACCCAATTTCTTCGTCAATATTTAGACCTTTCGTGTTATTTAGGTGTCGATTTTTTCCTTGGCGAACGATAGTGAGCCTGTAATGTTGGAAGAACCGGCCATCGGCCGGGAAATTTGTCTACTGAAAAATTTACAAATTAAGCTAGAAGGGGGATCTAATGGATGTGTTTTTTTTTAATTTGATGGAGGTCTAGTGAAGAAACTAGAACAATAATGAATACATGCAAAAAACGCCCAAAAAGTGAACCATCCCTTCTTAAGAATAATATATTATGGCAAACATAATATACAGCCTTAAGTTGTTATATGATATACTAATCCTGGTGTGTGTGTGTGTGTGTGTGTGTGTGTGTGTGTGTGTGTGTGTGTGTGTGTGTGTGTGTGTGTGTGTGTGTGTGTGTGTGTGTGTGTGTGTGTGTGTGTGTGTGTGTGTGTGTGTGTGTGTGTGTGTGTGTGTGTTAGTTTAGGTATGCAGATGCACAATAATCTTATCATACCTAAAATAAGCTCTGTCACAGCTGTTTGTGTTGGCGGCTGTACACACACACACACACACAGACACACCCACTCACACTCACACAGACACACACACACATACACACACACGATAAGAGAGCCACCCAGGAACCAACACAACATATTTATACACACTTACAACCCCCCATTCACACAGAAAGTCAAAACGACCCCAATAAATTTACTCCAATATAATATGTGGAAAACTTGAGTTCCTGGTGGCCCTGTTGGAGATACTGTAGTTAGAGAGAGAGCGGCCATATTCTTCTGTGGACGCCATTTTGGTGCCGAAATGGTGGCAATGCATAATTTAGATACATATTAAGTAACACCCCGTTCTTAACATTAATCATCAATTATAAACCCCAATGTACTTGAATAAACTAATGAAAGCATAATATTATGGTCCTCCCGGGATTCGAACTCGGGACACCACACCTAGAGCATAAGCATCTAAACCATTACACCACCAACACAGTTAAAGGTTGAATGCACGACGATCACATATACCAAACTTATATATCCTGTATCAGCATTGCCGAATGTGTATTATAGTTTAGGACATTATGTGAGTTGTTGTTGTTGTCGTTCCCTAAGCTGCCTGGCCGAACATAATGTGAGTGTCATGACAGTCTAATAACACCACTGGCACCAATATGGCGGAGTTTGGCCGATCTCTGTCACTGTAAGGTCTCTTGGCCCTCTCTCCCTGATAGACGGGAAATATTGGCAGGTTCAAGGCGCTCCGAGGGAATTTTTAAGGGAGCCCACCTCGCTTTGTTTCTCTGTCTCTCCCTCTCTCTTTGGCTTGTATCCATTCGGCCCTATTCAGCCTACTATCTTAAGACGTTTACCCCCATCCAGGTGTCAATACTTTCCTGGTGAGCGATAGCGAGCCAGCATAAATATATATATATATATATATTTTTTTTTTATAGCAAGCTAAATTTTTTAATTTTTCGATAGAAAAATTTCTCCGGCGAAGCCGGATTTCTCCATACAATACTGGCTCGCTATCGCTCGCCAGGAAGATATCGACACCTGGATGGGGATAAACGTCTTAAAACAGTTGGCTGAATGGGGCCGAATGGATACAAGCCAGGGAAAGAGAGAAAAGGAGAGAAAGATAAAAAAAGCCGGTGACCTCCCCTTAAGCATAATAATTATATTCGTCGGTGGAAATGGTTGCTTGCAGATACCGGGTCGTTTCTCAGTCACTCTCAAGGATATGGGGGGCCCCGTGCTACACATCTTGGGGGCGGGGGGAGAGAGAGAGAGAGACCGGTATATATATGTCACCACTCGACCATGGAGGCGCGTTTAGTATATTCTGGGGAAATACATAAAGCACATTGTAAGCTTAACCTAGATTGTACCCTATACATTATCCCGGTCTATATGAGAAATCTCTCCTACTTTATATTCTGGCTAACATTAGACGATTTAATTCAGTTTACGAAGGGCCTCAAGGAAAATAGGTGATCAATACTAAGTCAATAATGCCTCTGACTCCCACAGAACCTTCTTGGGATGAATAAAATCGTCTAATGATATCCAGAATTAGCTATTGCATAATCCTCAAGGGGTTAAATGTAGCAAATATGTAACGAACATGTTGAACAATACTTAGAGTGAATAATTTACACTGTGTGAACAACTATGCAGAATAGTGTAAAAGCGGAATTACACGAGATTAATTTTCAGCATTTTTTTTATCCGCAACTTTATTTTCTGGCAACATTCTGAAACTATTTTGCAATGGTATCGTGAACTAGACTGAAGGTAGATTATTATAAGTGACACAAATATGATATAATTATATTGTAGAAGCTGCCAGAAGAGAGTTGCGAATACAAGTTGTGGGATAAAGTGCTGTTGTGACACATCAAAACTTTACCGTAATTGTATGTTTTGATCCTTGATTTTAAAATAAGCATACATATACAAAATACTATTACAACCCAGTAACGGCCCCTTGATTACAATATATCACCTGGTTGCCCCCTCTTAGCCACTCCCAGCATGTAATCAAAAGCATAATGCAATGCCTCCAATTATTCTTTTGTTTTGGCTGTATAAGAAATTTAAAACAAAATAAATAAATACAAAATAGGAAAAAGTGGGGATTGGGCCTGAGTATATAGAATAGAAGAAATGTATGCCTTAAGCCGGTATCACACGAGCGCTTCTTCCTACAACTGTATTCGTCTACATTGTTCTGGAAACTCGTTAGGGAAATATTGGAATAGTTTTGTCACATAAATTAATCAATTTTCAGTTTAGTTTTCGGTATCAGCGCAAATGATCATAGAAAAGCTACTGAAAGAATAATGGCAAGAGTAGATTGACGATTATATCTCTCGTATGATACTCTCTTCAGTGGTGCGTTCAGCTTTAATTTCGTCTTTCAACCTCTTACTGTCACAGGCATCGCCGTTCGATCTACAAATATATGATGTCGTTTGCATTCCTTTGAGAACCCAGTCACAGTTAACCTGAATTAACTTTTGCCCTTTACCCGTAAAATATATGGAGAAAAATCCTTCCTAATCCCACGTCCCTTTTGAAATGCTACAACACAGTAAAATTCAGAGATAAAAATGCCTCCTTATCTACCCTCCCTTTTGATATGCAATACCACAACAAAATTCGTATGGAAAAACGCTTCCTAATCCGACCTCTCTTTGGAAACGTAACACCCCCAACGAAATGGCAGACAAAAATAGGCACCAAACAAAACAACGAAATGCAAGACAAAAATAGCCACCAAACAAAACAAACAAACAACGAAATACAAGACAAAAATAGGTACCGAACATAAAACAAACAAACAAACACAGTCCACGTCCACGGGCCTGTAAACAACAACAACACAGGCGAATTAGCAAAGTAAATTGGTGGTCTCGATGCCCGACTAACGACCGGGGAGGGAAAGCGATCCCAGGCTAGGAAACCCGACGCCAACAACCAATTAAGTTGCATCGCTCAGGTCGGGCAAAATATGTGAAACTGTAGACGGGTGGAGGGAAGGGGGGGCCTGGGGGAGTCTGGCTTTTATTATACTGGTTTGGGATGAGGGGGAGTGGTGGGGGATGTGGAGAAAGGGGTGTGATGTGGATGTGTGTGGTGGATACTGAGGGGGTGGAAAGGCTTGAGGGGGAGGGTGTGATGTGAAGGAGGGGGTGTGATGTGGATGAGTGTGGTGGATACTGAGGGGGTGGAATAGCTTGAGGAGATGATGTGGAGGAGGGGGTATGATGTGGATGTGTGTGGTGGATACTGAGGAGTTTTTAAAAGTTTGAAGGGGAGGGGTGTGGTGTGGAGGAGGGGGTGTGGTGTGGATGTGTGTGGTGGATACTGAGGGGGTGGAAAAGTTTGAAGGGGAGGGTGGGGATGCGGATGTGGGTGGTGGATACTGAGGGGGGTGGAGAGGCTTGAGGGGGAGGGTGGGAATGTGGAGGTGTGTGATGTGGATGTGTGTGGTGGATACTGAGGGGGGAGGGTGGGGAATGTGGAAGAGGGGGTGAGAGGGGCCTGGGGGAGTCTGGCTTTTATTATACTGGTTTGTGATGTGGGTTGGGGGAGGGGGAGTGGTGAGGGATGTGGAGGAAGGGGTGTGATGTGGATGTGTGTGGTGGATACTGAGGGGGTGGAACAATTTGAAGGTGAGGGTGGTGATGTGGAAGAGGGGGTGTGATGTGGATATGTGTGGTGGATACTGAGGGGGTTTGAAAGGGTTGAGGGGGAGGGTGGGGATGTGGATGTGGAGGAGGGGGTGTGGTGTGGATGTGTGTGGTGGATACTGAGGGGGAAGTTTGGGATGTGGAAGAGGTGGTTGTGTGATGTGAAAGTGTGGTTGATACTGAGGAAGATATAAGGCTTGAGGTTGGTGTGACTTGGTAGAGGAGTGATGAGTGGTTTTGCATGGATGTGGAGTGGAGTGATGTGAATGTGTTGAATAAGAGAAAGGGAGAGGGCTGGGGTTGGTTTGAAGGCGGTGGAGTGGATTGGTGTGGATGAAGGGGCGAGGGAAATGATTGGGGTAGGGTGTGGATGTGATGAAGGAGATGGTGATATGGATGTAACTATGCTGTATGAGGTGGAGGAAGTCGTGTAGCTATTGAATATGATGGAGGAAGAAGTGATTTGAAATATAGTGTGTTTTATTCCAACTGATGGTAAATTGAATCCCTCGATTCTTAATGTAAAAATATGATTCTGTTATGTCTCTGCAGCATAAAAGTGCAAAATGTTCACAATTAATAACACATTTCGCCACAAGATGTTAGTACTGTACTAGCCGAGCTATTAGGGTGGCAGGATAGCAATTTACCATCAGCTGGATGAAAATAGACTATAGTAAGGAGGAGTGTAGTTGGTGGATGATGGGGTAGGGAAAGGGTTGGGATTGATGTGGTGGATGGAGGGGTGATGTGAGTGAGGTAGAGAGGGTAGGGTGATATGTGGATAATGAAAGGAATGAGGGTGACATGCAGTTGAAGGCATGTGGTTGAGTTTATATGGATGAGACGGACAGCTCATAGTCGTGGTTCTGGAGTGGGTTGATGTAGATATGTGAATGAGGAGTTTATATTGTGCTATCATTATTCTGGTATTACAATTGATGAGAGTGCTGGATGCAGGGGTGGGTTCCTTATTACCGGTATTATTGGTATTGTGTTGTAGAGGAGAGATAATTTGGATTGTGGATGTATCAAGGTGGAGGTTTGTGAGGTGGCGATCTTGACATACAGCTTTAAAGATTCCCAGTCTGAGAGAGTGTGTGTGTGTGTGTGTGTCTGTGTGTGTGTGTGAGACGGAGGGAGGCAAGAAATACCTACCGGGCGGAATTCAGATACCCATGCCGTGTTTACTCCCATTTTCTCCACTTTCCATCATCCCCTCCAGATTTATGGTGTAACTCACCTAGAATTTATAGGGCCCACCTTCTGGTTTACGTTCTTTTCTCCAACAAGTTGTTTTATCCACAATTACTTCTACATTCAGAGTCGATGCACCCACGCCTAGCTTTAACCTAACCTATTCTATAAACACCATGTGAGGAGGAGCTCTTTATTGACAACGTTTCTCAACACCCCATATGGTGTTTGTATTCATTCCGTCTATTTTTCCAAGTTTATTTTATTAACCTATTCTAGCCTTAAGTAAATGTATCCTTTCCTAGGTCAACTTTAGCCTTACATTTTGTGTATCCTACCCTATTTAATCGTATCCTATACTAACCTAATTATCTATATACCGGTACTGTATATCTTAACTCCACTTAATCTAACCTAACCAAACGTAATGCAATCTTACCTAACATAATTTAATCTAACCTAGTTAAATCTAACCTAGCCAAACTTATGTGTCCTAACTTTAACTTATACAGTACCTTGCCAAAACAAGCCTACCTATAAATACACCGAACTTAACCTAATCAACATGAAAGTGTGGGCCTATATAACACGAGTATGGAGGGTAAAATCCTTATAAGCGAACCGACTTATCCACGACAAAACCGGCCATCCATCTCCTGAGTGATTGTTGACACACGTACTCCCACTGCCCTTTCATAAACTGTAACATACGGGCCTTTGGGTGAAGGGTTCGGGGTATTCCGGGGGGTCGTTGGAATGTATTGTTCAATTGCATTTTGGCTTCACATGGAATTCTTGAGTGGTCTTTATCACTATTTTAAAGGCCGTAGATCCGAGTGGGTTTACGCTTATAGTTAGTACAAAGGAGTACAAAAGAAATCAAGCAACAACAGATCTAGTGACCCTTCTAGGTTGCTTGTCCTCCACAAACCTGAGGGATTCATTGGTCCAACAGTGGTTTAGAGTGGGTACGGGAACATTGTGAAAGCGAATTACTGCCCTGGTAACTAATGTCCGTGGCAGGACTAGGAAGTTAAGTAGGGGACAGATGGTTAGTAACGGGGGGACTGAGGGGGGGATAAAATAAAGTTATTCATTTACAACGCAGTCCGGTCGCGGTTTGATGTTTCGAGATATTTGTCTAGGCGGAGTATAAATGAATCAACGATGATGCAGTCTATAACGTTTCTTCTTCCCCCCATTCCACAAGTTTGACAACATCGATTGAAGAAGAAATTCTTAGATTCGATGTGAGTTTAAAAGATTTACCATAATTTTGCACACCGTTTCCTTCCTCCCCGCGTGTAATTAGCTTGGGTCGATAGTGAAGTACTTACTACAGTTCATATTTGTCGATTGCCTTTGATGATTTTTGAACACATTGATAAGTCACCTCTTAATCTGCGCTGGGTAAAGGAATAGATTTAATTCTCTAAGACGCTCTTCGTATGGTTTGTTCTTAGTTTGCTAGGTATCATTTTAGTAACTCTACGTTGAACTCGTTCTAGCTTGTTTATAATCTTTTTTTTGGTAATAAGGGCAGCCATGATTGAACGCAGTATTCCGAAGAGAGGGACGGACTAAGGAATTTGTAAAGTGTTAGGATAACTTCTTTGGATTTATGCTCAAATTGACTTTGCCAATAAAGCCAATTAATTTTGTTTGCCTTCTTAACCACTTCTGAACATTGTTGACTCGGTTTTAGGTTACTCGATATTGTTACTCCCAGATCGGTTTCGCCTCTGTTTACATTCTTAAGCTGAGTGCCATTCATCGAATAGTTTGCTTTCTCCAATTTAGGTATCCGATATGTAGTACTTTAGCATTTATCCGCATTGAAACTCTTTGCCAAATTTGGGCCCAACAATGACCAATTTATCTAGATTGTGTTGCATTACGGGTCAACTTGTTCTTTTGAGAGTACGCTATTTGCAATTTTTGTATCGTCAGCAAAATTTTGAGATTGTACAGGTGAGACCCTCATCTATGTCCCGTTTGATAGTAAATTAGAAAAAAAAGAAGGAAAAAAAAAAAATTGGTCCTAGTACCGATCCCTGGGGTACCCCGCTACTTACATTGGTCCATTTAGATGCCTTACCGTTTATGACTAACTCTTTGCTTTTTCTGTCCCTGAGCCAATTTTTCTATCCATTTCAACACACCGTCTTGTATTCCATGCGCTGTTTTTTAGTTTTAGCAGTAAACGTTTGTGGGGCACTTTGTCAAATGGCCTTTTGAAAAATCAAGGTCTCATATAATAGCTACATCTTTTACTCTCATCGTAGAGGTTGAGGATATCGTGGAAGAAGTCTAAGAGGTTTGTTAAACAGGAACGTTTTTACGAAAGCCGTGTTTGAGTATCTTTAAGTATGTTATTTTTCCCTCTAAGTTTATTTACGAGTCTCTGTCTCGTATGACCGTTTCTTCTAGCTTTTTACATACAACTGAGGTTAAGCTAATTGGACGATAGTTACTGGGTTAGGGATTTGCTGCCTTTTTTTGATATCGGTGTTTACGTTGGCTATAGCTTCCACTGATCGGGCATAGTTCCGAGACTGCAAGTAATTTATTGAATAGTCAAAATGCAGTGGTTTGGAGAGCTCTCCTTATCTTCCTTTAGAACTCTAGGCGAGATTGTATCGGTCCAGGCGTTTTTATTTACCTTGAGTTTATCTAAACAATTCAATACTTCTCTCCTCTGTAACGGTATATTTGCTTAGAACATCTTAATATCAATCGGAATCGGCGATGGTGTATGATATCTCACTGAGGTCTTCTGTTGTAAAAAACTGAATGCAAAGAAGGTATTGAGGGCATTACTCATTTGTACTTCGTCTTTGGTGTATTCTCCATTTTCATCGACTAACGGTCCAACATTTGAAGTACTACTTTTTTCTTTCTGATATAGACTATAGAATTCTTTTCGGGTTTGTTTTAACTTTGATTCGCAATATGTAACTTAAGTCCCCCTTTTTACTTTGCTTAATTAACTTTTTGGCTTTTGCGTCGTAGCTCTACAAACTTTCAGTCAGCCGTTGCTTCGGTCATTTTGTGAGGATTTTAATCTATCCATTAGCACATTTTTTTAGCAAGCAGGCCAGTTTTGAAATATCTTTTATTCCACCATGTGGGCTTATTATTATGCCTGGACGCCGTATTTTCGATGGTATGCAAGTCTTGGCACTGCTTTTAGGGTAAGTGGGCTTCGAATAACTTCCAAGTGTATTTATGTCGTTATTGTGAATTAAAAAAAGCTCCGTCATTTTTCTTTAAACCTAGCTCTAAGTTTTTTATGGAAGTTTGCTTTCTTGAAATTAGGTGACTTTTTCGATGCTACTATTTGGTTCGTTACTATAAACTTTAAAGGTGAAAGTTATCGTACGATGTCGCTGTTACTGAATTTCATCCCAACATTCAAATTCTCTATTATTCTTCTTTTGTTGCAAGTACAATGTCAAGACGTTATTACCACGTGTTGGCGTTCGAACAAATGATAAAAGCGAACTCTCTTGCAAGTTCGTATACAAAGTCATGTCCTGAGTGTGATGTAGAGTATCGCCCCACTTGGTCACAGGTAAATTAAAGTCGCCAAAAATTACGGTATCTTGTGAGTTACTTACATCTGCAATTTGTTCGAAAGTTTCTCGGAATCCAGTTTGCACTGATTGATCTGGAGGTCTGTATATTCATGCAAGTAAGTATTAGTTTTGTACCTTTATTATTCTTTATTAGCACAAAAGATGCGTCGAAAACGTTAATCACAATTTGAGGTTTTTGACAAGAGGTAGGGTTAAGACTTTCTATTGATATAAAGTAAAACGCCACCTCCATTTCGATTTATTCGCTTTTCTCAAACATTACTAACCGGGAAGTGAATACTCTGCTAAAAAGTCTCTATCTTCTGTATTGAAGCAAGATTCTGTTATGCCATCACGATCATAATTTTCTGTAAAACACTAGCTCCTCTAAATCTGAAAAGTTTATTTGCGTATGCTACGAGCCGTTGGGCATAGAAAAACCTTTAAATTTTGTTATTTTAGAACTCACGGAACGCTCTTTAATAAAAATTTTTGGTTCTTGTTCGGATCTCACATTTATGTTCATCGTTTGTCCTCCAGGTCCTCGCTGTCTTATCGTTCCGGGTCCTATCGCTGGTCCATGGCTGCGGACTGCTTCGTGTAGGAGACGACCCATGCGTGCTGAACCCACAGGTTTTAGATTAGTGCCAGCCTTGCGGAAACAGAGTAGGCTGTTGTAGAGTTTTCCAGAAAAAAGGTTGATGAATTCAAACTTCTTCCCTCAGGGACAAATATTTTAGTCGGCTATTTGTGCTGAAGGCCTTGTCGTAGAATTTGTCATGTGCGTCGATCATTGGGGAGAAATGCCTGAGATGATGATATTCCTTGACTTGTTTTTGTAGTGCTGGATCATCTTGCGATATTTATCCATCAACTCTTCGGATCTGGTGCGCATGACGTCATTTTGAACCAGCATGGATGACACAAGGGTTTTTTTTATTTCATTTGCATCCTTTGTGGTATCTTCGAAGGTCTGTCCACAATGTCGTCCAGTCCATCTCCTGGGATGCAAAATCTTTTTCGTTGAGAGGTATGGGACTCTGTCCGCAGCAACTCTTCGACCTGTCCTCGGTATGATGAATCCCCAACGAGCCTGGTCTCCATCTGGTTCGTCTTCCATCTCTACCAATATCTCAAATCTGTTTGACATTGTGACTGGTAGATGAGACCTTTTCTTCTGCGTTGGCCGTCACCGTTCCTCACCTGGTGTAAATCCGGAAACCCTGTGGTGGCGGGACTCTACGTACGGTCGGGGAGAGGATGGTTAGAACGGGGGCGAGGGGTTGGTATCTGTTCGTGCTAGCAGGCTTCTTGCACGAGATTGGGGGGAGAGACTACAGGTGTACAGAGGCTAGCTGTCCTGTTTTGATGTCGGCTCAGGTTCGTCAGAAGCTCTGCTAAAGTCAGTGTCTACTGCAGGTGTTGGATTGTTGGCAGATGACGGTTGGGCGGTGGTGGAATGCTGGAGTTTGAAACAATTGGAGTTCGTGATACTCCAACGTTGAGTGTATCAAACTCTTGGAGTGATTCCACTTCCTGGTGAGGGCATTGATCTTGTTGTGGGCTTCATCCCATTTTGCTGTCAAATCCTCTCGTTGCTGGCAGAGTCGGCAGACTTGTGATCGACAGGAAGCAAACATGGAAGCACCAAACCTACCGGCGCAGTTCGTACAGGCACGAGGCATGGTGACGATCAACTTTCTTCAGATCACTTCACTCACTTAAACACGTACTCACTTATATTCACAACCTACACTAAACTCACTTTAAAAAACACTTCACTTCCCTTCAGGTCGCTTCAACTTACTTAAATAGGCCTAACCGAAAACAAACAATGTTGAAATACACACAAATAGGTTATCAGATCGGTGATCGCCTAACCGAAAATTAAACAAACCTAAATTACATTTGAATACCCCCAGTGATAGGCCGAACCGAAAACAAGTTTTATGTTTATTTAACAGAAATAGGCCACCAGGGGTTATAGCCTATCCTAACCGAAACAAAAATTATGAAATACCGGTAGCAGAAATAGGGCCACCAGCGTGATAGCCTAACTGAAATTTAAAATTGAAGTACCAGAAATAGGGCCCCAGGATGATAGCCTAGACTAACCGAAAACAAATACCTGAAAAACTAAATTATGAAATACCGGTACGCAGAAATAGGCCACCAGCGGTGATAGGCCTACACTGAAAATTAAAATTGAAGTACGCAGAATCGCCACCAGGGATGATAGCCTAGACGACCCGAAAACAAAATAACCGAAAACAAAAAATTATGAAATCTGGTACGCAGAAATAGGCCACCAGCGTGATAGCCTAACTGAAAATTTAAAAATTGAGTACCGTACACAGAATAGGCCACCAGGAGATGATAGCCTAGACTACCCGAAAACAAGAATAACCAAAAACAAAAAAGGAATGAAATATGCAGAAGTAGTCTACCAGGGGTGATAACCTACCTAAAAAAGCAAAACATATATATATCTATATATAATAGAATATGTGACTAAATATAACAATTCACCAAAATAGAGATTATTAATAAAATAAGTGTAACTGCACACAAGGGTTACATATACTGTATCACAGATCTGGCGCTGGTGTCCGTAGGCTAGTCAAGCATGATTATATTTAGATAAACAAGTTATCAGTCCCAGGGTTACTACAAGGATCATGCACGCAACAACTAAAACTTACAGATATTATAGCTACAGTAGGATACTGAAAACGATACCTACTAAGTTAATAAGAAAATACAAAGCTAGTCGATTATGAGGTGCGCGTGCGTCCGTCTGCTACAGACGAGGATAACAAATGTACACAACAATGGTTTATCAGTTCCAGACAAGCAATAAAATAACATGCACGGCAACTACAGAACTATGGATGGAGGTTAAACAAGCACTTACCTACTGTTTCATTGCAACTTGAATAAGGAATTGGGATATGAAATACTCAAATTAGGATCGAGTTTTCTCAGTGGCGATGCGGAGCTGTTGGCGATGCTAAAGCCGGCGGGTGACTGTTGATGGCTTTTGGTCATATATTACTTTTAAAATACTAACAATACGAATTATATTAGTAATAACATCTACGAATAATACTAATAGTAAGCTGATGATGATCATTTTAATGAAAATACAGTAAATCAAATTATGGACAAAAATATGATACGAGAATTTTAAGACAAAATATATACTGTATATTACTAAAGGAGACGCATACTTAGAGAGAGAGAGAGAGAGAGAGAGAGAGAGAGAGAGAGAGAGAGAGAGAGAGAGAGAGAGAAGTTGTAAACAGTTCTTCAGTAGAGCAGTTCAAGAAGAGAGTAAATAGTATATTGCACACTGTAATGCGTGTAGTACAATAACAGTCTCTCTCCTTCCACTTCGAGTATCTCACCGGAATGGACCGCAAGGTCTCCGAGATACTAACTATTCCTTGTAACTCCTCGTATCTCTCTCTCTCTCAAAGTATGCGTCTCGTTTAGCAGTGTATAGTGTGACGCACCCCAGTGCTGTGCAACGCAACCTGATTGTACTCCTTGGTACTCGACTGTACTGCCCGTGATCTGGCTACCGTCAGCCGCAATGTATATTGAGTGTGACAACTTATAACTATGTTCTTTGTATCTCTGCAAAGGTCTCGTCATGTGCTAACCAGTGGTGGGTTTTGTTTTAAGCCATGTCGAGACCTTCCGGATTTAATATGTAGTATCAAATAGGAACGTTTGATAGCTAGGATAATGGAGAGTTCGAGAGAGAGTAGTGAGTTAGGCTTCAGAGCAAGAGTGTAGCAACGCGCCAGGGCTGCCGGCCGGGTGTTGCAGACGTATGGCACTGGTTGGCAGCCTTGCCCCTTATACGCTAGGCGCGATAGGGTTGGTAGTCCATTGTTGCCCTGCCTGGGCTGGGCCCATGTTGTCGTACCAGCAACATTGCGCTGGAGGCTGGCTGCGTGTTCTATGACCAGGTTGCCTAGAACCTTTGAGATTCTAAACATCCCCTTGCTCTCTCTCCCAACTTCTCACGGGGGGGTTGCGACTCTTTCTCTCTGACGACATTACTTCTCATTTTCATTCTTCTCTCTATTTAAATGCATAACCTTCCCTTGAGGTCCTAAAGGAGTTTTCAGCACTCACCTCGTCGTATTACTCTTAGGACAGCATATATTTTTACATGTATTAGATTTAAGGGGTTAATGTGAACAGCGATCTTCTTGATGAGGATAGTTTTTGTTGAACGTTCTACATGTTCAGAGTTATATGCCCAGCTCATCATCCCATTTTTGTGACTAGACTGGTGCCATGGGGGGTGTAAGAGCCCGACCATCGCCCAGGAGTTTGTCTGTAGTAGGGACGATGACTTAGCCTTGATTTTCAATACCGGCCAGGAGCGAGTGTAGCACCCGAACTACAGCTCGCTCGTAGTGCCGTTATAGTAGAGTAACGTAATTTATCTGTCCTTGGTGTTCTCTACAGTCCTTCTCCTGGTTCTCGCTTCGGTGCTGGGACTCGTTGTTCCTGTGACTTTGGCCTGCTAGCTAGAACACATGTTGATGATGAAGTGGTATATCTCTTTAGTTTAACTATTTTGTACATTGGCTTGCAGCTCTCTTTAAGTATATATCTATAACACTTTTACAATACACCATTACTCCGCAACACAAGACACACTATTTAATACTTTCATGTATCAATTAACTGCACTGTCGTTTTGGCTGCTGTGGTCCGAGTTCTGTTGCGTATGGCGCATACGGACTCGGAGGGGAGACAGAGTGAGAGAAGCGAAGTAGCCTATGCAGTAGTAGGCTACCGGCGCAGTACTGTTGCCCGCCTGCACCCTTTTAGTTATTCCAAGTATAGATTCATTATTATAATAAGTGACTACTGTTTATGTTCCTCCCATGTGTATTATTAGGTATCTACTGGATCATGACCATCTTGTATGCTACATGCTATGCATGTTAGTAGTGGGACAGTTAGTGTAGTGCACGCGAGGGGCTTTCAAGTAGGCGTGTACATTTGGTCCCATTTAAGCATTTCACTGTTCATTACCCTTTAATCCTGCTTCTATTCTACATTATTAGAGGCTTTAATTATTAACGTATTGAGCTTGAGTATTGCAATTTCTTTAGTAATAACGTAACCTATAAAATGTCTGAGGGAGTTTAGGCCTCATAGCCTACCCCTGTTGTACACTTTCGCCGCAGTTAAGGTACCCGGTCGTTACCGTAGACGATAACTTCCTGTATGGCGTTGGTGCTTTTGTTGTCTGGAGCATATAGTATTTGGGACTGGAATCGAGAGCGTGTCGTTGTCACTTACTAAGCCATTTCTGTCCTACGATCAAGATCCCGAATATGTATTGCCCGATCCATCCGTAACAAAATGGCGACCTTGCACAAGATTCAGTAGTATCCTATCACATGTTTTTTTGGAGGAACTATTCTATGCTACCTAGGAGAGCTTGCTCTAGAATTTTCTTGCCTAGTGGAGGACTTTTATTGTGTCCATCATTATTGTATTGGTGGACTTGCATATTGTTTTCGTTAGTTGTCTATAGTAGAGTCATTCAAGCATCTTTAACATTTTGTGAGTCGAGACTGCAATTAGTAATAATCACTTTTTTTTGTTTATGAACAGCAATTGTATAACCAGCACTATGTCTAATGACTCATCATCATTTTGGGGTAGGACAACACGGTACCGCCTAGTGACCAGCAAGTACATGCAGATATTTAGGGAGGGGAGCGTTATAAGTGGAGAGAGGGATGCCCGGGCATTTTTGCAGACCACCTTTGCACCGACAGCGCCTGCAGGCTATTGATTGTTACGGTCTTTTCGCTGTTTAGCCCGGTATTGGGCGGACTGTCCTGACAGTTTTGGCCCAACAAGAATTTGTGGCATGTTTTGTTGTGATGGCGATGGGGCGGTGGGGGGAGTGGGGTCTTGGTGGGTTTCCTCTCCAAGCCTCCATTCCACCCTCTACCCCTGAGCTGGCCCTCAGCCAGCGAGTCTTAGCACGATGCAGCAGGAGGTTTCTCAATGGACAAGCTTGGCTTACCCGTAAACACGTCCTCGGTGTGGTCCCCCATTTTGGTGCTCTCCCCCCCTAGGCCTGTCTCCTGAGATGTTTATTTCAGCTAGAATTAGCTAAGCTTAAGTGTGCGAGAGAGTCAACATGCTAGTGAGAACGGATTAAGCTGCAGGAGACTCAGATACAGACAGGCTATTATAGAACGGATTAAGCTGCAGGAGACTCAGATACAACCGCTATTATAAGAACGCATAGAGGTTGCTAGAATCCAGCCAATCAGGATGCAACCAGGTACCAGGGCCCTGAAATGGATGTCGAGAAGTCCTAGAGTAGAGACCACGGTGCGTCATCTCGGTGGTGGGCAAAAAACAAAACCGGTTTACAGACTCACTTTTTCCACGCATTTAATTAAGTTAGTACCCACCCATTTGATGAGACATGCAGTGACTGAGTTTTTTTGCTCGTTTCGAAAAGAAGTGTCGTGAGTATGACTGGCCGGAGTTAAATGGGCAGCATTAGTGGCGCCTCATCACGTCTATGGGTAAGGGTTGAAAGCCTACGATGCCACTGTCACTGGACGAGAGTGTCGTGTATGGACTGTGGTGAAGGAGGCGGTGCTCCGGGCCTACGAACTGCAACCCGAAACTTATAGATTGAAGTTTCCGTGGCGTGAATCAGAAGAGCGACGTCGTTTTATGGAGCACGCACGGGACTTAAAAACAGATGCATGTAATAACTGTTTTCGGTCCGAGCACGCAGAGTCGGCTGAGGAAATTAAGCAACTTTTTTCTATCTGGAAAAAAAAACAAGTTTTACAAATGGTACTGGAAACCGATCTACTACCGCTGAACATTAAGAAAAATGTCCCAGACAGTAGAGGAGGCTGCCAAGATGGCAGACCTCAGATTATCATTGATTCGTGGTTTGCGGTGCCGCTCAGATGGCCTGAGTCAGGGCAGAAGGGGGCGCTATAACCCCACCCACCAGAGTTTTCGATAATAACAAATCCTATGACACACCATAACGCACACTAAAAGCATTGGCACCTAATACACCTACAAACACAAGCCTCTCCCCGTTTACTAAAGGTCAGGCCCCTTCTTTTTCGCAGCCCGCACAAGGGAAGAAGCCCATTGGGATGTGAAATGTTACAATGTCAGAAGCTAGGGCCATTATTCACACGTGAGTGCCCTAGTAACCTCCCGCTAAGGAAGCCGGTGTCATTGTTCACAGTATCGGTGTGTCTCTGAAGGCTCAGCAACTGCCCGGGGTAGGTTGTCAGCAAGCTGAAGCACACGCGGTAAAAGAACGTACGCGAAGGCTCGACACCTGTCCCTGGACACTTTCTGTAGCCATCGTGACACAGGTTTGTGATTCTTGGGGGAGTGAAAAAAACCCCCTTTAAAACGGAGGGTTGACTTGTTTAGGGATACGGGGGCTTCGCAACTTGTTGAGGAACTTCACAGGGAAACCGATAAATGCGGCCAGAGTATGTTGTGGTGCATGGTATAAACGCTAACGAGGTCATATACCCACTTGTGAGGTTGGAGTTGAGAGTGGGAGAGGTGTTCAGGGAAGCTGGATGTAGGGATCGTTGAGTGTTTGCCAGTTGAGGGCGTCGACCTTCTTCTCGGCAACGACTTTGCGTGCCCACTTCCGGGACTCCACCCTTATTCGCGGCCCGACGTGGATGGTTGGAATCGGGATGGGTTGGGAGGCTACCAACAGGATGAGATGGCCTGTGTGGTAACCCGATCTCGCTCTGCGGCTCCTGCACAGCCTAGCACTCAACCTCGGGGACAGTGGAGGAAGGATCATGAGAATGTTTGCTAAAGGGCAGTAAAAGGACATTGATTCTGCTGCACTTCTCGTGATTCGGTACTTGGACCTATAATAAACACGGAGTTGACTCTGGCCCAGAGATGGTGTGTAACAAGGCAGAGGTGGGTATGACTTCGCGTGTGGCAAGTGCTGTAGCGAGAGCCACTAAGGCAGTTGAGCCTACTACCGGGGTAATGTCTTATTACAAAACCATCTTGATGCATTGACGCCCGGGGTCATTAGTGAGCATGCATCCGCTGTCAAGACGCTAGCCTACTCGTTATAGCGAAGGTGCCATAGAGTTGGTAGTAAGAATGGGGATGCGAAGCCGGAGATTTCTTTATGCTCAACAGGATATTGTTACACCGCAGATTTTTTAGACCCCAAATCGCGAAGTGGGGAGGGCGGTGCGAGGGTCAGTAGACCATGTGGTTGTTCCAATAAGTATAGAGTCCTTATTGTGTCTGGCGCTGATGTGGCCGGTGGCGGGTCCATTTGGGGGTAACAAAAACATTGCGGCATTGGCAGTTTTTCTGGTGGCCTGGGGTCAAGGTCTGATGTCTGTGCATGGGTGGCTGGGTGTGCGACCTGCCAACAAAAAACGGGGAAGCCTAACCAGACAATCCCGAAGGCCCCTTTTGTTTCCCAATACCTGTCACCAGGGGCCTGCGCTCCGTTCAGCAAAGTTGTAGTAGATTTGGTTGGCCCTTTCCCGCCTACTATAGTGGCAATAAATTCCTGTTGACAATCAGGATGTGGCTACGAGATATCCGTGACGCATGCCCCATAGAAAACGGCTCGGCAAATGGCAGTTGTTAGAAACTTATATTATTGTTTCTGTTTCCCGCTATGGATTTCCACATGAGGTGCAGTCAGACCAGGGGAGCAATTTTACAATCCAAATTGTTTCAAGCAAACCCTTCAGTTTGCACGGTATATTGTTCTGTAGTGCGTCATCCTACCATCCCGAGAGTCAGGGAAGTCTTGAGCGGTGGCAACTCGACCCTGCAGGTAATGCTACGCTGTTACTGTGCAGAACATGACACTGATGTGGGAGTTGGGTCTGCGTATGTTCTGTTCGCTGCACGTGAAGTCCCAGGAGAGAGCCTGGGGTTCAGTCCAAATCAGCTAGGTCGTTGGCCATAATGTGAGAGGACCTTTAAGTATGGTGAAAGAGATCTGGTGGAGGCGAAGAGAAGCCGGGGCGGGGTCTGTACTTAAACATGTCCTTGAGATCCGGAGAGACTTATAGGTTGCATGGCAGCGGCAGGTATAACTTGGTTAATGCACAGGGCTGTCATGAAGCACCTGTATGACGCCAAGGTGAGCTTCGGGAGTTTTCGGTGGGTCATGAGGTAATGTTGCTTTTTAAGACCTTTTGCCTGGACACCCCCTTTCTGCCAATTTCATTGGGCCGTATGTGGTGGCTACCAAGAAACTGTCCAAGCGACCTTGAATTTATCTCGTTGCAAAACACCTGACCGTAGGAAAAAACATCAGTTTTATGTCATGTTAACCCTCATGAAAGAGTATGTGAGATGCCCCTCAGAGCCTCTCACTGTCCCTGTGCTGGCCTGCAGCGGCCAGGGTGGAGAAGGAGTGGGGACAGTCATGGCTGCTGAGTAGGATAGCTGGGGACTGTGTCATTTCCGCGCGAAACAGTGGGCGGGGAATACTGAACAAGATGCTAGGCAAGCTGTAAGATCACCTGCCTGAGCACCAGGGTTGCTGCTTGTCCTAGGCCTGTTCAGGTCATACCCCTCTGTTTTCGGCCCGAACACCCAGGTCTCACTACTCAGGTAACGCACGACTGTGGACGTGCGGTGATAATGTTGGCCCTTCAAGTCATGTGCCCTACCGTGTGCCCCCGTAAGTTGCCCAGCTTTACGGGGAGAGCTAAAGTACATGTTGAGAGAGGGATGATCACTGAATGTTATGTGAAGTGGACATCACCCGTCACGTTAGCAGCCAAAACCTGACGGCAATGTGCGGTTCTGCATAGATTTTTTTCGTAGGCTAAATGGCTTGACCACTACCAACCCTTACCCTTTGCCTTTGCCTCGAGTTGAACGACGCGTGGACAAGATAGGGAATGGCAAAGTACCTTTTACTACAAATTGATCAAATTGTAAAAGGCTACTGGCAAGTCCCCCCTGTCGGACCGAGCTAAGCAAGTTGGTGGTTTTGTGTAGAATGGCAAGACCTACCATGTAACGTAATGCCTTAGTGGGCTTAAGAACGCACCTGCCACGTTTCAGAACACTATGAAACGATATTTTTGTGACGAAATCCCTAACTGCAAAACGGTCTACCTTGATGACGTGATAGTATATGAGGACGATTTGAAAATCACCAAGCACTTAGAGACCCTGTTTGGGAAGTTTGCACGATGCTGGCTGGTGGTGAACCTTAGGAAGTTGCCAAGTTTGTAAAGCTACTGTGCAGTATCTTGGCTTTGGTGGTCCGGGTTAAGGCCGGGTGTGCCCCCCCCTGAGCAAGATACAGGCTATCAATATGTTTCCCAGGCCCACCACTAAGCGCCATGTTCATGCGGTTCCTAGGTATGATAGGCTATTATAGGCGGCTTCATCCGGGGATCACTCTACTGTCTTAGCACCGTTAACTGATCTCACTGTCGAAGTCAGGAAGTCTGTTTGGGCTGCGGAGTGTCGAGGGCTTTCGACCTAGTCAGCACCTGCTGTTTACACCATCCGCTTTGAGGGCCCAGACTTCTCCAGATTTTCAGCTGGCGACTGATGCCAGCGGTGTGGGTGCCGGGGCAGTGTTAACTGTAAGCAGACTGATTCCGAGGGCTTGGAACACCCAGTGAGCTTCTTTTCCCTGTTTCCCCCCTCGCAAGTTTAATTTGTCGGCACAAAGTAAATTTACTCGACTACGATAGAGAAGTGGGAGCTTCTCGCTATCGTTTTGGGTCGCTCAAAACATTTCGAATTTTATGTTCCGCCGCCTACGGCCCGGTAGTTGCTATTTTATACGGACCATCATCCCTTGAAATTCCTAAATCAGTTTTCACAATCTGAATATGCGGTTTGACCAGGTGGTCCCTAATGCTCCAGAGATATAAGATCATCAACATTCAGCATAATTGCCGGGAGTGAGACGTGATAGCAGATTGTCTATCCAAGGGTTGCTGATCCAAGATAGTCGTGCACCGCGGTGTGTGGGGTTGAGCAGGAGTAAAATTAGGCTATCATATAACGCCGTCCAAAAAGATTATAAACAATAAAATACACCGAGAAACTTTCTTTTTTTTAGTTTTGTAAGTCTTTTATTGTTGTAGCCATGATGCATGCGATCTTGTTTTTTATTATAATTCACACTACTTTCAGTTGTTGTGCACCTTTTGCAATGAGTGGCAGCTAAGGTGGGTAGCAGGTCGGTTGGTTTGCCTGTCAGATTTTGATAATGCTAACATCTAAGTCCGATTATCTAAAATCTTGTGGGGGGCTGTGACTGTGCGCACCCCAGTGCTGTGGGGCAACGCAACCTGATGTACTCCTTGTACTCGACTGTACTGCCCGTGATCCTGTCTACCGTCATCCGCAATGTATATTGAGTGTGACAACTTATAACTATGTTCTTTGTAGCTCTGCAAGTCTCGTCATGTGCTAACCAGTGGTGGGTTATGTTGTGTTTAAGCCAGTCGAGACCTTCCATTTAATATGTGTATCAATAGAGAAGTTGATAGATATGATAATAGGGAGTTCAGAGAGAGAGTGAGTTAGGCTTCAGAGCAAAGAGGGTAGCAACGCGCCGTGCTGCCGGCCGGGTGGTTGCCAGACGTATGACTGGTTGGCAGCCCTTGCCCCTTATAGCTAGTCGGCCGATAGGGTTGGTAGTCCATTGTTGCTGCCTGGGCTGGCCCATTTTTGTCGTACACAGCACATTGCCTGGAGGCGCTGTCTGCGTGTTCTATGACCAGGTTGCCTAGAACCTTTGAGATTCTAACATCCCTTGCTCTCTCTCCGCAACTTCTCACGGTTTGCACTCTTTCTCTCTGACCAGACATTACTCTCATTTCATTCTTCTCTCTATTTAAATGATGCATAACCTTCCCTTGAGGTCCTAAAGGAGTTTCAGCACTCACCTCTCGTATTACTCTTAGGACACGCATATATTTACATGTATTAAGATTTAAGGGGTTAATGTGAACAGCGATCTTCTGGATGAGGATAGTTGGTGAATACATTCTACATGTTCACGATTTATATGCCCAGCTCATCATCCCATTTGTGACTATACGGTGGTGCCATGTGTAAGAGCCCGACCATGGCCCATGAGTTGTCTGTAGTGGACGAGGACTTAGCCTTGATTTGCATACCGAGCCAGAGATCGAGTGTAGCACCCGAGACTACAGCTCCGCTCGTAGTGCCGGTATAGTAGAGTAACGTAATTTATATCTGTCCTTCGGTCTCTACAGTCTTCTCCTGGGTTCTCGGGGGCTTTCGGTGCTGGACTCGTTGTTCCTGTGACTTGGTCCTGCTAGCTAGAACACATGGGGATGATGAGTTGGATATATCTTTATTTACTATGCATTGCAGCTCTCTTTAAGTATATATCTATAACACTTTACAATACACATTACTCACACACAAGACAACACTATGAATACTTTCATGTATCAATTAACCTGCACTGTCGTTTTTGCTGCTGTGTCCGGAGTTCTGTTTTGCGTAGGCGCATACGAACTCGGAGGGGAGACAGAGTGAGAGAACGAAGTAGCCTATGCGGTAGTAGCTACCGCGCAGTACTGTTGCCTGCAACCTTTTAGTTTATTCCAAGTATAGATTCATTTAGTATAGATAAGTTGACTACTGTTTATGTCCTCCCATGTGTATTATTAGTATCTACTGGATCATGAACCTCTTGTATGCTACATGCTAGTGCATGTTAGTAGGGGAACAGTTAGTGGTAGTGCACGCGCTTTTTCAAGTATGGCTTGTACATTTGTCATTTAGCATTTCACTGTCATACCTTTAGTTAGCCTGCTTCTATTCTACTTATGAAAAAAAAAGTAGAGGCTTAATATTAACGTAGTTTCTTGAGTATTGCATTTCTTTAGTAATAACGTAACCTATTAATGTCTGAGGGAGTTTAGCCTCATAACCTACCCCTGTTGTACACTTTCGCCGAGTTAAGGTACCTCGTTACCGTAGACGATAACTCTGTAGGGCGTTGGTGCTTTTTTGTGTCTGAGCAATAGTATTTGGGACTGGAATCGATCGTGTCGTTGTCACTTAAGCCATTTCTGTCCTACGATCAAGAATCCCGAATATGTATTGCCGATCCAGCCGTAACAATAGATTTTGTCTTCTCTCTCCTTTTTTTTTTTTTTTACATTTGCCTCATTCATTTATCTTTCTTGAAAAATACACTGCAGTCTTAAACAGGATTTAGGTACTTAGTCCCCTGGTATTCCTTGTAGATCTGTGAACCAACTATAAACGTGAGTTACTTGCATTAGCTGCCGAATGCAGTGAAATTAATTGAAAGTCAAGGAGAGGTTTTGTCTCCAGAGAGTTGGTGGACATTCTAAAATAGAGCCATGGTGCCTGAAAGTGTGTTCAGCACAGAGTTGTCTTATTACGTCATGAACTTATCTGTCGAGAGACAGATAGACATATGTGTGGGGGATCGCTGAGGAAGTTAAGGGCCATTTCTCTCAAAGTGACCTTCGATCTGCATATCATGCCTTGAAGAAGAACTATCCTTTGATTATCCCGCAGGCTAACTCAATTCAGATTGCACATGGCCAACTGGTATATATATATTCTTATTCCAATTACTTTATGTTCATCTAACTTTGGGTAAGGTAATTTCGAGTTTTAGAGATGTTTTCCCTTTCTCTCCATGCCTCTTAACCATATTATCCTAATCGTATTTCTGCACTTTCATGATTTGCTAAATTATCTTATCTCGTTTGGTAATATGTTTTCTCCAGTTCCCCTCTAATTCGCATATTATGTTTATTAATTTATACTATTAGTATATAATTGATTGATGTTTAACCTGATATATTATACTTTCCTCTTGTAAAATTTTAAATGTATTATTGTGTGCATGTTGCCGTCTTCTTCATTACAAAATCTATATTATATAAATTTACTCTTTGGAAGTAATGCTTACTGTATATGCTACCCGTCCTTTATCCTCCTTCTCTTCCTCCTCTTGTTCCATGCATAGCAAACCCTCTTTTAATCAATTTTCCGTAGCCCTTACCACCTCTTCCAACTCTCCTTTCCTCTTACCAACCCAGCCCTTCCCCCTCTACCATCCTCCCCCCTCCACTCCTCTCTCCCTTCCCTGCCAACAACTCAGCTCCCCCTCTCCCCTCCTCCTCCCTCTCTCCACCACTCCCCCCCCCCCCCCCGTCCCCACTCCCTCTTCTCCCCATCCTTCATAACCACCCTCCCCTAAACAATATTCCTTCACTTTTCTCTTCCAAGGCGTCAAAATTCTCGCCTCCGTTGCGTGACCGTATGCCATTCGTCTTTTGCGGGCGGTGGGGCAAGGTTGGGTGGGCGAGAGGGGGAGGGAGAGGGTATGGTGGTGAGGGGGGAGGGGGAGGGGTATGCTAAGGGTGGTGGAGGAAGGGAGGAGTATACTCACGGTATAGTTACTCACTATTGTCTTTATACCGTGGGTATACTAATGATGGTAGACGAACTGGGGTAATGGTAGTGGTGGTTGGGAGGGTATGGTATATAATTGGTGGGGAGGGTGAGGGGTTATGCTGAGGGTGGTGGTGGGAGGGAGGGGTATACTAGGGATTGTAGATGGAGTGGGGTAATGGTAGTGATGGAGTGGGAAGGTATAATGGTGTTGGGGAGGGTGGGGAGGTATGCTGAGGGTGGTGGTGGAAGGGAGGGGTATACTAGGGATGGTAGACGGACTGGGGTAATGGTAGTGGTGGAGTGGGAGGTTATGCTAGTGGTGGGGAGGGTGATGGGGTATGCTAAGGGTGGTGGTGGGAGGGAGGAGTATACTGGGGATGGTAGACGGACTGGGGTAATGGTAGTGGTGGAGTGGGAGGGTATGCTAGTATTGGAGGGAGGAGGTATGCTGAGGGTGGTGGTGGAAGGGAGGGGTATATTAGTGTTAGTGGGAGAGGGTATGCTAGAAGTGATGAAAATACTTGGGTTGTAGTGGTGGTGGTGGGGTTGAAGAGGGTAATTAAGAGAGGAGAGGGAGGGGTATGATAGTGATGGTGGACGGGAAGGGTATATTAGTGTTAGTGGGAGAGGGTATGCTAGAAGTGATGAAAGTACTTGGGTTGTAGTGGTGGTGGTGGGGTTGAAGAGGGTAATACAGAGAAAGGTGTGGGGGTATGATAGTGTTGGGGGAGGGAGTTGGTATACTAAGGGTGGTGGTGGAAGGGAGGATTAAATTAGTGGTAGGGGGAGAGGGTTTGCTAGTGGTGGTGAAAGTACTGGGGTTGCAATGGTGGTGGTTGGGATGAAGGGTGGGTTGGGGAGGGTGGTGGAGAGACTGGGGTAATAGTTGTGGTGGTGATAATGGTGGAGGAGAGAGGGTGTGCTAGTGGCGGGGGAGGTTACTGTGGTAGGTGTAGTGGAGAAGAGGGAGGGTATGGTATATTAGTATTGGTGTTGGGAGATTGGGAGAATGATGGTACTGGAGATGTTGAGTGGAGGTACTGGTATTGGTGGTGGTGGGGGAGAGTTAGAGTACTGGTGGTGTTGGTGGTATTATAAGGTATTGCAGGGATGGGTGAGAAGTGGAGGGATTCTTGTGAGGTGTTGAGTGGGAGTGAGTGTGATCTGGGTGATAATTATGCTGTTGGGTTGAAATTGGGGAATGCGATAATGGAGGTGGAATGTTAAGTTTGGTGGTGATGAAAGGAATGTGTGTATGCTGTAGTCATTTTAAGTATGACGAGTTTAGCTATCCCGACCCCCCAAGCTCTCATTGGAAAAAAATACTTGAGTAATCGACTGGATATTTCTGCTATCTGGGAAGTCAGACATTTAATGTATGTGGACATTTGCAACCCGTTTGCTCCAACCCTTCCTGAGTTACAAGAGGCAAGTGATCATATTTTGTAGACTCGCAATACTGAATAGTATAAATGGGTTGAGGCATAGACTACAGTAGATCTGGATTCTGGACTTGTCACGAAAATGGAAATTTGCGCTTTGGGACCCAAAATCGGAAAACTAACCCCCAAGATCGTACCTCGAAACCGCGAAAATGTGATATTTTCGCGGTTTCGAGGTTCGAACTTGGGGGTTCGTTCTCCGATTTTGGGTCCCTTACTGCAAAGTTCCATTTTCGTGTCAATTCCAGATCTACTGTAGTCTATGGTTGATATTATGAGGTTTGGTTGTGGTAATCGTGGTAGGGATGGCGGTTATAAATAATCTATAGGCCATTTAGGTTGCTGTTGGTAGAGAAGGTGCCATCATGAATAAAGAAGCGATACCAGTAGAGTTAATGACACTCTTGCCTTAAGGTGACAGTAATGATAACAAACGTTGACGATAGTAATGGTGATGGAAGGAGACACATATGCTAGCATTGCCACATTCCGTACAGACACTAATGGATAACGGCAAAGGATATACTAGGGCACATGCAACATAATGGAATAAACATCGTGCAGTGTTTTGGGTTACCAGCCATAGAGGTGTAGTAAATAGTATATATTATACTGTATGTAACATTTTGAGTATATCTGTGCATGATCATTTTTGCAATACAATTGTATCTCTGGTGTTTTCAAGTAAATAGGACCAAGTGCCAATTAAGTCAGATTTCAGTAGCTTTTCTCAGCTAATCATTCCACAATTGTATCTGTAGAGTCTATCAGTATACAGTACCTCACAGCAACGAATTCATTCGGTCACACCGATTTAGTAATTTCCAAATTGTATAAAACTTTAAACGGTTGCACTTTATCATACCGAGAAAATTGGACTCAGGAGTCACATATTCATTTAGTTACACCACTCACAGTCACATACCAGTCAAGCAAAAAGGACGTCAGCCTTTATACGACGGAATCACACTAACCTTTTTTGGTAATTTTCTGCCAGCAACTTTTTCTGGCAACATTTTGACCATCTTTGAATTGGTAATGACAACTATACTACAGAAAGATCATTTTAGGTGGTTGAATTATAATTTAAATTAAATCTATAAGGAACCAACACTAAAAGTTACCGATAATAAAGCCATCGTCTGACTATATATATATACCCATTTACTTCACAGGGTACATCATCCTCTGCTATTTGAGGGTAGGTTTTTAGTTTGCTCCCTAGATCTCCATCATATTTAAAAAAGATACCCCTAAGTCTCCCCTTCAAGATATATGTTTACATTTTTCGGTAGAAAAATTTCACGGCCGAAGGCCGATTCCTCCTAATTTACATGTTCGCTATCGCTCGCCAAGTAAAAATCAACACCTAAAGGCATGACAGGTCTTAAAATTGACAGAAATGGAGCGAAAGGTCATAAAATCGCCAAACCATTGAGGCTAACGTCTTAAAATTTCAAAGGTAATAGGGCTAAACGTGAAGGTAAGAGGGGAGTCCAGAGTTAAAATAGCTTTTTAAGAGACTAGGCTACCCCTCTGATCCCCGATGATCTACCCCTCCGTCCGACCTTTTACACCAGCGACTAATTTCACCAGCAACCAGTTTGACGTACGGCTGAGATCGGAGGCAGGTGAGGCGCTTGGACGGTCTTAGTGGGCTCCTCCCTCGTTAGGTCCGCGATTTATCTGCCGGAGAGAGAGAGAGCGAGAGCGAGAGAGAGAGAGAGTGTTCAGGGGAAGGTGTGGTGTGATAAGCTAGGGATATGTGGTGTAGATGGATTTGACGGGATATGTGGCTCAGATTGAGTTAAATATATTATGAAGTATGGAGGAGATTTATATACTGTATATGGTGGAAATATGATTTAGGGAGATGCAACGGAGCTGCTGGGAATTATGTAGCTATAGGGGAGATTTGTTTTTCCTAGTTTGTTCCCTAGACCTCCATCAATATTAAAAATGTGCCCCCAAGACCCCCCTTCGAGATAGATTTGTACATTTTTTGGTAGAAAAATGTCGAAGGCCGGTTCCTCCTAAATTTTCAGAAACAAAATTGACGCCTAAATGGCACGAAAGGTCTTGAAATTGACAAAGAATTGAGGCGAAAGGTCTTAAACTCACCACACTAATGGGGCGAACATCTTAAAATATCAAAGCTAATGGGGTTAAACAATGAGAAATGAGGTATCCCAAAAATCCCCTCACCCCCCATAATATTGTAGAAGTGTAGTTGGAGATGATGCTGTATATTGGATGCACAGTTGCCCTCATAAGTTCTGTTCCTCGACGTGAGCTTATGTATGAAAGTAAAAAGTATGATTGGTTCGCGAGTGTGGTTTCATTTAATTATCTGTTGACAAATCAGATAAGTTAACCACTGCGTAAGAAACTACAATCAAAACATGCGCATTGTATGTCTATGTATAGGATCACTAAGAGGAAGAGAACTTATGTGGGCAACGGTACAGTAATTGAGATGAGATGAAATCAGATAGATAAACAGATTCGGAGAACACACACACATCCGCACGCGCCTACACGACCGCACATACGTGAGAAACAAAGTGTGAAGGGAATAAAGCAAGTAGAAAACATTGAACACTAGTGTATCGAAACTGTTCTTGAATATATATCAATTACTAACTGTTTGTGTTTAATATACGCAATTAGTCATTGAAGAACTGCCGACACACACACACACACACACACACACACACACACACACACACACACACACCTTTTTCAACTTAGCCTTCCTGACGCGTAATGTATTCTGGACATACACAGGTGGGAGTGAGGGATGACTGCAGTATATCAGGAGGGCTAAGAACGTCCAATGCACCTAATGGCCACGCTAATTTGGCCCGGGATATATCATGACAGTTATCCCTCGCAAAATAAACGAAGGGAGGTTGAGAGAAAGTGAAACGTGGTAGGGTGCTCGCGGTATTTTCCCGTCTCTGTATTTACCTCTCGCAAAAAAAAAAAGAAAAAAAAAAAAATGATAGTAATAGTAAACAAAACAAAAAACACAATAGTAATACTCATAATACAAAATAAATAAATACATTAATATATAATATTAAAAAAATATATTATATAAACAAAAATAAAAATATATAAAAATACGGACTTGTTATGAAACAATGTGAAATAAGGATGCTTCCCGATATTGCTTTCCAATCTCTTGACGATTGGTTGTATGTCAGCAACTCTTCAGTCACGCTCAAAATAGTTTCGTATGCCTCAATGATTATAATGTTGTTATATCTCTGACAAAGAAAGAAACCATTCATAACCCACGTACACACATGTTTATATTCAAGTTTTGGTTAGTTTTGTTCGGGATTATGTTTGTCCTACATCAGTGCAGTATAGTAAGGTTGATCTTTAATTATGAAACGCGATCTTTAAATGTGGCTGTTGATGAAACTTCTGTACCATCGACATCCTTTTTACTGTATTCTGGCTGCTACTACTCGATATTATTCCGTTTAGGAAGGATCTCTAGCAATCATAAGTCTTTGAACTACCTCAATCAACTCCTTTCAACTACCCCCAGATCCTTCTTGAGTTGTACAAAATTGTCTAGATATAGCTTGAATAAAATGTAACAGACGTCCCTGGTACAGAAGGGGTTAAGGGAATGCTATGTTTGTCTTTCCGCAGATGGGATGCCGGGTAGCCTTGGGAAAATAATTATCGGATTGTGGAAGGAGAGTGCCGAGCTTATTATTTCTACTTTATGGGGGAGGTGGTTGTTTCTTTGGACTCCCTTTTCCCTCGTGTTTTGACCCATTTGTTTTGAAATTTTATGACGTTCGGCCCATTAGTTTGGGGATGTTAACACCTTTTGCCCCATTTCGTTGTCTATTTTAAGGCCTATCATGTCGGTGTAGGTGTCGATTTTTTCCTGGCCTGCGATAGCGAGCCTGTAATATTAAGAGTAATCGGCCTTCGGCCGGGACATTATTCTACCGAAAAAAATTACACATTTATCTTGAAGGGGTGTCTAGGGGATGTTTTTTTTTAGTCATGATGGATGTCTAGCGAGGAAACTAAAAAAATCAACACAAAATAAAACAATAATAAAAATAATAATAATAATAATAATAATAATAATAATAATAATAAATACATAAATAAACCAAACACATTCCACTACCCCCTTAACGCACAGCACTTCTCTAGCCAAAATAATGTGTTCACGACGTTGGTGGCAAACGCTTTTGTTTTTACTGAACAAGCAGTGAAGGAGTGGATGGATTAGTATGCAACTCTCTGGATAAATGGGTCGTCGGATTCATGGTTAAGGGGGTTAATTTTATGTATTTATGCATTTATTATTGTCTTAGTTTCCTTCCAAGACCTTCATCAAGCTGAGTAATATATCCTCAAGATCCCCCTTCGAGATAAATTTGTAGATTTGTTTTGGGTAGAACAATATTCCAGGTTCCTCAAAATTTACAGGCTCGCTATCGCTCGCCAGGAAAAAATTGACACCTAAATGGCACGAAAGGTCTTGATGTTGATAAAGAATTGGGACGAAAGGTCTTAAAATCGACACACTAATGGGACGAACGTCGTAAAACCGTCCCTAAACTAATAATCGCATAAATACAGTTTTAAAGCGTGCCGTAATTCTCAACGGGTTAAACATGTAGAAAATAAACAATATACAATTTTTAAATGCTCTACCGTGCACAAAACCAAGAGTGTACAACAGGTGATTACTGTAAAAAAAACATAAATACATAAATAAACACAGTGAAAATATAGCCGAAAATAGAATGTGAAAATAGGCGAGGGAGGGTAAATGTGAAGAGCTGTGGCGCAGGTAAGTTCATATATAGATAGCACCTGTTTACATGTTTACATCACGGAGATCACTAGTCTGGGGAGGGAGGGCTATAATATGTCTAGATCAGTGGTGGAGGTGTGTCAGAGTATTGGGGAGGATATGCGGAGGGATAAATAGAGATGCAGATATATATATATTTATGGATAAATAACACCATTTGAGGAAGAGCACTTTATTAACAACGTTTCGCTATCTGTGAAACGTTGTCAATAAAGTGCTCTTCCTCAGATGGTGTTTTTTATCCATTCTGTCTACTTTTCAACTACCGCTCAACATATACATCACAGTACAGTGTATTTATACTGTAGGTAACAAATGGGGGCGATATTTCATCTTTTTTGATGAGACTGACTCATGTTTGTTTTATTAAGGTACCTTTTAAGGCTTTTAAGCTTAAGAATATCCTTAAATTCTGGTAGTTGTAAGATTTTTGATTGGTATAGGTCATAATAATAAACTGCATATACTTATATAATGATAGCCAGACGAAATGACAACGAACACCATCACAATGGAGACTTAAATAAATAGAAAAATAGCAATTGGAAAAGGGCGAGTTATATAACCAGATTGATTAACGAAAAGGAGACATTATTATTGATTCATTCCTTATGCACCAACAAAACATTACAAAGGCACACAGTCGTTTATCAGTAACAGGGTTCAACATCATATCTTAGAATACCGGTATACATTTTCAGTTTACATGTAATTAAATATAGAAAACTGTCTACAGTACCTATAATTTAGGTTCGCAGGTTCTTGCAAAAGAGATCATTACGAAGTTATACTGATAATGTTAAAACTAGAATTCCTTGTTATTTTTTTCCACATACCGATAATATGATTTAGATAGAGGTTAATAGAGATAATAGATAGTGAAGTGAAGTTATGTATATGTTATGTGTGATAAATTTTTTGTTTTATATATAATAGAAACTGACATGGTTGTATTCATAGGTAATGAAAAGTTATAATAGGATGATATGACAAGAAGGCTGTAATTACATATTGATAGAGGTATAGAGACACATGGTAAGAAACAACCAAAAACACAATTTATTAAAGGCAAAGACCAGTGAATGGAGACATGCATAGGAAATAATGGGCATGTCAGTAAGATCATAATTATATATATATATATATATATATATATATATATACTGTATATATATATACTGTATATACTGTATATATACTGTACATAAATACAAATTGCTAAAAAATTTATATTTATGTTTATGTGAGAGGTAAAATATTTTCTTATTGCATAACTACACTACTTGAAAAATTGACATGCGTATATATCATTATATACTGTATTTAGGTACATTGAATGGTTAACGGTAAACATAAAGCAAGCATAACATTAACCTAATAAAGCTTTTATGTTTGCTAGCATCAGATTTTAGCTTACATTGATGTACATTTATGACGGGTTCACCACGCTTCTATTGTCACCGAGGAGGGGAGGGGAGGGGTGGCACACCCCTCCTTTTGGATGGTGATTTAGTGCAGCAGACTGTTCGAAGGGGCGGCTTGCCCACCTGCAAAGATGGGCTTGCCTGGCACTTTATAAGTTCGGCATCGAGGGATTTCTTGTATGTGTCTAACAGACGCCCCTCATCTCTCTTATTCGTCGCGGGAGTTAAAGAGACGTTCTCTGTGTGATAACCAAGGTCGCAGCGAGCCCATAGCATTCGGTCATTTCATCCGCGGGATTTCGCATTCCCAGCCTCTCTTATCACTGAACTTCATGACTGTCGGGGTGCGTAGATTTGATACTAAACCTTCTGTGATTTTCCATGTGTATATCATTCAGAATCGTTCCCTTCTATTGTCCAACGAGTACAGCTTCATTGATCTTAAGCGTTCCCAATAATATACTGTAGATCTCTTACCAACGTAATAATTGTGAGGTGAATTTGCTGTGTTTACTTTTTAAGTCATAAATTTTACCTACGTTGTATGGGGATGTTAATAAGCTACAATACTCTACCCGCGGTAGTGCCAGGGATTTGAAGAGTGTTATCATATTCAAATCATCATGTGTTCTAAATGTACGTAACATCCAAAATATTAGCCGTTTTGCAGTGGCAACTTTGTCATAGTTATGATCTTCGAATCCCATATTTTCAGACACACCAAGGTCTTTCACACTGCTTTTTTTTTATCAGTAATGTCTTTAAAATAAAGATTACGAGGTGACATTCCATTCCCCCTTATCATTGATTGAAATACCTACTTTTTGCACCTTAACACGAGGAAGTTTAGATTGTATATCATCATCAAAGTGGACAAGGTAATGCAAACTATATTATATTAATAATTTTCATTAAGTCTTGAGTCGGCTACTCCCAAAATGGGGATTGGGCCTGAGCATATAGATAGATAGATAGATTTTCATTAATACATTTTAAAATCAATCTGTAAACTAAATAAGATCTTATAGCTAAAACAAACTAAAATATCAACAGAATGTTAGAATTAAATTGAATGAAGGTGAAGACGTCAGCAGCCTCCCCCCCCCCCCCTTGAAATACTTCGACCAAACTGAGGTAAAAATGTTGGCTTTAATCTTGGGTGAAGCTTGTGTCTCCTGCGGCTCTCTGTTTACACTGTCTGAGGAACTTAACGCTGGTAACATCTCATAAAACCTTCACTAGATTCTCCTGGCCTGGCTTCTCATGCTTTGAGGGTAACATGACTGAAAATAATTGAGTTGTCATCTATACTAATATTAGCATACACTAATGTTTGATATTAATATATGCGTTCAAACTAGTACCGTACATATACAATAAACATTAATTGATGACAGTAACGTTTTTTAACATTATTGCTATAATTGTACGCCTAATTATGGACGTTTAGGACTATATGACATGGATTTTTTCAAATATATATCTATATATAGAAGTAATAATTAAGTTTGAGTGGTAAGTGGGTTGCAATACTGTCAGAGTGTTCTTCTTATAGCTCTTAATATATGTATAGTATGATTTATAACTCTAATTTGTTCATCTCCTACAGTGATAAAACAGATGTTCAAGTATGTGATTATGCTAACACGCACGTCAAGTAATACATGAGGATAATTATCCAAGTTTTGTTTTTCTGCATACGCTCGAGTGTTGCTCCATCTGTAAAATTACTTGAATGTTTTATTTAATATGCATTGATGCATTTACATTTAATAGTATTATTAATGTAATTCATGTATTCATTTTTAATGTATTAATTCATGAATTTTGTAAGAATAACACTGACTCTGAATGAGTAGGAGTTGCCAGAATTCCCCAAAGGGAACTGTGATCGATGTTTGTAAAGATATTCTAAATAGTGGGCATCCCAGGCCCAAACACCAAAAAGATATAAAGAATGTTTTAGTAATATGCTGTGCACAAATTGGATATGTTCAATTCATAATCCCTATATTAATACAGCCAGCCTATATATACCCGTTACAATATTGACAAAGTTGTAATAAATAGGCAATGTCATTATACTGTATATATAGTGTTATAGCAGGTAACTGAATATCATTATGTTTTAACAATATGTTCACTGTGCATCATGTAATGAATTAGTATGTCAATATCAATGTTTTCAATATAATGAACATCGCAGAGTGGATTGAGCTTTCATTCGCAACTGCATGTATATATTGATGTATTTGTTAAGTAAAATAACACTATGTATCTCGACCACCCCTCATGTAGTGGGGAGGGGGAAGATGGATAATAATTATAAACGGATTTAAGGGTGCAAAACATTGAAATAATGGCCGCACCGGACCTTAAAGTGTGATAGGCGTAACCTGAGACCCTTGCCCATAATGAGGACGGGAGAGATGAATAGAAGGAGAGGGGAGGGGGGGGGGGGGAAGGGTAGATGAATATGGGAATATGGCAGAGGAGGATGTGGAAACGAAAAACAGGAAACTGTGCAATAACATATTTGTTATGCCCAAAATGTGAATTGCGGCAGTAGAGACCACCACCAGCACCGCATCATAAGAACATAACAAAACCAAGGAGAGAGGACCGGCGCACCCTTCATGCATGCAGATGCCTCCATACGCCCATACAGAAAAAAAGAATGCCGTAGGCAGCTAAGTGGACAACAACAACATCGGATCGTGCCTTTCTAGCTCACATCGGATACAAACCAGCATACACAGTACTAGGACAGACTATGTCACTCAACCTGGCAAGTACAAACTGGCGTAACAGTGAAGCTCGATGATCACCATCTAGGTCATCGGCTATAACAACGGCAGCCGAGACTCGCCTCAACCCTTTCCTTTGCATGTGGTACGAAACCGTGCATAACTAGTGGTCAGAGATCTAGCCTTCAAGCAGAACAGAAAAAGAAGACTGCAAGGTGCACCCCAAAGAAATCTACTAACCAGATGCTCAAGAAAGACAAGTTTCATAATATAAGCCCAGTATGCCATTTGACAGGAAAATCACTGACGCCAAGGAAATCACTTATCAAAATAATAGTAGTGTGTCTCTAATTGTTAGAGTCCCTTTTTGCTATCCAGTACACTTGCCTTCAGGGAGAACAAAACACACATTTCTATCCTTGCGTTTCGTTATTTACAGTAATTTTCTTATTATTGTGATCGAGCATTCCTGCTTCAACGTAATTTCGAACCTTAAGAAGAAGATATTTAATTGCAAAAACACTCAACACCCAATTGGGCACACCTTTATTTCAGTGATTCCCATATAGTAAATGTTCAGTTTATAATTAACTTGATCTAGAACCTAGTCAAAACATATAGAGAAAACATGAACTTGTGATAAAAATACATGCTAACTTCGCTAAAGCCCAACTATTTTTCACCATTTCCAATTGTACTAACTTACTCTATGTACTTGTAGTTAAATAAAACCAAAGTTTGATGAATCTAGGAACACGCATATTGAAATAATTGCATAATTATATCACGCAAGTGTTCAGTTTGTACTTTAGAGCACATTTCTGAATGCATGCACGCCCTTTTTGCTATAACTCAAGTAAAAGGTCATTCGTAACTAGCCTTGTGAATTGTGTATATTTATGTTCTATGTATTGGGTTAATATTATTGTGTGAACCTATATCCAATTTTGTACAAATTCAAGTGTTCTTCTATATCTATTGTATGACTTGTGTTTGATTGTAGTTATATATTTAATACTTATATGTTCCTGTTAGTAGAACTCACCAATAACCAAATTTTCTCTTGCATTTTAAGATTATTGTACACTCGGATACCATAGTCTCTAGCCCACTGATAAGAATCCGTGGACCCCCTATATTTGTTTTTCTTTATGCATATATAACTATCAGGATTCATTTTTATAGAACCTGCTATTCAATAAATAGTGTATATTAGTTTGTAGTTGATATATAGAATAATATTTTCATATTTTTTTTTCTCCAGAAATATACTTCCATAATTAGAAATAGGTGAAGTGCACGAATATACTGTATATAAGTGGGCTAGAGACTATGGCATCCGAGTGCGTGTATGTGTGTGTATATAATATATATATATATATATATATATATATATATATATATATATATATGTATGTATGTGTATATATATAAATATATATATACAGTATATAACTATATATATATATATATATATATATATATATATATATGTTAGTAAAGCCAGGTAATAAATTTTCTTTAATACATACGAGGTTGAAAGAAATGGCAATTTCTGCGTTGGAAATTTTATTATTCAAAGTTTCCAGGTCTCTGATGAGTTTTCGCTGGGTGGCAGGAAGTAGATGAAGGAGATGAGCAAAATTCATGGTGGTACAGGGTTACATAAATGTAAATGATGATACAGGATATACGACGCGTTTCACTGGACAACCAGCATTATCAAGTAAGGAAGGAATGATATAAAAGGTAAACAGGAAGGGTATATATAGAGGGTGGAGGATCAGAGGAGGCGAAAAGCAAGGGGCAAAAGTCTACTATTTTGCCCCTTGTTTTTCGCCTCCTCTGATCCTCCACCCTCTATATATACCCTTCCTGTTTACCTTTTATATCATTCCATCCTTACTTGATAATGCTGGTTGTCCAGTGAAACGCGTCGTATATCCTGTATCATCATTTACATTTATGTAACCCTGTACCACCATGAATTTTGCTCATCTCCTTCATCTACTTCCTGCCACCCAGCGAAAACTCATCAGAGACCTGGAAACTTTGAATAATAAAATTTCCAACGCAGAAATTGCCATTTCTTTCAACCTCGTATGTATTAAAGAATATATATATATATATATATATATATATATATATATATATATATTTTTTTTTTTTTAATGCGTATTTGTAGGAAAGGATCCGATATTTAAATATATACAAAGTCATTCCCTAAGTTGGGGCGAGGTTCAATCTATGGGATATGTGAAAGATTGGACTCCGGCAAGTCCGCTGAGGCTCTGTAGGAGTGTCTCGCGAGTTATATTCAGTGTTGCCAAAGGCAAATTTAGCGGAACATTGCTAAATATTAGCAAATATATGTCTGTAGTAACGCTGCGGGTTAACACCGCTAGCTAGGGAGCTCTTTCTGGTGTCATTTGAAAACTCTTTTCTTCTAGTTTTTTTTCTTCAAACATTTAATTTAATTCAGGCACTTAGTTGCTTAAGCAATCAGGAGTGCCTGAATTATCCCCATTATAGCAGAAAATCCCCAGCACTGATTGGGTTAATTATCAAAACAAAAAGGCGCGATAATACTTGCTGTCTTTGTATTACAAATATATGTTATTTTTGAGTATGGGTGCCTTTACAAAAATAAAAATGCAGTATGCAAAGATTATAATATGTATCATCTACAAACTATTTCGACACACCACTTATAATAAAGAATCGTTGAAGGAGAGGGAGGTTGAAGAGCTCCATGGTGTTTTGTTATTAAATGGCCTAGTTCACTTACAATCCAAAACAACGGCAAGTTCAGGCAAACCTTGGTAGGGAGAAATTGCATTAAAATACGTCAGCATAATATTACCATTAATAGAGACTATTTTGGTCGACATCAAACTATTATGTTTTTGCCACTGCCCGACAATATTATGGTAGCTATCATTAAAGACGATCTTTAATCAATTTTGAAAGGACCTATACGAAGCTGCAATAAAATTATTGATCAATAGTTCTATAAACAATTGAAACACATGAGGACTAGAAAATATCCACAAATATGAAGCGATACTAGGGAATTTCTTAATTGTACTCTGTACAACATTTTACATTGATTTCTTGAAGCAATCGAGAGGATGTAGAATTCGATAATATCCCTGAGTAAACAAGTGGCAGGTTGTTGAAATAACTTGCTCTAGAAATGTGATAGCTGGGAATAAGGCAATCAAATATAATGCACTGTACATTATTATATAATTTAATATATAGCCTATCTATAACCAATGGAGTGGCAATAGACTTAGATAAACTCCCCCAAACACTGTTATAGCTGTGGGACAAGAGAATCTGCTTGTATGTACTTAAGACATTCCTGAGAGGCCTGTCCCTGTGAAGAATGTACACAGTGGTGACATTACTGGGAACCTGTGTGTGTGTGTGTGTGTGTGGGGGGGGGGGGGGGGAAGCTGCTGCTGTTGGCGCATTGGTAGGGGGATAGAGAGGGAGTTCACTTATTCTCTCTCACTCACTCACTCAAGCTCTCACACACTTTCTCTCTCTCTCTATTCATTCATTCATTCTTAAGACACAATCACTTGGTGATTTTTATGTATCTTTCGTCTCTTTCTCTCTCACATGACGAGGCTTGCTTAGGTTTAAATCATCTGTGTTTCATTAAGATATACCTGGCATATAATTGGTCGTATTATAATTTTAATATGTGTAGTTCCCTTTTTTATAATGTATTTATCTCTCATCATCCTCGTTTACACATAATACATTTTCTTTAACATTTTGTTTAATGTATATTTTGTCTTAGTCACATCGTTCACATTTATTTTTCTAGTTTGATCTGCATTTAAAAAGGTAGTGCCTGTTTCCTTTTGTTATGCAGTTTCCTTACTCTATATAGTCTGCCATAAACTGATGAATGTTGGATAAAGTAAGGAAGATCAGGTGAAAGGATAATTATATATATATTTATTAGTCAGTGTGTAAATCAAATTGAAGTTCAGAGATAATCATAAATTTGTAACCAGACATACTTAAACAAATTAAGACTGCCTTTATTAGTACTTTGGCTCAAAGCTGTTTTAGTAATATTGTTCTACAGTGTGTAATAGTATAGATAGATACAGTACTATTAGCTACAGCTGATCAATGTATTTAACTTATTACACTGTAAGCGTTTCTTCTTCGTTCTGTTTGAAATGGTTTCTCCTATTGTGAATTGCCTAAAATGGTTTAAAGAAAACTCCATCGAGAAAAGGTCTGTAATTGTATGCTTGCTAACCCGAGGTGAGTTTACTCAGGGATGAAACCTTAAGGGAGCCCACCTCGCTTGTTTTCTCTTTCTCTCCCTCTCTCTTTGGCTTGTATCCATTCGGCCCCATTCAACCTACTGGTTTAAGACGTATAAGACGTAGGTGTCAATATTTGCCTGGCGAGCGGTAGTGAGCCAGCATATATATATTTTTGTTTGCTGAATTTGTACATTTTTCGGTAGAAAAATTTCTCCGGCGAAGCTGGATTTCTCCATACAATCAATGTTGGCTCGCTTTTGCTCGCCAGGAAAAAATCGACACCTGGATGGGAATAAACGTCTTAAAACAGTTGGCTGAATGGGGCCAAATGGATACAAGTCAGAGAAAGAGAGAAAAGGAGAGAAAGATTAAACAAAAACAGGTGACCCCCCTTAAGCTAGAATGGAGTAGATGAAAGACAGTAGGAAGAAATACGTGAGAACAGCCTGTGAACGGAATAATGAAGAACAGGCTGTGAACGGAATAATGAAGAACAGGCTGTGAACGGAATAATGAAGAACAGGCTGTGAACGGAATAATGAAGAACAGGCTGTGAACGGAATAATGAAGAACAGGCTGTGAACGGAATAATGAAGAACAGGCTTTAACGGAATAATGAAGAACAGCCTGTGAACGGAATAATGAAGAACAGGCTGTGAACGGAATAATGAAGAACAGGCTGTGAACGGAATAATGAAGAACAGGCTGTGAACGGAATAATGAAGAACAGGCTGTGAACGGAATAATGAAGAACAGGCTGTGAACGGAATAATGAAGAACAGGCTGTGAACGGAATAATGAAGAACAGGCTGTGAACGGAATAATGAAGAACAGGCTGTGAACGGAATAATGAAGAACAGGCTGTGAACGGAATAATGAAGAACAGGCTGTGAACGGAATAATGAAGAACAGGCTGTGAACGGAATAATGAAGAACAGGCTGTGAACGGAATAATGAAGAACAGGCTGTGAACGGAATAATGAAGAACAGGCTGTGAACGGAATAATGAAGAACAGGCTGTGAACGGAATAATGAAGAACTTAATTGAATGAGAGGCAATGGGACGAAAAATGTGAACAATATTATGATGAAAATAATAAAGAATTGAATTTGATGAAAGGCAAAGGGTACAAACATATGCCATACAATATTTAAAAAAGTAATGCAAAACTGAAGCTCATAGAAATCGTGGGATGATGTTCCTTATAAAGTGCCAAGATGACTCGTTCTGCGTTAATTAACAGCTGGAATTACGAGCGAAGAGTTGGAAGAAAATGTAGTAAATAAGGGCATGGAGGAGAAAGAACAAGAAAATGGGAAACTAAAGGAAAATAATAAGATAGTTTAGAGGAGGAAGAGGTAACAAATGAGGAGATAGTGTAATAGTATTTGTATAAGTATAAGTAGGAAGAATAGAAGCTGTTGAATATGAAAGATCAGAACAATGAAAAGGGATAGAAAGAAAGATATAATTACTTAATGAAACGACATAAATAACTACATTAATTAAATAGTAATTAGTTGCGTACAATAATATGCTAAAAGTGTGTTTTAAGTTAAATTTGTACTTTCTTTTTACTAAGGATGATTCCAGTGCTGGTAATTATTTTATAATTAATATTGTTATTATTATTATTATTATTATTATTAGTAGTAGTAATAGTAGTAGTAGTAGTAGTATTTATTATTATTATTATTATTATTATTATTATTATTATTATTATTGTTTGGTTAGCAATATATGATTTTATTATATATATCATTATTATAATTATATTATTTGAAATTCAATGCATTATTACCAATATTTTGCGTATGTATATACGTGCTACACATTTTAGAACCTCTGAGAATATACGGTACAATAAACTACCAACTACATCTTCCTAAATCAGTGTCAGTTTGCATTTATTATTGTGGAGCCATGAATCTCAATAATTGGATAAAAGGGGACCACCTACGCAAGAACGAGGCGCTTCCGTAAACATGGGGAGAGATAGCTTGATTAGATAGATACGGGCGGTGAGAGAGAGAGAGAGAGAGAGAGCGAGCGAACGCGAATGTGTGTGCATGTGTGTGGGCGTGCATATATAATGTACAGTATATGTGAATCCGAGTTAGATTCAGTAGATGAAAGAGCGAGGTAGGGATGAATTGGGGGGGGGGGGGGGGGCAACAGTAAAATCGCCGACACACGAGCGCTTTTTTCCGTCAATTTGCCATGAGCAAGTATTTTCTCGTTATATTTTTTGGGAGTTTTTTGCACTGGTATCGACAACTAAAATGAAGGTAGATTATGTTAGGCGGCTGAATTCTGATAAAGTGTACTTTTTTAAGCGTCCAGACCATAATTGCCCGTAAAAATTGCTCGAAAAAGGGCTCGTGTGACACCAGCTTAAGATCGCCGACACCCTAAGGAATAAAAGAGTGAGTGAGAGGCTGACTTACTATGTGCTAATGAACCCTGCAAAGGTGAGCAAAGGGGCGCCCGAAAGATGCAAGAGATAGCGATAAACTCAGAATGGGAAATATTGAGAGATAAATGGAGGTGACATAAAGCCCTTTGGGTCGAAACCTGTGAAACATGGAAGGGAGAGACCATTAATTAAATAATCGATTTTTCATCCCTCAAAAAGGGCCTCGCGACGTCCAAATCCGGCATAAATCTTGATAATGGATAAAAGGAACGATGATCGAGGGGGAATTTGTTTTTAAATCAATTCAAGATTATTAGTTTGAGTGAGATCACCTTTTTCATTCAACAAGGGCGATATTCTTGTTTATTCGAGGATTTTCAAAGGTGGATCACAGTGGTTACTCTTATATATATATATATATACCGTATATATATATATATATATATATATATATATATATATATATATATATATATATATATATATATATATTATATATAATTATATATACAGTATGTATATATTATTATTATAATTATTTTGCTTAATTCCTCCCTAGCCCTCCATCAAGCTCATAAAGACATCCCCAAGACCCCATTTCAAGATAATTTGTACAAATGTTTCGGTATCAATATTTACCTGGATACTACTCACATCGACAAACTGAAATGAGAGTGTGGGGCAACCTTAACGTACGAAACATGGCAAGTCCCACAAGACAGAAAGAGAGAGAGAGAGACATAAAAGAATTAAGAGCATACAGTATATATACAACTATACTGTATACTGTACTGTATATGAGAGACTATTGTTAAGCTAACAGGCATCCCCTTCATTAATACCACTACCTCCCCAGGCACTGTAATTAAAGCCTTAAGAGGGGTCACCAGTTTTTTTTTATCTTTCTCTCCTTTGCTCTCTTTCACTGGTTTGTATCCATTCGGCCCCATTCAGCCCCATTCAGCCAACTGTTTAAGACGTTTATCCCCATCTAGGTGTCGATTTCTTCCTAGCCAGCGATAGTGAGCCAGCATTGTATGGAGAAATCCGGCTTCGCCGGAGAATTTTTCCTATCGAAAAATGTACAAATTTAGCTTGCTGTAAACAAAATATATATATATATATATATATATATGCTGGCTCGCTACCGCTCGCCAGGAAAATATTGACACCTGGAGGGGGGTAAACGTCTTAAAACAGTGGCTGAATGAGACCGAATGGATACAAGCCAAAGAGAGAGGGAGAGAAAGAGAGACAAAAACGAGGTGGGCCCCCTTAAAGCCTTAATGGTGAGGATCGGCCACACAGACAGTACAGGAGGAGGATGAGATTTATGGGTAGTAGTCAGGAGTTATATCTTACACGCTGGTTACTTTGGCATTACATTATATATATATATATATATATATTATATATCGGTGTAACAATTAATACTAAAAGACAAATATTTTTCACAATCTCCGGCATAATTTACTTACAAACTTCCATGTAATTTAATTTAGTTATATATATTATTATTTTGTACTATGAACTTATTTCTACTTGTCGTGCCACGTGATATGGCTGACAAATTAGTATAAGTTAAGTTAGTTTAGTTATATTAAGATCAGAAGATTAAGGGTAGGCAAGGTTATTTCTAAAATATATTAACATATAAATAAAGAAAATCACACCAAAAGTCATTAAATATAATCAAGTTTGTTGTCAAATTTGACCACACTCCAAGTTTCTAGCTGCCCACTCCCATTAATCAATTGAGGTTTACGCCATGACGGCGCATTGCTATATCTACCTTCTGACAAATACTTATTAAATTTCTATGCTTTACAACATTAAAATCAAACTATAATTTGTAACACGACGTACATTCCTTTAATTAATTTAAATACAACGCAAATAGGATTTGCATTTTATATACATGTTGCGTATTTTGTTGTTGTTGTTCCCCAAGCTGCCTGGCCGAACAGCCCCAAGGCCCCGAGCAAGGCGAAGGCCATAACCGAGCGCCCCCACAGAACCCTCCCTGCCGACCACAATAAAGCCTGGGTGACCGAAGCCACTCCATGGCGGGGAGCTGAGGAGGGTGCGGAAACGCCCGGGAAACCAAAGCCCCACCCAGGGCCCTGTGCCCCTCAGCAATTATGAAAAGAAAGTTGAGGGTCAAAGGAGAGATGTGACGCTTTGGCTTCCTCCACGGAAGAGACGCCGTCACTTGAGATTTAGAAAATATATAAGTAAAAGGAACAGTCAGAGTAAGCTATGGGTATGGCAGAGATCACTCAGTTCTCACTCTGATAGACCAGCCCATCACTACATGACTAGAACCCAATCCTCTCAGCATCAGCTATCTTGTTCTATATGTCTTCATGCACTGCGTTTCCGATTCCCTATTGTGTTCTTTCTTGAATCACATCACATCACACAGATAAGATTCGTTGAACAAATATTTAATTATTATATAGGGGAGGTTCTTCATGTTTAGCCCCATTAGTCTTGAGATTTTAAAACGTTCGCCTCATTATAGTTTGGCGATTTTGAGACCTTTCGCCTCATTATAGTTTGGCGATTTTGAGACCTTTCGCCCCATTCCTTTGCCAATATTAAGACCTTTCATGTTATTTGGGTGTCGATCTTTTTCTGGGGAGCTATAGCTCGGGCTTTCGACCGAAAAATTTACAAATTCCTCTCGAAGAGGGGTCTTGGGGGTGGGTTTCTAAGCTCAAATTTTGTTTTCTAGTTATGGTTGTTCCTATTCAACTTATTATGTTATATATTTTCATCTAATGTATATACGTTAAATATTTGTCTATCAATCAATCTATCTGTCTATCATACTACCTACCTATCTATATGTATCTATCCTTGACACTATTACATTGGTCAATCGATACTTTAAACTAAACACCTTATCAAAGCAATATTTCAAGTACCACTATCCCTTTAATATCACAATATTATCACGCAAGATAATTATATCATATGTAATTACTCTTTTATATAATATATATTTAGCATATATTAGTCGGTACAATTTATTCCTCTCTTTTAACCCTTTCACGCACATATGACGCACAGGTTGCCAGATTAGCAATAAGAAATAAGAGTTCTCTCACTCCTATAATTACCTCTCTAATATTAGTTTTCTGCCCACAGCTAACTCAAAGACAACTGCAGAGGTTGAAGTAACTAAACTAAAGGTTTCTAAATACCCTTGATGGTAACAAAGGCTTTAAAGTATCCCTAATAGGCTCAAAATCGAGTAATATGTCGGAGAGGGTTAATCGTTTCCCTATTAGCAGAATTAATGTTCGAGTTTATCTCCTCTTCATCTATCTCATGCTTCCCACATTCTTCTCTATTTTCATTAAATGTATTCAGTGTCATAGTCATGCTTGTACTGTAATATACTTCACATTTATTGTATTATATATATTATTTCGTACTATTATGTACAACTCTTTTATCATCTTTCTTACACCCCTAAAGGCGAGTCATGCTTTCTATCACATTTTACGGGGTAACTTTTATATACATTGTCCAGATAAAATCGGGGATCACAAATATGAGATTTCACAGACGCCTCCAGACCAGCAGATAATTGTTGGGTATATTTAATGAACCTGGCCGTATAATGTGAGGCCATACTGGGGGTACACACACGCGCACACACACAGAAACACACACACACACACATACACATATACAGTATACACACACACACACACACACACACACACACACACACACACACACCTTCCCAACAACAGTCGTACTTCCTCGTCTTTAATCAATCGGTATAGTTACAGCTCTTTTTTTGTATTATTCCCTCCTCGATAACGTTCATATTGCAGCTATCCTCGTCTTCATTCTTCTCTCTCTCTCTCTCTCTCTCTCTCTCTCTCTCTCTCTCTCTCTCTCTCTCTCTCTCTCTCTCTCTCTCTCTCTCTCTCTCTCTCTCTCTCCCTCTTTCTCTCTTTCTCTCTCTCTCTCTCTCTTTCTCTCTTTCTCTCTCTCGCCTAACACCTCCTATCTCTCTGGCCTTACACCTCCTATCTCTCTCTCTCTCTCTCTCTCTGTTTGGACTGTTTGGACACTTGATCCTCAGTGTTTTGGAGGACAAGCAGCCTAGAAGGGTCACTAGATCTGTTGTTGCTTGATTTCCTTTGTACTCCTTCCTTCCTTTGTACTCTCTCTCGGCTAACACCACCTATCTCTCTCTCTCGGCTAACCACCTATCTCTCTCTCTCTCTCTCTCTCTCTCTCTCTCTCTCTCTCTCTCTCTCTCTCTCTCTCTCTCTCTCTCTCTCTCTCTCTCTCTCTCTCTCTCTCTCTCTCTCTCTCTCTCTCTCTCTCTCTCCTAACACCTCCTATCTCTCGGCCATCTCTGCGATAATTACACCTATGCTCGTCCATTAATTAGCCGCCACCGAAACACGCCTTATAAATTATCCGGGTCGTAGGATGGAGGGGGGAGGGATCGGTGTAAAATTAATTGTTTATAATCCGGACAATGGCGATTATTACACACTGCTGGCGGGGTCATTAGTTTTTGTTTATAATTATGATATTTATGGGGGGCGTATTTGTTGGGGGGGGGGGGATTGGCTGGAAATGCTGAAGGTGTTGGTGGGCGGGGTATACTGATCTTATATCTTATGTATTATAGTATACTAAGATTGGCAATGGTAATATCCTTATATATATATATATATATATATATATATATATATATATATATATATATATATATATATATATATATATACATTATGTAGATAAAAACTGTACTAGCTTGCTTCTCTCCAAGTATTGATAATTATTGAAGGTAAGCAAGATAGTGACCCAACCTTATACTATCGTGATCAGGAGAAAGGCTAGCACCGTATGAGTCACTACTATAGGTACCGCCAACGAACTTGAAAACAATCTCGACCCCTGACCTCTTCGTAACTTAAAGGACCTTGAGCAAACGGGCTGTAATTATCCACACCTATATCCTGGTGGACTCTTCCCAAATGATAGAAATATCAGCCCGATTGCTTTCATTCATTTTGAGTTATAAGAAGTTAAGGGGTCAAGATTATTGTCAAGTTCGTTGGCGCTACCTATAATACAAATACAATACTACCCATAAATAAAATACAACCCATGCAGCTGTTTCTTCCAGTTGTCGGTACCACTCCATACAGAAGGTTTCTTAAGGGTAGATTTGTATTTATGTGTTCATGTATAAATATATATGTTATGTTCTTTAGTTTCCTCCAAGACCCCCATCGAACTGATAAAACTACCCCCCCCTCCTCCCCCACCCGTTGGCAGATTAATTTGTACGTCAAAAAATGTCCCGGCCGAATATCGGTTCCTACTAAATTACAGGCTCGCTAACGCTCGCCAAGATAAAGATGGACACCTAAATGGTACAACAGATTTTTAAATCGCCAAACTATTAGAATGGACGTTATAAAATATCAAAAGTAATGGGGATAAACATGAGGGAGAAGGGGGTACAGAAAATACAAATTTTCCCTTAGCATTTCTAGTACGGGTGACGTTGTTTTTATTTATATTTTGACTACTATTAGACGATTGTATTCAGTTTAGGAAAGACCTATGGCATTTAATAGGATTCAAACTAACTCAAGTCATGCAGCTACCAAATTAGATACTATTTTTGCTGCATAAAAATCATTCATAATATAGCTACAATAAAATATAATGAATGTCACCCTTACTGACAGGAATTTCAGAATAAATGAAAATAATAATAACACAATATATAAATGTTTTAGATTATTTATTTGCGATTGCATGATTTGTTTTGACGTGGTGGCTAATGTTAGACAATCTTATTAATTTAGAATGACCTTGTAGTTACCAATATACAAATACAAAATAATCATAATAGTATAAGTAAATCTTTCAGTTTAGTTTTTGCTTAAATTACTAAGCCAATAAACCATAACGCTTAGGTAAGTACATTTTAGCTGCAATAGATAGATAGATAGATAGATAGATATAGGAGTGGTTCATGTATCTTCACTATTTGTAATGTGTCTAAAGCAAATAAGTGATAGATTGTTGTTTTTATCGTATTTAATAGATTGTAACTGATTGGTTTTGTTCGCCACTGAGGATCGAGTCTAGGGAGTATGATGAGACCGCCAACATTACGAGCCCCCAAATGATTATACTGTACCTCGCCCTGGATACTGTTGTTTTTATCCTACCCAGTTGGTTACATCTAAGACATATGGCATCATCGCTTACTATCACGTTAACTTCCCACACACACACACACACACACACATTTACACACACACGCGCGCGCACACACACACACACACACACACACACACACACACACACACACACACACACACACACACACACACACACACACATATGCTCTGTTTCCTCTCTCTCTCTCTCTCTCTCCCGTTCCAATATTATGTCATTTGTATTGCTTTACCACAGGCATATAGGTTAGATATGGAATAGGTTAGGTAAACTAGAGGCCCTATAGTACAAAGTACAAAGGAAATTAAGCAACAACAGATCTAGTGACCCTTCTAGGTTGCTTGTCCTCCAAAACACTGAGGATCAAGTGTCCAAACAGTGGTTTAGAGTGGGTAAGGGAACATTGGAAAGGGAATTACTGCCCTGGAACTAATGTCCGTGGCAGGATTAGGAAGTTAGTAGGGGACAGATGGGTTAGTAACTGAGGGGGGGATAAAATAAAGTTATTATTCATTTACAAACGCAGTCAGTCGCGGGTTTGATGCGAGATATTTGTCTAGGCGGAGTTTAAATGAATCAACGGTGATGCAGTCTATAACGTTTCGGGGGAAGCCCATTCCACAAGTTGACAACTCGATTGAAGAAGAATTCTTAGATTCGTGTGAGTTAAAAGATTTACCAATAATTTTGCAACCGTTTCCCCGCGCGTGTAATTAGATTGGTCGATAGTGAAGTACTTACTACAGTTCATATTGTCGATGCCTTTGATGATTTTGAACACTTGAATTAAGTCACCTCTTAATCTGCGCTGGGTTAAAGGAAATAGATTTAATTCTCTAAGACGCTCTTCGAATGGTTTGTTCTTTAGGCTAGGTATCATTTTGGTAACTCTACGTTGAACTCGTTCTAGCTTGTTTATATCTTTTTGGTAATAAGGGCACCAGGATTGAACGCAGTATTCCAGAAGAGGGCGGACTAAGGAATTGTAAAGGGTTAGGATAACTTCTTTGGATTTATGCTCTAGTAAGCAAGAGGCTGGCCATATATTATGGGGCTCTGATTGGCTGGCAGATTTGGGATGTCATTTTGTGTCCTGGTGACTGCCACTTCTTTCCAGACTTTAATATTGTAATTTATATCTTATTATTAATTGTAAATAGCTACTTGTTATATGTCTGGGTAATTTAATGTACAAATAAAAGACTATAGGTAGGTAGGCTAAAAAATATACTACTTACAAAATTACAGTATATGTAGCATAATATGAGTATAAATGATTTAGTAGCCTATGAAATATCAAATAGCTATATTAATTTATAGAAACTTAACTTTAATTAAAGAGGTAAACTCAAAATATTGAACCATGTATATAGATAACAATTAATTAATTGCCATAAAATAAACGTATTATTCAGATTGAGTAATGAAACATTATTTGTTATATTAAATTACCAATCTGACACACTATATTTTGTAAATACATGTAATAATTCATGTAAGCAGAGTAAATCGTTTCAGTAAGCAATTTCAACAACAATTCATTGATCTTACATAGTTAGGTAAATCAGTATCTATTACTGGTTCTTCTGCAACACTCACAGTATAATTTAGGCCATAGTGTGGATTTGTTAATCAGTGCAAAAGCAAAATATAAGGGTCTATCAATGCTGAATGCCTCCGTAGGACACAAAATGTCGGGAAGCCTGGGTTGGCCAGTCTCTTTCTTGTTATAGGATCGCTAGTGTCAACTATGCTCTGTTTTATTTCATCTGACGGTAAATTGAATCCCTTAGCAGCTAATTTATCGATACTTAATGGAAAAATATGAAACCACTATGTCTCTACATCATATTAAGACCAAGTATATATAATTAGCACCATATTTCACTACATTTTAAAAATAACTGGGAAATCTTGATGGGAACTTTGCAATTTACCGTCAGTTGAAAAGAAAAGAGTATAGAGGGGTAACTCTGTTAGTAATGGTGTTACTGTTCAGATAACGGAGAGCCATAAGAGCCTAGAATCCTTATTAAAAGTAAAAATAAGCTTTAGTTCGCTGATTTTGGTAACCTTAGTGTTTAGCAGTTTTGCATATCTAATTCGAATCTACATTCTTCAACTAACACTATATAAACAATTAGTATAATACATTATAGCATTTCGTGCAATAATACGCTATTGGGAAAACTTTGCACTATTTGGTGTACTTTTTGATAACCTAAATCAATATTTTACATATACAATTACATATATAAACAGAATATCTTTTGTTGCCACGATAACACTGACCGACTATAAAATAAGACTTGTGTGAAGAACTATAGCATTTTACAATTGAGAGTGCTTGTCTCGACCAGTGGTAAGAAACCTGTGAGGATATCCTACCTCTTCATTAGTGGAATTTATAGTGCATGAGGATTTTACTTGTCTAATATATGAACTGTTGGTATCATCATAATATACCGTATTGAATTACCAAAGGACAAGACTTTAGTGAACTATCATATTTCCAATTAGAACATCCTGCAGTATGTAATATCCGTCGACCAGTAGCAAGTTGCCACAACAACAGAATATCTAAAATATCCTTGTTGGAATCAATCCTTTAGTTCCGCCGTGATATCAAGATGAGGTTGGGTGTACGTGATCATTTGCGATAATTTTGAAGTTCAAACTATAATACGTATTTAGTGGACACGTAAGACCATGTGTATATTTAATGAACATCAACAGATATTCCATTCAATAAATTCCCAAATTTACAGTTCATATTTTTTGTTATATATCTCTATTTATTTATATCTATCTATCTATTTATCTATCTATCTATCTATCTATTATCTATCTATCTATCTATCTATATCTATCTATCTATCTATCTATCTATCTATCTATCTATCTATCTATCTATCTATCTATCTATCTATCTATCTCTCTCTCTCTCTCTCTCTCTCTCTCTCTCTCTCTCTCTCTCTCTCTCTCTCTCTCTCTCTCTCTCTCTCTCTCTCTCTCTCTCTTCTCTCTCTCTCTCTCTCTCTCTCTCTCTCCTCTCTCTCTCTCTCTCTCTCTCTCTCTCTCTCTCTCTCTCTCTCTCTCTCTCTCTCTCTCTCTCTCTCTCTCTCTATATATATATATATATATATATATATATATATATATCCTATATATTTGATCTACATCGTATGTGGTAACCCAGGTTCGAATCCCGGTGGATCACATGCTTGCTTTCATTAACTTCTTTGGGAGGTGTTTGGTTTTGAAGTGAAATAAATAAAAATAGATTCTTCAGCTCTCTCTTGCAAATACACAGAAATTCCCTATGGGGAAATGTTTCGACCGCTCTGTATATGTATATATATACCGGTATATATATATATATATATATATATATATATATATATATATATATATATATACAGTATATATCGAACTTCCTTATAGCCCAAAACTAACATGTGGTCAATTGTAACATCATTCATTGCCCTATTTGGGTGGGATACGCAAGTTCTCGCCGCACACTACCATTACGGGAGAGGGACAACTACCAATAGCTCCAGAATTTGCATTGATACCTCCTCACCTAGCTATCAATTGCAGACGGCTCCGGAAGCATATTGTGGGTAAGGAGGTGTGATTATGCAAATGCGCTGTGCAAAATGCCGGCCCGATGCAGAGGTCCTGTGAAAATGGTGTACCAATGTGCGCAAATGTCCCGCGGAAATGTGTGTTAAGTGGGGGTATACGGGCTTGGTTTATCACGTAGCGCTGTTCTTTCATCTCAGATCCGGGAGTTGGACGCTCAGTTAACTCTTTTAATACCGGTACCGTACATGATAACGACTTTCCTCCTTCTATTCTGGCAATGAGTAGGTGATTTGTTTCAAGCTAGGAAAGACCTGTGGGATTCGAACGGGTAATTCAGATAGTTTTTACCCCTTTAGTTTCCAGAAGGCCTTCCAAACCTTGTATATCTTTCATTTGGAATCCCATTACGCCATCAGATATCATTTAATGATATCCAGAATTACATAAAAAGGCCTTATATTATTGTATGTATCTATGTATATGCTCAGACACAACACATAACTCATAGCTGGGAGTGGCCGACTCGAGACAGAGCCCGAACAGAACAAAAACAACATTAAACAAAAAATAACAAGTTCACACACATCTAGGTCGCCAAGGAGAAGACCCAGAGACTAAAGATCATGAGGGACCCCCAGCAAAAGATCCCCAGGTCCCAGATATACCGGAGAGGTTCCGGTCTCCAACTGGCGCCCGACCCCCTCTCCCTACGACCCCGTTATCACTAATCTATTCACAAGCCTTCTCCATTCATTCCTATTCATCACCATTTCTCTTGCCTGGTCTTCAGTCATCTCTCTATCTTTCAACGCTTTTTTTTTACACCATCTCTCCATCTCCTCTGAGGTCTTCCTCTCAGTCTATTTCACCTTGTTTCTGACTCATACGTTTTTTTTGTAAGCCTTTCATCTCCCATTCCTTGACGAAAACAGCTAGGAAAAATTACTGAATACCCGCTAGACCAACTCAAATCTTCTCACCCTTGTGTTCTGAAACTCCTCAGGTACGTGGCCAGATAATTACAGAGTGAATGGGCTGAATATATCACACCTAACATTCGGTGGGAGGGGGGGAATCAATTCGGCGACGCGATTTCCCGATACGATCGCGAGCAGGAGTGGATTTAGCCAGCGTCTTCTATAGGGAGTCACATTACTTTTGTTTGGTTACGCCATGTTTGTAAATCTGTAGCTTTGGTCTATGTACCTCCTGTAATGGACAGAAGTCTGGGTTAGAATTAGTTCATTATCTTATTGTTCCTCTTTGGTGTTAGCAGGTAATAATTCCATGAGGTATCTGGACAAGCTTCTGTAGTTTTCAAGTTTGTAAGGGAATATATATATATATATTATAAAGTCAGAGTTGCAGATACTTTCAAAACTTTATATCAATATAAATATTTGGTTTTGAGAGGCCATTTATTTTTTCTCAATTACTTGCAAGAGAAATAAAGGAGAAAGTCACTAGTGCTCTGAATGGATTAACTGATATCGCGATTATTAAAAGCGCAAATTATGACCCATGGTCGTACAAAGTCGCTTTTGTTACGTTTTATTTTGGCTACCATAAGACAAGTGTATGCAATTTAAGAAGAACCTATGTTATTAAGATGGTTTATTGAGATAGTATTTACCGCTCTGAGTCCTGGAAGTAAATTGAAAATTACGAAAACTACATCATTGTTAAGCTACCCACCTGTCCAGATAATCACATACGTACGTAACATTACTCACGAAATATTCATGTTTCATATCCACAGTAATTTTAAGGCGGTATCGTTATTAAAGGTGGGGGTACATGGGTTGAGGTAAACATGGAAAAATAATCGCCAACCTGCATATAATTATCTTGCAAAATGCAATGCCACTGTAATTATTAATAACAATGGTATAAAGGATTTTGCGGATCGTCTATACCGGGCCTGTGACGTCATAGTGACGTCACAGAAGTATCCTTATCCTAGACTGGATGGTGGACTTACACTGTTGTGACGTCACAGGCCCGGTATAAACGATCCACAAAATCCTTTATACCATTGTTAATAATTATTTCAGTGCCATTGCATTTTGCAAGATAATTATGTACAGCTTGGCAATTATCATTCCATGTTTATCTCAACCCATGCACCCCCACCTTTAAAGGGACATGGGCCGGTTTTCTGGACCACTTTCTCCCTCATGTTTAGCCCCATTAGTTTTCAGATGTGAAGATGTTTGCCCCATTAGTTAGTCGATTTTAAGACCTTTTGCCCCATTACTTCGTCAATATTTAGACCTTTCGTGCTATTTAGGTGTCGATTTTTTCCGTGGCGAACGATAGTGAGCCTGTAATGTTGGAAGAACCGGCCTTCGGTCGGGACATTTTTCTACCATAAAATGTATAAATTAATCTAGAAAGGGGGCCTAATGGATGTTTCTTTTTTAATTTTATGGAGGTCTAGGGAGGAAACTAGAAAAATAATGAATACATGCAAAAATTGCCCAAAAAGTGAACCATCCTCCCTTAAGGGTGATTTGTATGACGATATTAAGTTATGTGATCCGTTTAATCCTTTCAGTATTATGACGCATTATATAATAATTATTGCTAACTTCATACTATTATGTTGGGAACATAAAGAATCCCTGTGAGTTAAAGGGTTAATTTATATAGCATGGAGTCCCCTTCAATCCCTAGAGAGTATTGTTAAACTAAATACAATCGATTTATGTCCGCCGAATGCACTAAAAGTACACTGTAAAAATTATAATTTAATTATAAGACAAATGGTACATATAAACATTGTTCTAATCGTGTGTGTTCTAGCATGCATAGATAAACCGAAGGACACTGTTTTTGCATACGGTTTTGTTACAATTAAGTGACCAATATGTTTACAGTGTAATGTAATTGTATAATGAGGGAGTTAAAGTAGTTACGATTTTTGTGTTGCTTACGTTTTGGAAGTTCCATATTCTCCTAATAGAGGGCTACCAGTAGGTGTTTAATTGGCCTACCGTCCGATGCCCGCGCGGCCCCCAGGTATTACGGTATGATATATTCACTGGGGAGCCTGACATGGGGAGGGGGTAATTACAGGTGTTAATGTTTGCATACAGGTGAGATGGAGAGGGGGGAGGGAATAATAAAATGAGGGGAAAAATGAAGAGGACTAGGATATATATATGGATAGATGGATGCATAGATATAGGTAAGAAAGATATATAAAGATAAGAGAGGTATATTTAGATAATTTTATTGGGGGGTTTGCTCGTGTTCTCTAAGGTTCGATTTAAATACATTATAATATAGAGGAATAATTTACTTTATGTTCTTGTATCGTCATAATAGTTTAACAGGTAGATACAAGTTCTTTCAAATATATCTCACCTCTTCAGCTCCATTTATAACGTAATTTTCCTGCCCCTTATTTAGATCTTTTATCGCTCCTAAAATTGCCCGAAATTCATTGTTTCTCGCAATTACTGTAATGTATCCAATACGTGTCATTATTTACGAGTGTGCGCGTAATTATATAGTCTGTAAGTTAACCAGGAGATTGTCTGCGGCCAATGAATACTGAAAATTCACTATGCCCTGTAATTATATATTACCTAAATTACATCCTAAGTTTTTCTTACCTTGAGAGGAGGGTGATATTCTTGATTGTATTCAATTTACCGGTAGTTATATTTTACAGCATAGACGAAATTTATATTATAATTGTATATCTAGATATATCTCCTGAAAGCTATATAATTATTTATTTTTGATTTAATTACTTTTAGATATGGTACTGTACACGTACTGTATTAGCCGGAAACTGAATTATGGAATTATTATCCTTCGTGAGTTTAGAACATCACTACTCTTGTGAGCTGCCTTTGTAGTAAGTAGCTCAGAACTATCTGAAGGTAATGTAGTTCTCGTTCCGTGAATGTAACGCATCGCTTACGACCAAATAGTGCGTTGATTGTAAGCTAGGAGCGGCTTTGGGATGGAGGCAGGCACGTTAATTGATTGTGAATGTTTGGGCCGTCCATTGCCCGGCCCTGACAGCTTGATCACGGCCCTCCACCGACCTCCAACACCATTTCCGACACCTTACTATGATTTCTGGCCAATTTAAGAAGTTGGAAGGGTTGAGTTTGGTTGGTTAACGAGAGTTATTTAAAGTTACATTGAGTTACACATACACATAGATTAGCCAGATATTGCTGTCTTCAGCAGGCAATCCACCCTTGTAGTTGTTCGTTGCCCACCTACATTTAAGTTGGCATGAAGGATATATTGCAGGACCCTAACAATAAGAAAGGTCTCTCTACTGGGAAATATAAAGTCCTAATTGAAGGAGAGAGAGAGAGAGAGACAGTGAGATTGAGAGTGAGGGTGAGTTGAGGTAGTATGACAATACAGAAATCGCAATATGAATATCTAAGAGCCCGAATCCAATTCTTACTAAATATGCATCAACATTCCATTTTGTGGGTTTAGAGACCCCTTTATATTTTTTGACGTGATTATTATATTTGATGAATGATGAGGGAATAAATACACATAACTACACATACACAATGCTACACATACACTTTGCTACACATACACATAGCTAAACATACATATACCTAAACATACACATACCTGCCTATATATGCAGTACACATACGCATCTACACATACCTGCATATAATACCTACCCATACCTAAATAATTACCTACATACTGTATACCTGCAGCTAGAAATACCTACCCAAACTTAATCATTGAAAAGTTGATAACCGCTTATGCATTTATACGGTATGACATATTGAACACCGGTCATCAAATATTTACAAATAATCACGTACATAATTTATCCTCGTATGCATATAGCCTTATTTACATATACAGTTACATAGATTCAGTTCACTCTCATTTATGCATATCTGGTATAATGTATCTTAAAGTATGTACAGTAGGTTAAACGTACACACATTTCACACACACTCTTGCTGTTGCAGTTAAATGCAAGTTTACACACACATACACACACACACACACGCACCTACAAGCAAACACATACCTACACAAACACACATACACACACACACACACACACACACACACACACACACACACACACACACACACACACACACACACACACACACACCTACGCGCGCGCACACACACACACACACAGCCCGTAGCCTAGTAGGTAGAGCTCTCGTCTCACACACGAGGGGTCGGGGGTTCAATCCCCGGCCGGGCGGAGACAAATTGGGCTTGTCTCCTTTCATGTGTTAGCCTCAGTTCACCTAGCTGTAAATAGGTACCTGGAATAAGTGGACGACGTTGTGACGTCCCATCTGGGGTTGGCAAAAATGGTACAAGGCGAGATGGGTATCATATGGTTCACCTAAGCTGATGGCTACCTAAGCCTTCGGGCGAGACGGTACCGTCTATAGTGAGAATGGTACCATACAGATCCACCCTAAGCCTTCGTTTCCGATGTCGCCAATTGGCTAAATACAGACTACACACACATCCACAGCCATTCCAACAGTACATAAAACACTTAACATGCATTTCACGCAATACATTTCAGTTAAGGAGGCGCGATAATAATGAGCTTAGCTCGCATTGCGTGGATTCCCCTTGACGAACAAGTAACTGAGTAACTGAGTAACACACACCTACGCACACCTACACCTACCTCCCACCACCACCACCCCACCCTCGCCCCTCCTTCCACATTTCCAGCGGCAGTATTTACGGGTTGAATTAGAGAGTATCGCAAGACGGACAAGCGGGGATGATTTAGTGTTGCGGCCATTAAGGGGTGTGCGGACCTGATGGATGGTGACAAGGGTACACATACGGCTTTACTTGCATATATACACACATACACTTATACACATAGGGCTATACTTACATATAATTATACACACACACATTTATACACATAGGGCTTTACTTACATATAATTATACACACATACACTTATACACATTGGGCTTTACTTGCATTTACACACATACACTTAAACACATACGGCTTTACTTGCATACATATACACATACACTTATACACACACGGCTTTTACTTTGCCCTCCCTCCCCCCTCCCCCTCCCCCCCCCCCACACACACACACCCGGCTTTTTTTTCTAGGCTTAAAGCCTATTCAGGCACCCCCTTAGTGTGCACGCCAAGTATGGGTTTTCCATCTTGAAAACTGAGGGAGTGGGGGTGGCTCCCCCACAAAAAAAAAAAAAAATATTAAAACCTGCTCTGGCACCTCCTTAGTATGGATATCAAGTAAGGGCTCTCCATCTTGAAAACGGAGGGCGTAGTTCGTGAACAAACAGACAGAGGGCCCTTTATATATTTAATGGCTTTACTTGCACACACACACACCTACTGTACTATAGAGACTGGTAGCCATGTGGTGTTAGGTATTGAGGTTGTAGTAGTGGAACCTGTTGTTATTCAGGTGACTATATGCAAGATAATGGTCTATATATATTTCACCGTATATATTATTTCTTCATATGAATTATGTATTTGTCTGCATATAATTGTTATTACCGACGATATTTTGGATATGGGTAGTACAATCAGTGGCGTCTTTCAGTGTGTGAGTATTTGTGTGTGTGTGTGTGTATGTGTGTGTGTGCCAATTAATGAGTGCATCCTGGCAGAGGGACGACTAGAACATTGATCGTTAATATCAGAGGACTTTTTATCAGCAACACCCACACCTTAGTAGTGTTAGCCTCTATTTAGTGAACGCCTATTCTGTTAATCCCCCCCCCCCCTCTCTCTCTCTCTCTCTCTCTCTCTCTCTCTCTCTCTCTCTCTCTCTCTCTCTCTCTCTCTCTCTCTCTCTCTCTCTCTCTCTCTCTCTCTCTCTCTCTCTCTCTCTCTCTTATGATACAAACTTTCGTTAGTAGAGATATTTAAGAACTGTCTGACTAGATTATGTTTTGCACAATTTGCAAAACAAATCTACACCATAAAATATCAGATTTCAAGGGTATATAATATATGGATTGAACTGCAAGGTCTCTCTCTCTCTCTCTCTCCCTCACTTACACGCACCCCCCCCCCCCCCCCTCCCACACACACACACACACACACACAACCCCCCCCCCCCCCCACACACACACAGTAGGTATAGCGTGACAGAGACATGCCAGAGGCTTGTGATGTGAAGGTAGCCAGGTGTTGAGCCGGGGAGAATCACTGTCATTGGGTCATCACTGTAATAAGCTAACTAAATCAAGCAGGCAGTATCTTAAGTAAGTTATAACAGGAGTTTGCTCGGAATAGTACGTAGTTCCACAATGAGTCTGTTTAGAGGTGTGGGTTGCATGTAGTCTTCTCTAAAATATACATGTACTTCCACCCCCAAACTATCCCCAACTCCCCCACCTTCCTTCTCTAGCAGGCAGTTAGTGATTAGCGACGATTGTTTTCATGCATTGCAAATTATTGTTAAACCTTCATTGCACATACATACAATGTCCAACATTTAATATTTATTAGGAATGTATTAATACAATATACTATATAATTGTATTCTCAAAATGAGTCTCTATACACAACGTGGGTTACAAGAATTTCAGCTGTAGTGATCTGCTTCTCTCTCCCTCTCTCTCTAATTTCAAGAAAGCAAATTTCCATAAACTTAGAGCTATGTTTAAAGAAACTGACTGAAGCTTTTTAATTCACAATAACGACATAAATACATCTTGGAAGTTATTCGAAGCCACTTACCTAAAAGCAGTGCAAGACTGCATACCATCGAAAATACGGCGTCCAGGCCATAATAATAAGCCCAAATGGTGGAATAAAGATATTTCAAACTGCCTGCTTGCTAAAAAATGTGCTAATGATAGATTAAAATCCTCACAAAATGACGAAGAACGGCTGAAATTTGTAGAGCTACGACGCAAAGCCAAAAAGTTAATAAAGCAAAGTAAAAGACCTTAGAGTTACATATTGCGAATCAAAGTAAAACAAACCCGAAAGAATTCTATAGTTATATCAGAAAGAAAAAAGTAGTTACTTCAACTGTTGGACTGTTAGTCGATGAAAATGGAGAATACACCAAAGACGAAGTACAAATGAGTAATGCCCTCAATACCTTCTTTGCATCAGTTTTTACAACAGAAGACCTCAGTGATATCCTTACACCATCGCCGATTCAGATTGATAATTCAGATGTTCTAAGCAATATCACCGTTACAGAGAGAGAAGTATTGAATTGTTTAGATAAACTCAAGGTAAATAAACGCCTGGACCTGATACAATCTCGCCTAGAGTTCTAAAGGAAGCTAAGGATGAGCTCTCCAAACCACTGACATTACTATTCAATAAATCCTTGCAGTCTGGAACTATGCCCGATCGGTGGAAGCTAGCCAACATAACACCGATATTAAAAAAAGGCATCAAATCCCTACCCAGTAACTATCGTCCAATTAGCTTAACCTCAGTTGTATGTAAAATGCTAGAAACGGTCATACGAGACAGACTCGTAAATCACTTAGAGGAAAATAACATACTTAAAGATACTCAACACGGCTTTCGTAAAAAAAATCCTGTTTAACAAACCTCTTAGACTTCTTCCACGATATCCTCAACCTCTACGATGAGAGTAAAGCTGTAGATATTATATACCTTGATTTTCAAAAGGCCTTTGACAAAGTTCCCCACAAACGTTTACTGCTAAAACTAAAAGCGCATGGAATACAAGACGGTGTGTTGAAATGGATAGAAAATTGGCTCAGCGACAGAAAGCAAAGAGTAGTCATAAACGGTAAGGCATCTAAATGGACCAATGTAAGTAGCGGGGTACCGGGGTACCCCAGGGATCGGTACTAGGACCAATTCTCTTTCTAATTTACATCAACAACATAGATGAGGGTCTCACCTGTACAATCTCAAAATTTGCTGACGATACAAAAATTGCAAATAGCGTACTCTCAAAAGAACAAGTTGACGATATGCAACACAATCTAGATAAATTGTCATGTTGGGCCCAAATTTGGCAAATGAGTTTCAATGCGGATAAATGTAAAGTACTACATATCGGATACCTAAATGAGAAAGCAAACTATTCGATGAATGGCACTCAGCTTAAGAATGTAAACAGAGAAACCGATCTGGGAGTAACAATATCGAGTAACCTAAAACCGAGTCAACAATGTTCAGAAGTTGTTAAGAAGGCAAACAAATAATTGGCTTTATAGGCAGGTCATTTGAGCATAAATCCAAAGAAGTTATCCTAACCCTTTACAATTCATTAGTCCCGCCCTCTTCTGGAATACTGCTTCAATCCTGGTGCCCTTATTACCAAAAAGATATAAACAAGCTAGAACGAGTTCAACGTAGAGTTACCAAAATGATACCTAGCCTAAAGAACAAACCATACGAAGAGCGTCTTGGAGAATTAAATCTATTTCCTTTAACCCAGCGCAGATTAAGAGGTGACTTAATTCAAGTGTTCAAAATCATCAAAGGCATCGACAATATGAACTGTTGTAAGTACTTCACTATCGACCAATCTAATTACACGCGGGGAAACGGTTGCAAAATTATTGGTAAATCTTTTAAATCACACGAATCTAAGAATTGTTTCTTCAATCGAGTTGTCAACTTGTGGAATGGGCTTCCCCGAAACGTTATAGACGCATCACCGTTGATTCATTTAAACTCCGCCTAGACAAATATCTCGCATCAAACCCGCGACTGACAGCGTTTGTAAATTTATAATTTTATGTTATCCCCCCTCAGTTACTAACCCATCTGTCCCCTACTAACTTCCTAATCCTGCCACGGACATTAGTTCCAGGGCAGTAATTCCCTTTCCAATGTTCCCTTACCCACTCTAAACCACTGTTTGGACACTTGATCCTCAGTGTTTTGGAGGACAAGCAACCTAGAAGGGTCACTAGATCTGTTGTTGCTTGATTTCCTTTGTACTCCTCCTTTTGTACTCTCAACACGCAGACTACAAGTCAGTTCATTCAAGTTTTTAAGATATGTGATGGGTTTGATAATGTGTATCATAGCAAAATGTTTAGCCTCTATATCAGGTGTTCTTAAAGTAGTGCCTCAATACCCCCAGGGGGTATCGAAACCGGTTCTTGGGGGTATCCAAAAAGGCATCCTGGAAAATATTAGATTAATAATTTCGTGCACTGAATGGTGACTATGACTCACTGGCAACTACGAGTAGGGAGTGACTAACTGGCAACTGAATGAGCACGAATAGTGTTGTGTACAATAATGTAATGTGGAAAACAATCTGACAGTGAGGAAATATTTTGTATAAAAATTATACTTTATTCATTTATTTACTGAACATAAAAATAAAAGAGTCCATAGAATTCAGCTGTTTGTTCATAGCCGTCCTGTTTTCTCTTTTTTAAAGGAAAAGTTAAAAGTCGGGAGTAGTAGGCTAATATTGGAGAGGGGTATCAGGTTGCCTTGGAGTTGAACTTTGAGGTATCGGGGCTGAAACACTTTTAAGAACCACTGCTCTATATGAATACAATACGCAACCATGGCTGGCAGTTAGAATTGAAAAGGTTAAGCACTAGTATTTGTGGAAATTGTTTCCCAATTAAGGTCTGTTCTACCTGGAACAAACTTTCCTCAGAAGTTGTAAACATTTCCTCAGTTGAGCAGTTCAAGAAGACAGTAGTTAGTATTTTGCACACTCTGTAAGGAGTGTAGTGCATTGAAAAATTTCTCTTTCCACTACGAATATTTCCCCGAAATGGACCGGAAGGTCTTTGAGATAATAACTATTCCTTGTAACTCCGTGTAACTCTCTCACAGCACACACTTTCTACAACCAAGATTTAACGGGTCTGAATGTGGTATATTTCCCTTCATTAGTGTGTGTGATGCATTCGATACACAGAGGAGAGTTAATGGTAAAACTGCGAATTAATCCTATTCCTTATTTGGGGGTTTGTAGAGGTGAGAGGCTGGGATAACTGATAAGAGACAGAGAAGGGGGAAGTGAGAAGGCGAGCCCTGCTAGTCAAGGGCTACATACTCATACCTTAATAAAAGTTAACACCGACTTTGATAGTAAGTTGCATCGAGTTCTACATTTACTTGATTAAAAACAGTGTATAGGCCACATACAATTAAATGCAGACCATTTATAGTATGTATGGTATTGAATAAATGGGAGAAACCTATTCAAATGATAAACGAAACAATCAATAACAGTCGCAACACTATTCCAGCCTATCTTTGCCAGTAGTCCTTTCCTTTTATGATATAAAAGCCCGACTGTGTAAGTAATTTGGGAACCTAGGAGTAGATAGTATAGGGCACGTTGATGTGTATTGCAATAATGGTAAACACAATATCCTGAATACTGAATGAGATTGGATTTAATTACGGTATTATTATAATGAAATCACATTAAGTCTTGATCGTAGAAAGTAGTGCAATGAGAGAGAGAGAGAGTGAGAGAGAGAGAGAGAGAGAAGACCAATACAGCCAGGATTCGTGTAACCCACGTTGTGTATAGAGACTCATTTTGAGAATACAAATATACAGTATATTGTATTTATAAATTCCTAATAAATGTTTAATGTCGGCCATTGTAAGCGTGTGCAATGATGGTTTCACAATAATCTGTACTATATGAGAACAATCGTCGCTAATCACTAACTGCCAGCTAGAGAAGGAAGGTGGGGGAGTTGGGGATAGTTTGGGGGTGGAAGGTGGGGGTAGACTTTGACCCGATTCCCCCCTTCCACCTGCCCAGGGTGGAGTAAGGGAAGGAAAGACCCATCCCTGAGAAACTTTTAGTACGCGTGAGTGTACATTCTAGGACAATAATAGTGGCCCAATATTAGCCCTCGAACAGCAACACGAACCTCCAACATTAGGTAAAGAATTGATGACAAGATTCGATTCAGCTCGGGATAGCTTCGAAAACTAGGACCACGATTTGTGTCTTAGAGTGTACACAACGCTAATAATTATCTGACTTTAATTTCTTCAAACACCGGGTGTCCAGGCATTTTTACTTAATTGTACTTTAAATTTTACTAATTTTTTGTTTCAGTTTGGCTAAGCCAACTAACTTGCTGAGTAACTGGTTAATACACTTATTGAATGACACGCACTGAGTGACTGGTTAACTACATTTTTGATTGACTGACTCACTATTTCACTCACTGAGCGACTGGCTAACGAGATTACAGAAAGACTGAATAGTTAACTTGCCGAGTTTATGGCCAACTGACTGACTAAGTGACTAGATAAGTAACTGACTGATTGACTGCACTTTACAAAAATGTGTGTTTACTGTTTATATAACAAATATGATACTCATAATAAGTGTTTTAATCGCTTACGTATTATATCTTGAATAAATAAACCAACTGGCACTATTTGTGTGTACCATTGTTATTATTATCTAGCGTCCACTGGAGAAACTATACCCACAGGATGGAAAACTATATCATTGTGATGACACGATAAGTTTCGACTCTCTCTGGAGTCCTTTTCAGGTGTGGGTTCATTGTATATAATGTAGCTAACGAACCGACTAACTGACTGGCGAAATGCGTTAATTGATTGTTGGATTGGTTAGAAATAAAAAGAGTAGGGCAGGTAGGACACGCGGTACTCACACAGAACACATTGATTTGTCTATAGTATAGTATGAGATAAAACAATAAAACATAGTATAGACTCTATACTATGTTTTATTTTTTATCTCATCTGACGGTAAATTGAACCCCTTAGCAACTAGGTTCTCCATACTCAACGGAACAATATGAAACTACTATGAGTCTGCATCGTATTAATACTAAGTTTATATAATTAGCACCATATTTCACCACAAAATCTTCAAAATAACTGAACAATCTTGATGGGAACTTTGCAATTTACCGTCAGCTGAAAAGAAACAGAGTATAGTAGGGACAATTATATGAATGGCCTACTCCGTTTGGCTACTAGGTTAATCCGTGTGTGGACCTCGGAAACATAAATATTAATCAAGATTTTCTACATGATCAAAAGTAAATAAATATATCAGAAGGCGGGAATTTCTTTGAACATTGCCTATTTAACTCCTTCAGTACCATGACGTCTTTTTAAATCCAATTTTGGCTATTATAGACGATTTTACTCAGATTTGGAAGTCCCTCTAGGAATCAAAAGGGTAAAGTCTATCTCAATTAACCCTCTGACTCGTACGATTCCTTGTTAAGATGAATCAAATCGTCTACATAAAACCAACTAAAAGGAAGTAAATCTTCATCGTATACTGAGAGGGTTCAAATCAAGCAAAGTTAGACATTAAGGGGAGATTTGTATATATTTGTTATTTTATTAATGATTTTTGTTTTCATTAGTTTCCTCCCAAGACCTCCATCAAGCTTAAATGAATACCCCCAGAAGAATGTTACACATAAATGGTAGAAGAGGCTCGCCAGAAAAAAAAAAAAAAATGGCACCTAAATGGCACAATAGGTCTGAAAATCGCCAAACTAATGGTGCGAATGTCGTAGAATCTCAAAACTAACGGGGCTACACATAAGCGAGAAAGGGGTCCAGAAAAACTATACAAACCTCCCCTTAACTAACCTACAGAACACAACTGAACTATTATTATTTTCTTTACAGGACGGGCGACGCATTTCAAGCAGTGCAACGGGGTCTTTGATAAGGTAAGAGGGTGATGAAAAGCATAACACTACTATAATCGGTTATATTTCAGCTGATGATATATTGCATCTCTTAGCAGCTGATGTATCGATAGTTAATGGAAAAAATATTAATATGCTATGTCTCTGCGTCTTACTAATGCCAAGTTATCATAATTAGCAACATATTTCCTTAGACAAAAGTACGTAATAGCTGATTAATCAAGATAGTAACATAACAATTTACCATCATCTGCAAACATAGACTACAGTCGTATAATGCAATATGCGAGCAGCTGGGTGTTATCTTTTCCACAATGAATAATTATTAGGAATTGAGTGTTAATTTATGGAAAACTTAGTGTCACCCATTTTCAGAATATTATCAATGTTCTTCTATCTATTTTGTTCGTCAAGGGCAAAGTTATTTCTAGTCTTTTTATGGATTGTTAGAGAGCCTCAGTTTTACAAAGCTGACTAATTTGAATATATATATATATATATATATATATATATATATATATATATAGAGAGAGAGAGAGTACATGGTACTTTTTGAGCAAACAGACTTTGACTTTGGCATTGACTTGGATTTGTATGAAGAGGACTCCAGAAAGAGTTGATACTGCTGTGTCTTTACAATACAGTACAAAGATGTCATCCTCGCGTATGTTTCTACAGCACATACACACCTAGGTATGTGTTCACTCCTGTAATAAAGTAGCGTCCACAAGGTCTTTGCACCTCAGAATACAAGTAGCGGGCCCTTTCGTGTTCGTCCATAGCAATTAGCGAGTGTGTGATCACCAGTACATGGTTCTTCACACACGCACCTACTATAACATATCACCTCACCGCCTATTATACCACTTATAATTCACCACCTAATACTTTATAGCGTCTGTGTGTCGTTCATAATTTGAAGTTGTCAGTAACTTGTTTGTATTGAATTTGGCTCTCTATCACTCTCTTGGCTTTGGGGGAGACACTCGTTACTGGCAGCCTGCCTTTTGTATCCTTCATACACATAGAAATTAATAAACAATTTATATATATATATATATATATACTTATCACCGGTGTATTTGTATATTTGTTATCAATCATGTTTTTCTTAGAGTAGTATGTGCAACAACATATTCATTGATGCATATGAGGCTGCTTGTAACTAATCAACTAACTGAAACGAAAGGATTGGACAGTATGAAAAGAAAAGAAGTTATTCTTTAGTACACGCAGATAATCGGGGGTTAAGGCACGGATAAGGGAGAGATTTAAATGTTTGCGATTTGTTAAGGTTTTCACAGTAGAACATTCATTGATATTACTAAATGGTCTAGTTGGTTTGGTGTTGGTCTGCTACGTTACAGACCGGGGTTCGAAGTTTGGCCTGATTATATACGTCAAGAATAATAATTCTATAAATTTACCACTGGATTGGCAGAGAACTGTTGATTGATTGATACTTTATTGCCTTTATCATACAATTATACAATATAATACCATAGAGTTGTGTCGTCAATTCTAGAACTATATTTATCAAGCAAAAGCATTCTGACAAATGTGAAACACAATACATTCTAGCATATCAGAATGATGGTGTTCATTTATGGTATGTAATAAAAACAACTTAAAAAGATTGTACACAAGAGTATATTAGTATAAACACTTCTGCCTCATCTGAGTAAAAAGGCTTTAAAATTAGCTTTCAACCATTTTTGAATGCGCATGATGGCTTTAAATGGTAGGTATTCAACACGGTGGGTTCGAATCCTGGTCTTGAAAAGTACTGTATTGTCAATTAAAATGGGCAGTAGGAATAATCAGGTCGCAAGAGAGAGAGAAAGTAAGAGTGAGTGAGTGTGTATGTGTATGTGTTTGTGCTGCGTGTGTATGTGTGTTTGAGAGTGTGAATGTATGCATATATGTATGTGTATTCCTTAGGGGGGTCACCGTTTTGTTTTTATCTCTCTCTCCTTTCTTCTCTTTCCCTGGCTTGTATCCATTCGGACCCATTCAGCCAACTGTTTTAAGACGTTTAACCCCCCCCCCCATCCGGGTGTAGATTTCTTCCTGGCGAGCAATAGCGAGCTAGCATTAGATGGAGAAATCCGGCTTCGCCTGAGACATTTTTCTATCGAAAAATGTACAAATTTAGCTTGCTGTCAAAACAAAAAATATATATATATATATGCTGGCTCGCTACCGCTCGCCAGGAAAATATTGACACTTGGATGGGGGTAAACGTCTTAAAACAGTAGACTGAATGGATACAAGTCAGGGAAAGAGAGAGGGAGAGAAATAGAAAAAAAAAGCGAGGGGGCTCCCTTTTAACAAACAGCCCTTTCACTAACCACCAACCATAAACACATTACTTAGCCAGACACCATAAGCTACCAACACACCTTTCCACAACACTACATAATGTATGTACGTGTACCTTTAGTACATTAATAGCTATATATCACTAAAATAGTATATACAGACTCTTAACACCAGTAACTTACTTTTTTACAAGTTCATACATCATCTCGCATAACAACTTCAATCAAGCCGTATTCATCAAAAACGTCAATTTATGAAATATGCTCATTGCCTTTTACATATAGGCCTATATATTTTAGGAACACGTGATTTTTACTTTATTAACCCATCCCGTACTATAACGCACTTTTTCATTATATTCTGGCTATTATTAGTTGATTTTTTGGAGCTTAGGAAGGATCTCTGGGAATCAGAGATTAGAGATAACTCAATTAACATTCTGAATCCTGCAGATCTTTCCAAAGCTGAATAAAATTGTCTATTTATAGCCAGAATACAATGAAGAACATGTCATTGTTCAGTGCACTGAAAAAGGTTAATACTGTATGTTCCCTTTCTTTCAATTCCATAGACATAACTGTAGCTACAATAAATATAGTTAAAAAGATATTTTGCTTCATCATGATTAGGAATTGCTCACATTACAAAAACCTATAAATGTTTCCCTATGAGATTTCATATTATATTATATCCATTTATATGCCCTGCAAGTAGACTAGTTATAAGGCATGTTCCAGAGAGAGAGAGAGAATCATAGAACGTCCGTTGCTTTTACCTAAAATATCATACGCGTACTGATTACACACACACACAGACCCATACACCCACACACAGACCCATACAACCACACCCACCCCCACCCACCCACCTACCACACACACAAACACACCACACACAAACACACAACACACCTATATATACACACACACACACACACACACACACACACACACACCTACACGGACCCTGGCTAGTATTAAGAGTTTCACCGATACAGGACTACAGGTGTAAGGGTACCGTAAGTTACCAAGGCTTCTTATTACAGGTGTGGTTGGTAAGGCTCATGTAGCACTTGGACCTGTAATCTCACCCTCCACTTTACGGTCGGGGTACGGTCTCGCTAATAAGTCATGTACCAGCTGTCATTACGTTTGGCTCGCTCTGTGCTGTATTAATGTCTGCCAGATATTGAATAGGGTGGGTAAGTGTAGGAACATGTTTGTATAGTTCACTCGATATGAACAAATGAAACTTAGATATTGCTGATACCAATAATTATTGATCAACACATACTTAGTGTCGAGACATCACTTATTAGCGAGATTGTACAATCGAGGGTATTAAGTGTTGTCATAGATTCCAGTGGTTTTCGCTCAACAAGTGTTATTGGTATCTTTATAGTTACTGGGAAAAGTGCTTATCCCTCAGAGTATTAGTCAGTGTCCGAAACTTTGTGAAATATCTGACAACACTTAACCTCGACCGTAAAAAGGCAGGGAACATCTCTAGAATTTAACTCCATTTTTGGTCTCTTGAGTTAACACCTTTATGACGTAATTTTCATTTATCCTGGTTACCATTAGACGATTTTCTTTATTTTATTATATGAACTCAACGGGGTAAATACAATTTCATTAAACCATCGGAATAACACAGGTCTTTCATAAGCTAAATACAATCGTCTAATGTTATTCACAAAAATAAGGTAAAATTGTGGTCATCGTGGTGAAGGGGTTAATTGGATATATAAAGTAACGCACCTGGACAAAGCTGTAGTACAATAAAACAATGTGGTGTTATTTCACGTCGTTATTTCCTGTAAGACCTAGAGACTGAAAGCTTGATGTGGATGGTAAGTCTCCTCTAGCATGTTGACCTATTACTCCACCTCGGCATGTATAGTCAAGGTAGACAGTCATGAAACTTCTATAAAATTTGTATGTATGTATGTATGGCCGACTTGAGACAGAGACCATATAAAAACAACATTTAAAGTTCCAATTATGAGGGTCCGGGACAACTTTTGCGTTACCTCACCCCTTTTACTGTTTCGCCTAGTAGGTGAATTTTAAAAAGGGGAGGGGGATTCCTAGCCTCACGTCCCCATAATAATAATAATAATAATCTATATAATAATTTCGATTGTCTGTCTGTCTGTCTGTTCTTTATAGGCGGCCGCAGTTTTTAAGCTAGAGCGTTCATACTTGGTATGCATAGTAAGGGGGTCCCTAGGCAGGTTTTAGTGAAAAAATAGAATTCCCCAGGGTGAAAGGGACGGAGAAAATGGGCGCGAAATCGGAAAAAGGGCCGTTTGGGGCAGAAGGAGGCCTCCGATCGAAAAGGTGTATGGAACGAAAGTTGTTCGCAGCCCCCCAACATTGGGGTACGGATGAGGTCAGATCCAAAATCGGAGGTCATTTAGTGGCCGAAATCGAGGTCGCCGTTTAATGAGGCATTATTGTGATGATTGTGGTAGTAGTGATTGATGATGGTGATTATGGTAGTACTAGTGGTGGTAGTAGTGATGGTGATTATGGTAGTACTAGTGGTGGTAGTAGTGATGGTGATTATGGTAGTACAAGTGGTGGTAGTAGTGATGGTGATTATGGTCATTACCCGGGCAATGCCGGGTACCCCTGCTAGTTATCTATAATTTAGCCATATTATTGTATCTTAATATAACTTGGATATAGTTTTTAGCGTTGGATATCACTGGAGTACGGTATTACACAAATGCCAGGATGCTTATGGTGTTATATCTGGTTTTCGATAACATACAAAAACTGTGTTCAAAATTGTGAAGGAGTTTCGTGATGTTTTGCTGGGGCTGTCTGTCGTATGGCGTTCTTCTATAGTCGGTTTTATTTCAGCTGATGATAATTTGAATCCCTTAGCAACTGATTTATCGATGCCTAATAGAAAAATATGAATCTACTATGTTTCTGCATCGTATTGAGTAGTGCTTGGTTTTTGCGTTATGTATTTATTTATTTATTTATTTTTGAGTTTCCTCGCTAGACCTCCATCAAGCTTAAAATAGAACCCCCTAGACCCCCTTTCAAGATAAATTTGTAAAACATTTCGGTAGAAAAAATTTCCGGCCGAAGGCCGGTTTCTTCTTAAATTACAGGCTCGCTATAGCTCGCCAGACAATTATTGACACCTAAATGGCACGAAAGGTCTTAACATTGACGAAGAAATGGGGCGAAATGTCCTAAAATCGGCAAACTAACGGCACGAAAATCTTAAAATTTCAAAACTAATATGCTAAACATGAGGGAGAAGGGGGCCCATACAAATCGAATACTACCCCCTTAATGCCAAGTTTTTACAATTCACAACACATTTCGCTACGTAATAGCTGAGTAACCAAAATAGTAACACAGCAATTTATTATCAGCTTGTAAACAATAGTCTGTAGTCGGTATTCAATTCAATTCAATTCAATTCCTTTATTTCATAACATATACTGTATACACATTATACATATTTTGTTATATACATTACATAATTTGAATTAATACAGTAGGATTCACTGTAATACACAACATAATTATTAATCAGAAACATTGATAATGATTTGCAGTGTTAAAGCAGTGACCTTTTCCTTTCTATGTAGTTATCATTACTAAATATACAGACATCCATTTATGCTTCACAGCCCTTAGTATGCCCATGGAAGTGATAAAATGGTTAAACAAATGCAACTTCATGTAAGTTTGCCTGCATTCTTTGTCGTATTCATTCCAGTCTTGAGGGCAGACTTGCATTTTTGTTTTCATATATTATTAATTTATTTTCTTTATTTTCCTCCCAAGACCTCCAACAAGCTTACAAAAATACCCTCAAGTCCCTCCTTCGAGATAAAATTAAAATACGGCAAACTAATGGAATGAACGTCTTAAGATCTTAAAGGTAATGGGGCTAATAATGAGGGAGAAAGGGGTCCAGCAACCTACCCAACCTGCCCTTAAGGGGCTAGAGCTTGGTTTTTGGTCTATATATTTATGTATTTATTTATTTTTGAGTTTCCTCGCTAGATCTCCTTCAAGCTTAGAAAAACACCCCCTAAACTCCCTTTCATGATAAATGTGTACATTTTTCGGTAGAAAAATGTCCAGGCCGAAGGCCGGTTCCTTCTAAAATTAGAGGCTCGCTATCGCTCGCCAGGAAAAATATCGACACCTAAAGGGCACGAAAGGTCTTAATATTGATAACAAAAATGAGGCGAAAGGTCTCAAAATCGCCAAACTAACGGAACGAACGTCTTAAAACCTCAAAACTAATAAGCTAAACATGAGGTAGAAGGGGGTCCAGAAAAAACGAGTACTACTTAAATCGTTATTGTTCCGGATTGACCCTCCTACGGTCTTGGGTGTAGATCTCACTCTGGCGGCTATTCATTTCACTAACGCGGTCATTTTACTAACGCGGTGATTTCACTAACGCGGTCATTCACGCTATTTATGTATCTGTCTACTACCATTGTCGGCCAACAGAATGCCTTTGACGCACTTTGGTCGGGCTTATATTTCGGCAATGTGTTGTATTTTTGACATTGGCAGAGTCGTATAGTAGATTTTTTCAGCGAATAATGTGTATTTGTCTAACATTTATATTACAGCTGATGTGTTTATCTGGCGAACGTTCTAAAATCAACACATACAGTATATCCTTCTAACATAAATAGTGAACAACACCAAATCAGTATTTATAGCGAAATTGTTTATTACATACTTTTACAAAGTGTTCTTGTTCACACTTTGCATTTATATGTTTATAAATAAGAATGTGTTTCCCTGAAACGTTAGCGTCGAACTTTCATTCACGATATGATTATTTCGATACAAAAGAGTCCCGTATAAAATACCCAAGTGAAAAAAAATATATATATACAGTATATCTCCTATGCTTAATGTAGGTACCTGTATCTTAAAGTAAAGACATTCGTGTGTATGTTAAAATAAATGTATTCATGGAAAAAGTAAAGTACAAAAGAGGAGCTGATCTTGTACTTTACAGTTATCATTATTTTTGTTGATCAATGTACATATGTTTTGCGTGTGTTTTGCATCATGGTTAGCTTACTTGTGTGTTTATGTAAGCATACTTCCATATACTGTATATGAAAACAAAATTCTGCTTACATACTCGTACATAAGCACTTGTCATAAATTTGCCAAACTTACAGTAAATCGCTTGCACATTCAAAATACACAAACACAAGCACACCCATCTATATAGATACCTAAACACAAGATATTCACAGTATAAACTAGACACATATACACCTTCATAATATCAGACAAACCAGAAGCCCCTCCCAACCTTCCAAAGAGAGGTCCGTAACCCCCGGTCCCCCGAGGTGCCTTCCAACCAAGCCATTTGCATGTAAACACCCGTGACCTTAACAAATTGCCTGCCCACTCTGCTACACCACTAGGATATACACTGGGGGCCGGGGAGAGGCGTGGAACAAAAGGCTTTGGGACTTCATTAGGGGGAAGGATTTACATTATAGATTGGTCGATTTATATATTTATTTACTATTTTGTTTACTTTCCTCCCTAGACCTCCATCAAGTTTAAAAAAAAAAACATCCCCAAGATCCCCCTTCTAGATTAATGTGTACATTTTTTGGTAGAAGAATGTCCCGGCCACAGGCCGGTTCCTCCTCAAATACAAGCTCGCCAGAAGAAAAAATAAATCGACACCTAAATGGCACGAACAGTCTTATTATTGACAATAAATTGGGACGAAAGGTCTTAAAAATACCAAACTAATGAACCGAATGTCTTATAATTTGGAAACTAATGGGGCTAAACATGAGGGAGAAGGGGGGCGAGTACAAAAAGCAACGATCCCCATTAACCCCTTCAGCACGACGACGCTTTTTTCCCTTTGTATTCTGGCTAAAGTGTAGACGACTTTCTTTAGCTTATAATCTACCACTAGGACTCATGCAAAGGGGTAAATCCAACCTCAGTAAACCCTCTGCATAACACAGGTCCTTCTTAATCTGCATAGAATCGTCCAATATTAGCCAGTAAAAAAAAAAAAAAAAAAATTGCTAATAGTCTTCTTGGTGATTTTAGGAAACTAATGACATTGACGAGTTATTTCTGATTTTTTGTTTTTTTGGTAGGTGTTCGTGTAATCTATTTTGGTTATTATCTTTCAAGGAATATTGATTGTATTATATTTTTTGTATACTTATTCATTAAACGTCTATATTTAATCTTCTGATTACTATCTTTTATGTATTAGTGATTGTATTATATTATTGATACACCTACTGTATCTATTTTACTTCTTTATTAATGTTTCGTGAATTTTTGTATTGGCTTCATGGAGGTGAAAATAAACTGCGAATGATACCATGAAAAAGGAAAATTGTGAAGTCGTGATGAATAGTTCGTGGAAAAGAGAGAGAGAGAGAGAGAGAGAGAGAGAGAGAGAGAGAGTACAAAGGAGTACAAAGGAAATCAAGCAACAACAGGTCTAGTGACCCTTCTAGGCTGCTTGTCCTCCAAAACACTGAGGATCAAGTGTCCAAACAGTGGTTTAGAGTGGGTAAGGGAACATTGGAAAGGGAACTACTGCCCTGCCACTAACGTGGCAGGACTAGGAAGTTAGTAGGGGACATATTGGTTAGTAACTGAGGGGAGGATAAAATAAAGTTATTCATTTACAAACGCAGTCAGTCGCGGGTTTGATGCGAGATATTTGTCTAGGCGGAATTTAAATGAATCAACGGTGCTGCAGTCTATAACGTCTCGGGGAAGCCCATTCCACAAGTTGACAACTCGATTGAAGAAGAAATTCTTAGATTCGTGTGAGTTAAAAGATTTACCAATAATTTGCAACCGTTTCCCCGCGTGTAATTAGATTGGTTGATAGTGAAGTACTTACTACAGTTCATATTGTCGATGCCTTTGATGATTTTGAACACTTGAATTAAGTCACCTCTTAACCTCTGAAGTGCGCATGGGGGTAATTGGAAACGTCCCCCTGTGCTGACGTATTTGAGGTGTTTCCGTCACTAAAAATTCATTGTGCCATTAATAGCATTAATATTTATCCATATGCGCCTATTTATGGTTGATTTATAAAGGTATTAACCTGAAACAACAATAAAACAGTGCAAACAATCGTTTGGATGTCAAAATCGGAGATATAGCCCGCGAGTTGTTAATGTATGGGTGAGGCAATCTGCTTTTCCCCCCCCAATTTCCCCCAAGGCCACTGAGACACAGTCGATCGCTACTCTCTCTCTCTCTCTTGCACTCGCTTGCTATCAGTGATGACCACACCCTCCAATCGGATATCTAATGTTAGCCACGCAATATACCTCAGAAATAGGGAATAACAGAGGAAATAGGTGATAACTGAAGGAGAGGAGAAAAGTGGGGAAGGAGGGGAGGTAGAGGACTGAGATTTTTGCATGGCCCAGGGGCCAAAAAAAAATCCAAAAATAAAAAAAAAAAAATATACATTTTTTTTTTTTTTTCGATGTCAAAAGTTGATTTTTATTTTCTCTTACTCTTAGAGTCTTCCCGCAGTGCGCCGGTGGGAACTCTTAAGAGTCTCCTCCCCGCAGCTCCCGGTTAATCTGCGCTGGGTTAAAGGAATAGATTTAATTCTCTAAGACGCTCTTCGTATGGTTTGTTCTTTAGGCTAGAGAGAGAGAGAGAGAGAGAGAGAGAGAGAGAGAGAGAGAGAGAGAGAGAGAGAGAGAGAGAGAGAGAGAGAGAGAGAGAGAGAGAGAGAGAGAGAGAGAGAGAGAGAGAGAGAGAGAAGAGAGAGAGAGAGAGAGAGAGAGAGAGAGAGAGAGAGAGAGAGAGAGAGAGAGAGAGAGAGAGAGAGATTTAACTTGTCCTAATAACCTTTATTTACGGCCCCACAAAGTGGATGTGGACACAGTGCAGACAATAATACATTTCGATACAATATTGATATGTGATGCAATAATTCAGTTACAATTGGGCACAATGTATCAATGTCTTGGTCATGTGCAACATGGTTCTATATTACTAATCACAATATTAATACAGACAGTACAGTATCTTGAGATAAAAGTACAAGCTAAACCTCGTTCACAGGAAAGCGTGACAACAACTTGACCAGTGTGTTTGAGAGAGAGAGAGAGAGAGAGAAAGTGAGTGAGTGAGTGAGAGTGTGTGTATGTGTGTAATAGTGAGAGAGTATGAGTGCGAGTGAGACAGAAATAGCAACCGCAGGAAGGAAAGCGAGTGAGCATAAAGGCATCCCCCAGTGTAGGTAGGAAGCGTGATCCCAGTAATGCCCTGGTGGTCGTAAGTCAGGTTGAGGGCAGAAATTGTGGTGGGGGTAATTACTCGGGGTCTGGGTGAGCTACGGGGAAGCCACGCACGATCTCTCAAAAACATGAACCTAAAACCCCACAAACCCCACAGCCTCACGAGTTTCCGACGTACCCTACATACAACTCTAAAATTATACACTTATTAGGCATGGCAAATGAATAGTTAGTACGGGATACAACTTTACAATTATACACGTATTTATTAGCTAGATAAAATTAATAGATGATTGTTAGGCCGGGATACAACTCTAAAATTATACATATATTAGGCAGGGTGAATGAATAGATGATTGTTAGGCCGGGATACAACTTTAAAATTATATACATATTTATTAGCAAGTGAGAATGAATAGATGATTGTTAGGACGGGATACAACCCTAAAATTATTCACTTATTAGGCAAGGTGAATGAATAGATGATTGTTAGGCCGGGATACAACTCTAAAATTATACACATATTAGGCAAGGTGAATGAATAGATGATTGTTAGGCCGGGATACAACTCTGAAATTATACACATATTAGGCAAGGTGAATGAATAGATGATTGTTAGGCCGGGATACAACTCTAAAATTATACACATATTAGGCAAGGTGAATGAATAGATGATTGTTAGGCCGGGATACAACTCTAAAATTATACACATATTTATTCGCTAGTGAGAATGAATAGATGATTGTTAGGCGGGAATACAACTTTAGAATTACACACATATTAGGCAAGGTGAATGAATAGATGATTGTTAGGCGGGGATACAACTTTAGAATTATACACATATTAGGCAAGGTGAATGAATAGATGATTGTTAGACCAGGATACAACTCTAAAATTATGCACATATTTATTAGCCTGTGATTATGAATATATGATTGTGTGGACGGGATACAACTCTAGAATTATACACATATTAGGCAGGGTGAATGAATAGATGATTGGTAGGTAAGGAGATTGAATTGACTTGTATCAGACCGTGAGAGTTGATAGGTTGAAAATAAGTATGAATGTAATCAGAGTTGTTAGAACTTAAAACGTGAACTCAATACAAAAGTACACTCCAGAACCAGCCACTTGTCAATTTTTTTTGTTTTTTTCCTGAAAACACATGAGATGGGTTAGTAATGAAGAAAAAACCACATAACACTGCTCACCTCGGTCATTTGGGGGTGCTGGGGGGCGGGGGAAAGTCACAATTAACAAGGGGTGATAGGCAATATACTGGAAAATCAATCCCGCGCGCGCCCACACGCACGTGGCTGGACTTGGAGGGTTGCCAACCATCGGTATTGTTCCGTGGGATCCTAAAGTAGTTCCCATACAAATCTGAATTATCTAGGTGCCATAGGACAAGAGTAATTAAGCTGGACGCAACCGTTAAGTCGCTGGTACTGTGCGTTACGTACATAGGCGACGCATAACGTACGTCCCTGGGGTCGAAGGGGTTAAGCTTGAACTTAAGTTCCCTAAAACGCCAGTCTCTCGAGTTTAAAATTAGACAAACATTAGGCAAGAATCGTGAATGGAAAGACATATATACACAGGAAAATATTATCATATCAGCTGAACCAAAGAGCTTAGAATATTCCTTTGTTTTGTTCCGTCTCCAGTTTACCATTGTAGATGCTCTGTAAAAGATAAATTCACAATTGTAACAACAGTGACATGCATAAAAAGTGTTTCTATTGTTTATGTGTGCTAACCTGAACACGTAAACGAGTGAAACATTTATATGTATCCGTTTTATTACAATTAACCGTTCAATATTTACAGTGGGGTTACTATTGTCCATTCACTATTGGTAGGTCATACAGTAAATCGTGAACCCTAACCTCTGCAACTCAAAAAGGGCTAAAGCAAATGGGCTGTAATTTCCGCACATATTCATTCCCTGGCTGACCCATCCTAAATGCTAGAAGTATCACTTAGATTTACTCTCGTGATTTATAAGTAATAGAAGTTAGTGGTCAATAGGTTTGGCCTATATATAATGAATGGACTTTAACTTAGCTAATACTTTCCTGGCTAAAGAATAAACATACATCCAGTCTTATGCATGGATTAACACGATATTCGGTGACCACAGTAATCAAGTGACCGCCAACATGCAAATTATATCTCATACTCAAGTTGGGGATTTTAGGGGGTTTGTGGTCGATGGAGATATAGGGGGCGGAGATTTAATGGGAGATGGTTCATTTTTTGGGCGATTTTTTGCATGTATTCATTATTTGTCTAGTTTCCTCCCTAGACTTCCATCAAATTTAAAAAAAAACATCCATTAGATCCCCCTTCTAGATTAATTTGTAAATTTTCCGTAGCAAAATTTCCCGGCCAAAGGCCGGTTCTTCCAACATTACAGGCTCACTATCGTTCGCCTGGGAAAAATCGACACCTAAATAACACGAAAGGTCTAAATATTGACGACGAAATGGGGCGAAAGGTCTTAAAATCGACTAACTAATGGGGCAAACATCTTAACATCTGAATACTAATGGGGCTAAAGATGAGGGAGAAAGTGGTCCAGAAAACCGGCCCATGTCCCCTTAATTAAGCAACAACGTTTGTGGTGTTTGGTAATTTCGAGAAAATAAGAGGAAATTTTACTTGCATATCGATTTTAGTTTTGTATACGCTAGACGGATATTATTCAGCATTTGACAAGAAAGAACAGAAAAATCAAATTATAAGGTATATTATTCCCACAAAGCTCCACTTCTCCTACTTTTCCCCCACTTCCCCCTTCTCCTCCTTCCCCCTTGCCTTTATTTCCATTATCTATCACACACACACACACACACACACACACACACACACACACACACACACACACACATATATATATATATATATATACTGTACAGGGTGATTATAAAGTCACTATACATTTCAGTGATATCGTTACTATATACATTTCTTTTGCAGGTAATGTGAAGCAATGCTAACAATAGAAGAACAAACAGCCATTGTTTGTGGAATAACAAGCTCCGTATTAAGTCTCTTGGTAGATGTGGAACGGCTATGTGTGATCGCATCTTTTACACTTTCCACGCTTTCTGGCGTTATGGCCGGCCTCCCTGAACGTTTTTCATCTGCAACACTACCAGATCGCTTGAATTTGTTGACCAGGTTCTTGATAACTAGCCTGGTGGGGCCTGACTTTCTGAATTTACGGATGAAATTTGCCCGCACCTGTTCATACGACAATCCACGCAGAAAAACACAAACAACGGCTGTGTTCTTCTATTGTTAGTATTGTTTCAGATTACCAGCAAAAACAAATATTTAGTAACGATATCACTGAAATGTATAGGGACTTTATAATCACCATATATATATATATATATATATACCGGTATATATATATATATATATATATATATATATATATATATATATATATATATATATATATATATATATATATATATATATATATATATATATATATATATATATATATATATATATATATACACAGTATATATATATATATATATATATATATACTGTATATATGGCACGAGTGTCATTAACCCTCTCTGTACCAGAGACGTCTGTTGTATTTTATTCTAGTTATTGTTAGACCATTTTATGCAGCTTAGGAAGGACCTGTGGTAGTTAAAAGGGTTGATTGAGAGAGTTCGAAGCCTTATCATTGCTGGAGATCGTTCCTAAACTGAAGGACTGATTCCTAGTAGCCAGAAAATAATGGAAAATATATCGACTGGACAGACGGGGTTAACATAATATATCTCACAAATACACGTGAGCTACTAAATGTTTTAAACTCCCAGCTGAACTCTAACCACCGACAGTCAGGACGAGTGTCCATGGTTTAATCCACTACACCAGAGTTGCATGGGGGTACCTTTATAAATCCTTGTATGGTATTCTGGAATATGGATCCTATGACTTGTGTTGGATTGAAATACATTCTCCAAGCAGCATTTCCCTTCTCCTCAATATAAATAGGAATAGGTTAATTATCCTTTATCATTACCTGGTACGTAACATATCCTACCTTAGATCTAGTATCCGATTCCAATGCAAAAGAACGTACATACAGTACGAGCAAAATACTTATTAATGCAAAATTGCCGGAAAACGCGGTCGTGTTAGACCTTCTTTAACTTCCCCCCAATCTCTTTCCCTCCTCCTCCCCTTCTCTTCCCCATCCTATCATTCGCCCCTTTCTTTTCCCCTCCCCTTTACATATCTTCCTTCCCTGCCCTTTCTCCCCTCACTTCTCCTCCCCTTCGCATAATTTATAACATATTTTTCAGCTTTTAACCCCTTGAGGATTATGACGCATTTTGACAGTATATTCTGGCTATTATTAGACGATTTTAACCAGCTTAGGAAGGATCTGTGGGCATCAAAAGGGTGAAGACTACCTCAAATAACCCTCTGACTTTCATAAACCCTTCCGAATCTGAATAAAATCGTCTAATGATAGCCAGAATAAACTGTCAAAATACGTTGACAATCTTCAAGGTGTTAGAAAATGGGTAAATCATATATCTCACACTTTGTAATGAGAATACGCAGGACTATGCAATCTCTCTTGTACACCTATATAATATCTCCCTGGAATGGTCCGTAATGTCTTTGAGATACCAACTATTACCTCTCTCTCACACTCTCACCCTCACTCTCTCTCACACACACTTCTAGCTTCCCACTCACATACACACACACACTTCTAGCTTCGTTCCCCCCCCCCCCCGCCGTATCGCCACCGGCGCAACAGTTTCCGCCGTCCGTGTGGTTGTCTGCTGTAAACACTTTTATGGCGCCTTAAGTGTACAATTAGATCGTGGTGGGAGGCCAATTGTCGTGTTTTTGTTTGCATTATTTTGTTATCTTCTACCTAATAAATTTTTGCGAAAGTCATCAGATTTAATTGGGCCATTTCTACGGTATGCTTGTTTTGTAAATGATAATTGTTATATGACTTATGTTTGTGTTTACTTCTTTATATGTTTATTTTCCTATGATTTTAGATGTTAGTAGTTTTTTTCTTTGTCACATTTCTCGTTTTGCATTAGTTTTCTTATTGACTAGGCCAACTGTTGCGATTATAATTTGCAACATGAAAACAGAAATAGAACAATGTACCGATACTTATAATTGCAATTGTCCATGAAATGTGAAGGTAATATAATGACAAATATACATTCATCCTATACATATTTGCAATAAGAAGCTTGTTCCATAGATAACATTTCTACACCAGATGTTATTTTCTTTGTGCCACTATCACACAATTGTATATACATTTGATACAAGTTTTTAATCGTAGCATTAAACTAAAATAGTGCATACAAAATGAAGGTATTCATATGAATTTTGTTTATATTTCCGTTCTTCATGTTTTGAGATAACAGATGTACAATACATACAGTATACATTGATGGTTACATGTAAGTGTTCTACACGCCTTTAGAAGATTGTATCAAAGTTAATTTTAATCCTTTAAGGCTCTTCAAAATTAAACATTGAATTGCTTAGCGGTACCTGGAGTATAAGACTCGCAAACGGCTTGAAATGAGTAATGGAGACCAATATTTTAAACCATGAACATTAGTGATCCTATCCAAGCTGAATGGAATCGTGTAATGTTTTCCAAAATGTTCGAGCCAAAATGTCAATCATAAGAGGGCTAAAATTAAAGTACCCTACTTATTAATTATTAATACTTAGGTTGATGATAAAAGTCTTGGGATCTTACACTCTGTTCCTACCGAGTAGACAGTCCTTTTTTTGTTAGTGTGCATGAAGGTGACAAAAGATACGGTCTGTAACATGTGCCGCCTCCCCCCCCCCTCCAATTTTTTTTTAGAAAACAACACACATATATATATATATATATATATATACAGTATATACTGTTTATACAGTATATACTGTTTATACAGTATATATATACAGGTATGTGTAATGAGTGGCGGAGCAACATTCAGGTAGGTTAGAGTCAACATCGTAGGATACATGGAGCTTGAAGCAATTTAAGATAATATTGTATAAATAATTTATTACATAATACAATAGATAAAAGCTATGAAGTAGATGGGGAAAATTGTAAAGTGAGAATGAGGGGGGACGAACACTTGGGAAGTGAAGAAGGTATATAGTGCGATGTGTTGAGTAAAGCTGGGCTCACACGAACCCTATTTCCTGCAACTACAGTACAATGTGCCTGTTTCTGAAGGACACAAATATAATATATTGGTCAACTATAGCACTTTATCGTCTAGTTGCTGATAGCAGTACAATTATAGTTTAAAAAAAGTTGCGGATCCACAGTTGCGGGAAAAAGCTCTCGAGCGAATTCGCATTAATCCTATTTGGTCCGTCAGGTCCGTGCCTTGTTTCGCTCCATTAGTTTGGAGATTGATACGTATCACCCAATTAGGGCCTAGTTTGGCAACTATAAAACGCATTGCGCGTCATTATTTTCTGGGATAGCGATAGCGAGCCTGCAACTTGCAAGAGATCGGCCAACAACGGGGACATTAATCCAGCGAATAATGTCCAAACTTAACATGAAGGGGGTTTGAGTGTTTTTTGTTTAAATAAGTCTAGGAAGGCGTTTTAGTCAACCTTGGGGACGAACACAAATATATTGCTCGAAAATGGCAAAAGCAAGCAAAATCCTCATTAATAATGACAGAGATAATATCCATGACAACCCACAAAATACCAGACCAGATAGTGTGTGCCCAATACAACAGGAAATGGAGAGGTGAAGCAAGATAATTATGGATAATTTACCCGTGTGTTTGGCCAGTAAGTTGTAAGCTAATTGCCCAATCCATTCATTGAAGGTTGCTAAACGAGGCAGATGCAAGCCCAATCCTATGATAGTGTTTTTTTTTCTAGTCATTATTTTGAAGATACAGCGTTAAAGGTATGCCTCACAGTTTTTATCATCGAGTCTTATAAAGTGATAGGATGGTCAAAACAATTCAATGTCATGATAACTCTTAGAACAGTGGTCAGCAGCCCTAAGACTAGAAGAGCTAGTATTTTGTTAAGTTTCATAACAAGTTTGTACTGTCGGAGCCGCAATACAAAATCAAAATGGTCTCATAAACCGAAATCTACAGTATTTCAGAAATAAGAGAATATACCCACCCTACTTCTGAACCAAACAAATACTAGTGATATTTTTCAATATACTTGTATCCACAAAGCTTAGGAAAGCCATATATGTCACATTCTGAAAATCATAACCATTGATGCCTATATACTGTAGATCTTTTCGAAATTGAATAACAAAAATCTAATGTTGCCTTGCATGTATTATATGATGCCATCGTTTTGAAGGAAGAGTTATTATTTCTGAAGCTTCTGGAGCCACACAAGTGTCCTGAAAGAGGCGCAGGTTGCCGACCCCTGTTTTTTAAGGGATTCCACCTCGCTTTTTCTCTTTCTCTCCCTCTCTCTTTTGCTTGTAACTATTCGGCCCCATTTAGCCTACTGTTTTAAGACGTTTACCCCCATCCAGGTGTCAATATTTTCCTGGCGAGCGGTAGCGAGCCAACATATATATATATATTGTTTTGACAGCAAGCTAAATTTGTACATTTTTCGATAGAAAAATGTCTCTGGCAAAGCCGGAGTTCTCCATACAATGCTAGCTCGCTATCGCTCGCCAGGAAGAAATCGACACCTGGATGGGGATAAACGTCTGAAAACAGTTGGCTGAATGGGGCCGAATGGATACAAGCCAGGGAAAGAGAGAAAAGGAGAGAAAGATAAAACAAAAACCGGTGACCTCCCTTAAGAGATCCAATGACGAACTTCTTTTCTGTATTCTGGCTATTATTTGATGATTTTACCCAGATTAGAAAGGGTATGTGGAAGTCAGAGGGTTACTTGAGATAATCTTTACCCTTATTATTCCCACAGGTCCTTAATAAACTGCATGAAATCGTCTAATGATGGCCAGAATAAACTGTCAAAATGCTTCATAATCATCAAAGGGTTAATCTTGGTATATTCCTCGTCATGTTCATGCCCATTATAAAACCAAGTGGTATCAGTTTGCCTCCCAGATTCATTGTATACCTTAGGTTGACGATCTTAAGGGGAGATCATGGTTAATTTTGTTGGTTGATTTTTGTTTTCATTTATTTATATATACTGTATATATGCTTTTTCTTGTTTCCTCCCTAGACCTCCATCAAACTTTAAACAATACATCCTCTAGATCTCCCTTCTTGATTAATTTGTATATTTTTCGGTAGAAAAATTTCCCGGCCGAAGGCCGGTTCTATAAAAATTACAGGCTCACTATCGTTCGCCAGGGGAAAAAATTACACCTAAATAGCATGAATGGTCTTAATGTTGACAAATAAATGGGGCGAAAGGTCTTAAAATTGACAAACTAATGGGACAAAAATCTTTAAATGTCAAACTAATGGGGCTAAACATGAGGGAGCAGGGGGTCCAGAAAAGCGACCCATCTCCCCTTTAAAAGACCACAGATTACACCCAAAGTGACTGTGGTGAAGGCTGGAAATGTTAACCTTTTCAGTGCTAGGAACTTTTTTGCGAGGTGTAAGCATTTTTTATTCAAGCATACGAATTTTCCCATTGTTTCAGCGATTTAAATATGTAGCTTGTACAAACAAATTCTGTTAACTTTATGATAAAGAAATATTTTCATAGCTGCATTCATTCAGCGTAAAATATGTTTGAATTTAGCAAGTAAATATATTAGTGAACATTGTAATAACACCACATTTTCATAATATTTGATAATAATAGTGCTTCCCCTTAATGGCTCCTCGGTGACGTCTATTAATAGCACTGTATACATAAATACCAATTATGCTTGCACTTAACGGAGAGGTAGTCGCTTTTCATGGATCCCCTCTCCCTCATGTTTAGCTTATTAGTTTGGAGATTTTAAAACTTTCGTTCCATTAGTTTGGCGATTTTGAGACGTTTCGCCCGATTTCTTTGTCAATATTAAGACCTTTCGTGCCATTTTAGGTGTCGTTTTTATCCTGGCAAGCGATAGCGAGCATGACATTTTAGAAGGTATCGGCCTTCGGCCAGGACATTTTTCTACCGAAAAATGTACAAATTTATCTTGAAAGGGGGTCTAGGGGGTGTTTTTAAAGCTTAATGGAGGTCTAGCGAGGAAATTAAAAAATAATTAAATAAGTAAATAAATAGACCAAAAAACTAGAACTACCCACTTAATGGTGCCTCTTGGGGGTAGCGAACACCTTGAGGGTAGCGAACACCTTGAGGGTAGCGAACACCTTGGGGGTAGCGAACACCTTGGGGGTAGCGAACACCTTATGGGGTAGCGAACACCTTGGGGGTAGCGAACACCTTGGGGGTAGCGAACACCTTGAGGGTAGCGAACACCTTATGGGGTAGCGAACACCTTATGGGGTAGCGAACACCTTGGGGGTAGCGAACACCTTATGGGGTAGCGAACACCTTGGGGGTAGCGAACACCTTATGGGGTAGCGAACACCTTGAGGGTAGCGAACACCTTGGGGGTAGCGAACACCTTATGGGGTAGCGAACACCTTGAGGGTAGCGAACACCTTGGGGGTAGCGAACACCTTGGGGGTAGCGAACACCTTATGGGGTAGCGAACACCTTGAGGGTAGCGAACACCTTGGGGGTAGCGAACACCTTATGGGGTAGCGAACACCTTGAGGGTAGCGAACACCTTGGGGGTAGCGAACACCTTGGGGGTAGCGAACACCTTGAGGGTAGCGAACACCTTGGGGGTAGCGAACACCTTGGGGGTAGCGAACACCTTATGGGGTAGCGAACACCTTGAGGGTAGCGAACACCTTGGGGGTAGCGAACACCTTATGGGGTAGCGAACACCTTGGGGGTAGCGAACACCTTGGGGGTAGCGAACACCTTGGGGGTAGCGAACACCTCTGCACTTCCCCGATCCGTCTTCATTACTCCGGGGCTGTTGGGTTACTTCGCCAATAAGTCTATTCGCTGCCAACATGGGAGGAGTTTTTTGGTTGCCCTACACTTTGAATTGAGATATATGGCTAGGGAAAGTTAGGTAGCGATAAGTTAAGTTAAGAGGAGATAGGTCGTTTTTATGGTCCCCTTTCTCCCTTGTGTTAAGCCCCATTTGTTTTGAGTTTATAAGACGTTCGGTCTATTAGTTTGGCGATTTTAACACCTTTCGCCCCATTTCGTTGTCAATTTTAAAACCTTTCGTGCCATTTAGGTGTCGATTTTTCCCTGGCGAGCAAAAGCGAGCCTAAACTTTTAAGAGGAATCGACCTTCGGCCGGGACATTTTTCTATCGAAAAATGTACTAATTTATCTTGAAAGGGATCTAGGAGGTGTTTTTCTAAGCTTGATGGAGGTCTAGCGAGGAAACTAAGAAATAAGGGAATATATTAATGAATAGAAAACAAAAAAGGCCCATCTCTCCTTTAGGTTTGATCTGGCTAAGGTAGGTTATATTTAGTTATACTATTCTTATTCGTGGAATACAAATAAATGCACAGAGCAACATAAAACTTGTTCTGATGAGACTTTTCATTTATAAGTAAACGGAAATGGTGCAGAATAACTGGTTCCATATGTGCATGGTTTATTTCACTTGACTTACTCAGATATACTGTATAGTGAACTAGATGAGGGCTTGTTTGCACGAATTTATCTTCATATTTTGAAAGTTGAAACAGTCTCACAATTAATTCATAAAATTTCCTGCCAGCTTTTTCCAAATATTTCACGACGCGGTTGAAAGAGGAAAAGAAAATACATGAAACCATATCCTCTCCTAAAATTACACTGGTCATCTGCGAAGGGGGGTGCGCCACATTGTCTACACCATGTACAGTATACTGCGTATTTCCTACACGGCACATCCACAAATTTAGCCGTTTTTAGAGTAATGCCATATTTCCTACACATATACTGTACAGCATATCTCCTACACAGTTTTTAGAGTAATGCCATATTTCCTACACATATACAGCATATCTCCTACACAGTGTTTAGTGTAATGCCATATTTCCTACACATATACTGCATATCTCCTTCACAGTTTTTAGAGTAATGACATATTTCCTACACATATACAGCATATCTCCTTCACAGTTTTTAGAGTAATGACATATTTCCTACACATATACTGCATATCTCCTACATAGTTTTTAGAGTAATGACATATTTCCTACACATATACAGCATATCTCCTACACAGTGTTTAGAGTAATGCCATATTTCCTACACATATACTGCATATCTCCTACACAGTGTTTAGTGTAATGCCATATTTCCTACACATATACTGCATATCTCCTACACAGTGTTTAGAGTAATGCCATATTTCCTACACATATACAGCATATCTCCTTCACAGTTTTTAGAGTAATGACATATTTCCTACACATATACTGCATATCTCCTACATAGTTTTTAGAGTAATGCCATATTTCCTACACATATACTGCATATCTCCTACACAGTTTTTAGTGTAGTGACATATTTGCTACACATATACTGCATATCTCCTACACAGTTTTTAGTGTAGTGACATATTTCCTACAGAGATACAGCATATCTCCTACACACAACACAGCAAGTGGTCAACAGTTGGATGATGCTAGTAATAGTGCGTACGGTACTGCCATATACATATGCAATGGTGGTGAAGCGACACTGGCTATAGCAAAGGCCAAAGTAGCCCCTATAAAGAAGATTACAGTTCCTAAATTAGAACTTACTGCATTGCTTCTGTCTGCTCGTCTAATAAAGTTTACACTGGATGCTTATACAGACATACTACAGATTAATAACGTCTATGTCTGGAGCGACAGTCAAATAGCACTTTCATGGGTACACAGCCAGAAAGTGTTACCTGTTTATGTTTCTAATCGCACTGATGTGATACATAACTTAGTTCCTACAGCTAAATTTCGCTATGTGAGCACCAGGGATAACCCCAGCGACATAATTTCCCGGGGGATCTCGGCGCAACAGTTTATGTCGTCCTCTATTTGGTGGCATGGACCTCCATGGCTTATATCTCCAACTGAATGGCCTCAGGATTTCAGGGAATGCATATCTGATCCTTCAAGTCGGCCCCAAGATGATGTGTTAAGTAGTTCGAATGCGAGTACTACACATCAGGATAACAAGTTGGTAGAGTGGGAACGTTACGGCAGCTATGATCAAGTAATACGGGTATTTGCATGGATATACCGTTTCATTAACAACATGAGAAGTCGGGCTCACGGGTCTTTCCTTAGTGAAGATTCGAAGCATATCAGACTCCATGAATTGAGATCAGCAGAAGCGAAACTAATATGTTTAGTACAAAGGGAATCTTATCCTACTGAACATCAAATCCTGAGCAAGGAGTCAGAGGCCAAACCCTCTAACTTAACGAGGCAGCTAGGATTATATGAAAGGAGGCATAATTAAGTGTAGAGGCAGGATACAAAAGGCGGACATTATTGATTCTGCGAAATATCCTGTCCTCCTTAGCTCCTCTCATTTGATTACCAAACTGTTGATTCGCCATTGCCATAGGACCTGCCTACATTTTGGCGTAAATTATGTTCTGGCGTATATGCGACAACGTTGGTGGATCCCTAAGATGCGACAAGCAATTAAAGGGATCCACAATAGCTGTACTATCTGTAAAAGATTACAGGGTAAGCCTTACTCCCCAGTAGATCTACCTCCCTTGCCTGAGTTCAGGGTACAGAGGACTGAACCATATCAGGTAACCGGGGTAGACTACACCGGAGCGATTCAAGTTAGAGAATCGCCCGGTAATATCATAAAGGTATATGCTGTTCTATTCACATGTGCGGTAACCAGAGCGATTCATCTTGAAGTGATTGACGACCTATCCAGTGAGGGTTTTTTGCATACTCTAAGACGCTTTGCAGGCCGCAATGGTTTCCCTCAAATTATTATGAGCGATAATGCGACTTGTTTTGTCGGGGCCTCTAAATATCTCCAGAGTTTAATGGATGACCCGCAAGTTGTGGCTACCCTCACTGGAAAGGGTTGTCAGTGGAAATTTATACCATCACGTGCACCATGGTTCGGGGCGATTTGGGAGAGAACAATCGGTATTGTCAAATCTGCCATGAAGAATGTATTAGGAAGGGCACTGGTGACCAGAAGGGAGTTGCAAACCATCTTAACAGAGATTGAGATGTCAGTCAACGACAGGCCCTTGACCTATACCTCGGCAGATGTTGATGACCTCTTACCCATTTCGCCTTCTATGCTAACACTTGGACGAACCCTTAATACCTTTCCTAGATTGTCAGTAACTGACTAAGATCTACATGACCCTACGTTCGGCAATGCTGACGCCACACGTCGTCGCTTCCAGTATGTGAACAAGGTGTCAGACGATCTATGGAAACGGTGGACCCAAGAATATTTGCTGTCTCTTCGCGAGCGTCACTCTAATAAGATCAAAGGGACGAATCAACGATTGCCTCGTATCGGGGATATCTTACTGATTCATGATGAGCGTCCTAGGTTATTTTGAAAGCTTGGGAGGATTGTCGATTTGTTCCAGGGCATTGATGGTCTTATAAGGGTTTCTAGAATCCAAACTTTGACTGGGGCTACTACTCGCCCAGTCGTAAGGTTATATCCCTTGGAGCAGGATGTAGAACTGCCGGATGATCCTGGCGTCTCACTGATACCCCTCCGCGGAAGAGTGCTGGTGACAGTGCTCCTCAAGGTGGGGCAGCTGATGATGAGAAGGATGATCCTCCTCTGGCTTCAGGTGGCGCTCGTCCCAAAAGGAGGGCGGCTATGAGTTCCGTGGATCTTTGGAGATCAAAGATCAAACAAGGTGATCTTTGAATCTTCGATGTCCTTTTTTTTTTGTTCTCTGTATATAGCTCCTGTATATAATTTTTGGTGGCGGGCAGTATGTCGGGAATAGGGTAATGATCCCGACAGTTTTAGGTCCAATAGGACATTTGAATTTGGCGGTATCGTATCGCATGTACGATTTCGGCTGGTTCTTTGTGTATTGTAGTTTATTCTTAAGTATAGGTTACATATTAACTGTAATGTATAAATATCTACATCAGCTCTAGATGTATCATGAAACCAAGTTATGGGTTATAATTATTATGAGCCGGCAGCCATATGTAATTTCGCGAAGCGATCGGACGCCGGCCCTTTAGTCTCTCAATCAACACCATACAGCCAACATCTTCCCCCCGGCTCTGACTCAACCCACAGTTCACCATGTGCTACAAATACTAATCTATAACAACAGCCCTACATTACCAGTCCTCTAAGCTAAGTTCATTGTATCGATATTGTATTATGTGAACATTCCTACATGTCATGCAATTGAATTAGCCGTGTGTGGGGGACTGGATTACACCCATCGACTACTTCGTTGGTAATTATATTATAACTATTTGTTGGGATATTTCATGTACCAGTGATATGCAATTTAACCTCTTTATCTAAATTCCCGACGCCAGTTGTTGGGTAAATTTTCTGATAAAGACTTGCATTATAGGCCGTAGGATACAGCTCTGCCCCCCCCCCGTGAATTATAATAATCGTCATATATGTTGCCAGCAGAACGGTCAATTTTGAGGGGACGTAACCTCGAGCGTCCTGTGTAAACAAAGCGACGACGGATTCCCGATTTTCGGCACAAACGCGCCGTTTTATTCTCGTCGAAAACCACATTTAAAAAGTTATTATATCGTTTTCAATACTATTACCGGACCAGAAAAAGGTGTAGCTTTGTGTTGGATGCGTGGAAACCGAAAACAAATATGTATTAAATCGTTGGTGGTACCTGTCAAATAGGTGTCCAGTAACTAAAATCGTACCTTATTATATTCTGGCAATGATAAGATCATTTATTTAAGCTATAGGAAGGACGTCTACCCATTGACATTGTAGGAGATATGACAGTATAATTGTAGGATTTATATCGGATGCACCGTTTGGTGTAGGAGATAATATGCTGGATACTCAGTTTTGGTGTAGGAAATGTGCTGGATACTTGTTTGTGTGTAGGAAATATGACCGACTATGTGTAGGATATGTGGCAGTACTCCAGCTGTTGTAGTGGTGTAGGAAATGTGACTACGCCCCCTGGGAAGTACTAGTGAACATCTAGAATTTATATGCATCATTCAGCACTTTGTCAGGCTACACAAGACGCTCCTCGTACGGTGTATTCCTTAAGGGGAGGTTTTTAGTGTGTTTTCTAGACTTCCATCAAGCTTGAAATTACACCCCCTTGACCCCCTTTTAAGATAAATTTGTACATTTTTCGGTAGAAAAATGTCCCGGCCGAAGGCCGATTCCTCTTAAATTACAGGCTCGCTATCGCTCGCCAGGAAAAAATCGACACCTAAATGGGACGAAAGGTCTTAAAAGTGACATAAATGGGGTGAAACTTCTTAAAATCGCCAAACTAATGGGGCGAACGTCTTAAAATTTCAAAAGCAATGGGGCTAAACATGAGGGAGAAAGGGGCAAAGAAAAAAATCCCTCAAGTGGAAATCTCCCCTTAAGGGGGGAGGGTTTACATATTGGTAGATATATTCATTTATTTATGATTTTTTTTGTATTAGTTTCCTTCCTAGATCTCCATCAAGCATAAAAAACATCCCCAAGATCCCCAGAAAAATTTCCCGGCCGAAGGCGGTTCCTTCTAAAGGGCACCTAAATGGCATGAAAGGTCTTAATATTGAAACAAAATTGGGCGAAAAGTCTTAAAATCGCCAAATAATGGATCATCCTTCTTACAATCTGAAAACGAATAGGGTTGCACATGAAGAAGCGTAGCCAGCAAAAAAATCTCCCCCCCCCCCCCCCCCCCCCCCACACACACACACACACACACACACACACACACACACACACACACGCACACGTTAACATGGGTAATTGTAGGTTAGATTAAATTAAGGTAGGGTAAGTTGAAGTAGGTTAGACAAGATATAGTTAGTTAGAGAATGTTAAGGAAATGTTAGGTTACGATAGGGTAAGTTTGTTAGAGAATGTTAAGGAAATGTTAGGTTACTATAGGGTAAGTTTGTTAGAGAATGTTAAGGAAATGTTAGGTTACTATAGGGTAAGTTTGTTAGAGAATGTTAAGGAAATGTTAGGTTACTATAGGGTAAGTTTGTTAGAGAATGTTAAGGAAATGTTAGGTTACTATAGGGTAAGTTTGTTAGAGAATGTTAAGGAAATGTTAGGTTACTATAGGGTAAGTTTGTTAGAGAATGTTAAGGAAATGTTAGGTTACTATAGGGTAAGTTTGTTAGAGAATGTTAAGGAAATGTTAGGTTACTATAGGGTAAGTTTGTTAGAGAATATTAAGGAAATGTTAGGTTCCTATAGGGTATGTTTGTTAGAGAATGTTAAGGAAATGTTAGGTTACTATAGGGTAAGTTTGTTAGAGAATATTAAGGAAATGTTAGGTTACGATAGGGTAAGGTTTGATTTGGTTAGAATAGTAAGTTATAAGATTTGGTGAAATAAAGATAGAGCAAGAATAAATTGGTTTGGTCAGGTTTTGGTAGGATACAGTAGGTTGTTAAGAGAGGTTTTGCTAGACACATTTTTCTACCGAAAAATGTACAAATTTATTTTGAAAGAGGGTCTCGGGGGTGTTTTTCTAAGCTTGATGGAGGTCTAGCGAGGAAAATAAACAAATATATAAATATATAGACCAAAAACCAAGCACTACCCCCTTAATTTAGTGTCTTATTATATACTATCGTGTTTAGCCTTAAATTGGTTTGTGGTAGATGTGTTTGGACATAGCTTTGTGATTTTTTTTTTTTTTTTTTTTTTTTTTTTTTTTTAATGTGAATGAGGGAGACAAAAGGCATAACTGCCTGCAGCGAGTGCCTCCCCCAGATTTCAAAGAGTGACAGGGCCGAAATCAAGGGACGTTCGAGCTAAAATGCCTGGACACACGGAGTTTGAAGCAATTTAAGTCATAGGAAGAGGGAAAGACTGATTCTGGGAGAGAGTTCCAAAGCTCAGCCATTGAATAGAAGAAAGTCTGAGTATAGCGTTTCACTCTTGGGTTGGAGAGTTGCACAGAGTAGGGGTGGGATTGTGTTGCAAGGCGGGTACTACGTACCCTACGTAGAGGAGGTGTTATACATTGGGAAAGCTCCGAGGAACACTGATTATTGTTGTAGCGATAGAATAGCGAGAGAGATGCAACATTGCGGCGATGAGAGAGAGAGATTGCAAAGAGCTGGTGAGTGGACGGGAGTTAATAATAGGAAAGGCTTTTCTTTCTACTTTATCTAGGAGTGCGGTGTGAGAGGATCCTCCCCACACATGTGAACAATGCTCAATATAAGGACGCACTGTGCCCCTGTACAGAGCAAGTGTGCAAGTGAGCAAGTGTGCAATAGTGTGTAAGATGCGTTTTTAAAAGATAGTGATTAATTTAGTTACATACAATAGTGTTTAAGCCTTGTCTGTATGAAATACGGTTTAGTTTGGTTAATGTGCGATATGTTTGGTTAATGTGCGATATGTTTAATATGTTGTTTATATGAAATAGTAGTGCTTCATTTTAGTTAGATAGGTACACGAGCGTTTAACATTCTCTTGTGTTTTGATAGCCCAATTTAACATTCTTATATTCTGCTCGGTTTACGTTATTTACATTACCTATGGATGTAATTTAGCTAGGTTTACGTAAGATTGTATGTTACCAAAGTTTGTACTATGAAAGACTGTGTTTGAGTTAGTTTGGGTTTTATGATATCACGTTTGACTTTAATTTCTGTAATGTTACATAGAACTGGAATTCAGCTGGAGGTATTGTACTTGCGTTATTATATTTACTTTCGTTCTTTCCTTTACTATCGATAATTTATGAACGCAATTCATCGTCTTTCTATTGTTATTTCATGTGTAGCTCACACACAGAGTAAGGAGGAGAGAGGACGTGAGAAAGGAAGACGATGAATGAACAGTGACTAATGGGGACATGGCCCGGTTTTCTGGACCACTTTCTCCCTCCTGTTTAGCCCCATTAAGTTTCAGATGTTAAGATGTTTGCCCCATTAGTTTGTCGATTTTAAAACCTTTCGCCCCATTTCTAAGTCTATATTTAGACCTTTCGTGCTATTTAGGTGTCGATTTTTTCCCTGGCGAACGATAGTGAGCCTGTAATGTTGGAAGAACCGGCCGTTTTTCTACCGAAAAATGTACAAATTAATCTAGAGGGTGGATCTAATGGATTTGTTTTTTTTTATTTGATGGAGGTCTAGGGAGGAAACTAGAAAAACAATGAATAAATGCAAAAATCGCCCAAAAAGCGAACCATCCCCCCTTAAGATGGAAGAAGCAAATCCCCTTCCACGGACCTGTGTTGTGGTTTACGAGAATCATATATAAACCCGAGCGACCACAGTTTGACGCTAGTTAGGGCCGGGTTTTATGGAGGTGTATTGCGGAAGGCGAGGTTAGATGACTGGAGAGGCAGTAAACAGGAAGCAGGTGAAGAGTTAACCAGGCACTTGATGTTAATTCTCACTCTGTTAGTTCTCGTATCTTTCACTGTGAGTGGGCCGTTCTTTAGTTGAGCTTCATCTTCCACTTCAATAGTTATAGCTGACAATTGGTGAAAAGGTTTGTAATATATTGTAGCCTAGTCTTGGAGTTTCTCTTTAGTTAAATACATTTGTCTAGTGGTTAGTAAGACCTCTCCGTTAGGTTTATTTGAGGTAGTTCTAAATTGAATCCTCTATAATCAGAAATAAATAACCTGGTGGTATAATGCAAGCGTATACTTATGCAAGCAACGGCAGACGCCACTTAGGGCCAGCTTTTATGGAGGTGTACTGAGGAGGGTGAGGTGAGATAATTGGAGAGACCGTAAACAGGAAGCAAGCGTGGAGTTAACCAGTCACTTGCTGTTAGTTCTCAACCCTTTCACTCTTTTAAGACTAAATATTGTGCTCTGGTGGTAGCTAAAATATAAAGTAATTCACAAATGATTCGCCCGGCTGGATTCCATTGCTCCATATCGAGTCCATATCGAGCCCCATACCACCCTGCTGGCCTACGTAGCTCCATTGTATTATGTCATGGCTTAAAACCACTTAAAATCGCACTAGAGAAAGTTTTGTTGTCTTAGCGGATGGTCCGTATAACCAACAAGAACAAAAACACATATCCAGTCAGCCAGCTGACTCTCGCTTGTATGCATGCCTAACGAAAGCTTGTTTTGATTTTCCTTAATTCCAAACGATGCATGAAAGCAGTTGACAGTGACTTACGAATGGTTACAATGGTGAAATATATCAGTAATTAATTTTCAATAATGAATATAATCAATATAATACATAATCCATAATCAATAATCAAATGTTGAACGAATGTAAATAGACCGTAGCCGTGGCCGCTGATATTGCATCGCTGCATTCGAACAGTTCTCAGTAGCAAGCCAAAACACAAGGTTTTATTTACCACCTCACACAATAACCGCTTAATGTACAGTGTTCTAGTCTTCACCCATCGCAAGATAACACCAAGTACTGCCTATGGTATGTATATAACCTAGGTTAGGCCATATATTTGCAGAGCTATGAGTATCTGTAAAATTAATGACGAAACTCGAGAATTTACACGGTTCTAGGCTCGCGGCGGCCATAACTGACCTACTTATTATTACAATAAAAACTTAATCATTTGGTCTAGAGACTTCTAGTCTTCACCCATTGCAAGATAACGAGTACTGCCTCTGTATATATATATATATATATATATATATATATATATATATAAAAAAAACCTAGGTTAGGCCATCTTTTTGCAGAGAATCCCTGAGAGTTCGATGATTCACCCGAATCCAGCGCTGGCGGGAAAGTTTAAATGGCCGTTCGGCGAGGGTTAATATAGTAGTTTAATAAATTGTAATAATTGAATTGGTCGACAATTGAATGCAATGTTCTAGTGGTTACTCCAAACGAAACTTTGCAGAAATTATGCGATCGTCCCTTCCAATATGTCTGATTGTCCGACTGTACAATGTAGTTATCAAATGATTGGGAGGATTGTTCTTTTGATTTAGTTCTTATAAAATATTTCCTCAACTTTGTTTTCCTTGGCTTAGTTCAATTAGTTGGTGATATTCAGTTAAAATGAAGTGGACGTCTGTTCCCGGGGAAATTTGGGTCAAGTAAATCACTTAGTGGTGCTTAGTCTTTATATTACGCCCTGGGAATTGTTCGTACGGCAGAGACTCACATGACATCGGCAGAAACCATTGGACCTGAAGAAAACTCCCGTAACGTAATGTTGTTGACACACACACACACACACACACACACACACACACACACATACACACATACACACATACACACACACACACTCACTCTCACTCTCGCTTTCTCACGCACATTTAGAAACTTATCCCTCAAACAATTAGTAAAGGAATTGCATCCCCATACGCAATAAGTAAAAAGATCTAAATAATATGGAACCACCATGAACAAGATTAAAAGATGAGCCTCCTGAAACAAGTGATGTGTGGAAAAGAACCTCCTCGTACAAGAAGCAAATAGAGCTATGGAGCAAAGGAAACTGATAAACGAAGATTGACAGAAAGTCCTGAATGTAATGCAAGCAAAGACCTACACACAAACTACCAAGAACACTAAGGAAGAAACCCAAACTTTAAGCAAGACAGGTCATGTGTAGAGGTTAAGTGAAGGCGTGATGTAGCGAGGGTAGAATCAAGATATATAGACTCAAAGTTAACCTATATATCTTGGGTAGAACCAACTATTACCATGTCTGCCGTATCAGGTAATTGTACAGTAAAGATCCTATAGTTAGTTACTATAGGATCTCTAATGTACAGGACCGAGGATACGCACCAACTAAGTACCCTAAGCAAGAATTGAAGTGAGCGGAGTAACTGAACACCCACATACAGAGTACTAACACACTTAGAAACATAATACCCTGAAACAAGACACGCGAAATAGAAGTCAATCATGCTATGGAACAGAACGCATTCAAACAAACAAGAAAGCAAACCAAGACAGGGAACACCAAGTTAGTTTAGGGGAAATGGTCTATTTGTTGGTCGATTATTTCATATATTTATCATATTTGGTTTCTTTCCTCCCTGGACCTCCATCAAATTAAAAAAAAAAAAAATCAATTAGATCCCCCTTCTAGATTAATTTGTACATTTTTCGGTAGAAAAATTTCTCAACCAAATGCCGGTTCTTCCAAAATTACAGGCTCACTATCGTTCGCCAGGAAAAAAATCGACATCTAAATAGCAAATGGGGCGGATCTCTTCTTAAAATCGACAAACTAATGGAGCAAACGTCATAAAATCTCAAAACAAAAGGGGATAAGCATGAGGAAGAAAGGGGACCAGAAAAACGGCCCATCTCCCCTTATTAAGAAGCAGACCACCTATTTAAGGAAAGTAACACCGGTAAGACAGGTCGCTGGGGTTTAGCGGAGGTGTGATGTAAGGAGGGCTAGAATTAACTATTGCCCCCAAACACAAAATAAGCTTAACACAACAAAAAAAAAAAAAAAAAAAAAACACACACACACACACACACACACACACAACCACAAGGAAATTATGAAAGTATGTAAAGAATCAAAAGCTGATAATCACGAGGAGAGAAGCAGAATTCACACAAGCAAACACAAAACAGCCTATGAAACCGATTCAGTACAACGGAAATAATTCACCAGTCAAGCTATGAAACATAGCCACGCAAGACACATAAGAAGTAAAGTAAGAGGGACTAAGAAACAACCATTACTAACAAGAACAAAGTTAGACACACTGGCTATCCCCTTTAAGACAGGTCGCGTGCTGAGGTTTAGCGTACGGTAGGTGAGATGTGATGGGGGGGGGGCCGGGGGGGGGGGGGGGGTTAGAATCAGCTATTGCCCTGTATTCCGGTATACTACAGGACCGAGATTATACAGATTCCTAACAAAATGAGAAACTAACCACCCCTATGCAAAAAAGTAAGGCAAATAGAGATACCTGACCCCCAGAAAAGCAAGATTGGACTCAACCACGACAACACATCCACAAGCTAGAGGGAAAGCGCATTGAGAAGCAGCAGGCTCACACACGTAGGCCAATCAAGCTAAGAAGCAGACCACACATTCAAGCAAGCAAGGGACTGGAGTTCTCGAAAAGGGGCTTCAGTCCTGACGTCATTCTGTCTTGATGGCCTAGTGCTTAGTGTGCGGAATTTTGGTGTGAGTATCCTAGGTTCGAGTCCTTGGAGTACCACATGTATTCATTACTTTCATTGATTTCATTAGTTAGGTTTATTTGTAAATTAATTGGTGGGTTGGTGAAAACAAATATGAATTAATAATCCAGCAGGGTTGATAGCCTCGGAAGTCCTATTTTAACTAACAAACTAATCAAACAAGCATTCAACCAAGCGACTTTAGCTACAGGCCCACCGAGACGGTCGCGTGCTGGGGGTTTAGCGCAGGTGTGAGGTAAGGAGGGGTAGAATCAACTATTGCCCCCTGTGTGCCGGTCTCAGGTATAATAACTACAGGACCGGTGCCAGGCTTTACGATACACCCGACCCAAGGTGATCACCTCCTCACACGGGCACCTTAAGGGGGGTCACCTGCTTTGTTTTATCTTTCTCTCCTTTTCTCTCTTTCTCTGACTTGTATCCATGTGGCCCCATTCAGCCAACTGTTTTAAGACGTTTATCCCCATCCAGGTGTCTATTTTTTCCTGGCTAGCGGTAGCGAGCCAGCATTATATGAAGAAATCCGGCTTCGCCGGAATTTTTTTGCTATCGTAAAATTTACAAATTTAGCTTGCTGTAAAACAAAAATATATATGCTGGCTCGCTACCGCTCGCCAGGAAAATATTGACACCTAGATGAGGGTAAACGTCTTAAAACAGTAGGCTGAATAGGGACGAATGGATAAAAGCCAGAGAGAGAGGAAGAGAAAGACAAAAAAAGCGAGGTGGGCTCCCTTAACTAGCCACAACCTTTATGAAACAGAGAGGGGGACACATATATTACCTGTGATAGACTGACATCTTTGTTTGTTTGTATCATGTTTATCCCATTCCGGATTCGAGAGAAGGTACCGCACATCCCCTTCCTTTAGTTGTATAATGCCTCGTAACCCTTCGGTTCTTCCATTTATGTTGGTTATATATATATACTGGGAGGGGTACCCGGCGTTGCCCGGATTTAAATTCTACTACCATAATCACCATCAATCACTAGTACCACAATCATCACAATACTACTACTACCATAATCACCGGCCTCGACCTCCCTGTGCCTCATTAAACGGCGACCTCGATATCGGCCGCTAAATGACCTCCGATTTTGGATCTGACCTCATCCGTACCCCCATTTTGGGGAGCTGCGAACAACTATCGTTCCATAAGCTCGGTTCACACATACACGTTCTAACGTCCCGTCCGGCCCCGACCTCTTAATAAAAAGCGCCTAGGCGGCGTCCTTTTTATGCATGCATAAAATGGTCCGTGTGGGTCGGGGCAACTGCCAGAAAACGTGTTATGCCGGGACACCCACGGGACACACACGGACACACGCAGAAGTTATTTTCTTAGTCGGGGACGGACGGGACGTTAAATCGTGTATGTGTGACCCGAGCTATACACCTTTTCGATCGGAGGCCGCCTCCTGCCCCAAACGGCCATTTTTTTCGCATTTTTTTCGCTCCCGTATACTACATAAGTTCTGCCGAAAATTTTATTAAACAAAAGTGTCTCTGATTTCCACTAACCTCGCCTAAAACCATCTCCAAAGCCTGGGCTTTCCAATGGTGCCCCACACTCCCACCTGGCACCAAAACTGTGGGAGGAGTTTAGTAACAAAGGTCGGGTAACTGACAAACAGACAAATATTGACCTTTATTTATTAAGATATATATATGTATATATATATATCTGTATATATATATATATATATATATATATATATATATATATATATATATATATATATATATAATATTTATTTATATTCAGGTATATATATTTATATCTTGAAACTTTCAGTAAATCCTTTGCTGATTTATATATTGATTAGTATTTTATCTCAAATTGTGTCTGGCTTTTTGATCCGACAGCTTCTGAAATACACGTTTGTATTACTGTTGCCACAATGATGTCGCGGATCAAAGGTGTGGTGTGAGCAAAGTAAAGTACGAGCTCTTTAATTACGGCGTATCATTATCCTCAATAAAGTTGGATTACCTGGGATCCTGAGCCGGGTTAAGTGCTGGTTTTTTGGTCTATATATTTATCTATTAATATATATTTGTTGTAGTTTACTCGCTAGACCTCCATCAAGCTTAAAATAACACCTTGTAGACCTCCTTTCAAGATAAATTTGTATATTTTTAGATAGCAACATGTGCCGGCCGAAGGCCGATTCCCTCTAAAATTACATGCTCACTATCGCTCGCCAGGGAAAAATCTACATGTAAGTGCCACGGACAGTCTTAATATGAACAAAGAAATGGGGCGAAAGGTCTCAAAATCGCCAAACTAACAGAAAGAACGTTTTAAAACCTCAAAAACAAATATGCTAAACATGAGGGAGAAGTGGGTCCAGACAAAACAACTATCTCCCCCTTAAGGTTCTGGCTCAGGTCTCATATCACTCCCGCCGCCCACGTCACTCGTTCACGTAAACCAACCCCGTATAAGGAGAACTAAAGGGACATCACAGACACGGCTTAAAGGGGGAGGAACGTATTTATTTACTCATGTACTGTATGTATTATTTACTCATGTACTGTATGTATTATTTACTCATGTACTGTATGTATTTATTTACTCATGTACTGTATGTATTATTTACTCATGTACTGTATGTATTTATTTACTCATGTACTGTATGTATTTATTTACTCATGTACTGTATGTATTTATTTACTCATGTACTGTATGTATTATTTACTCATGTACTGTATGTATTTATTTACTCATGTACTGTATGTATTTATTTACTCATGTACTGTATGTATTATTTACTCATGTACTGTATGTATTATTTACTCATGTACTGTATGTATTTATTTACTCCTGTACTGTATGTATTATTTACTCATGTATATACTGTATGTATTATTTAATTATTTTTATAGTTTCCTCTCTAGACCTCTGTCAATACTTTCGGAGCCCTTCGGAGTCCCCTAAGACCCTCCTTCACGATAAATTAGTACATTTTACGATAGAAAAATGTCCCGGCCGAAGCCCAGTTCCTCTTAAAATACTAAAATCTTTTAAAGCCACGTTGTGAAGCCTCTGGGATAAAACGGAACATTGGATTGTCTCACTTGGGTTCGATACAGGTTGAAATGGGTGCTCAGGTATTCGTGACTTATGTACTTACTCTTCGCTTAATTTGACCTTTCAACGACCATAAAGCACAATTACTGGGGAACGCGATTAAGAGGAGATGGGTCGTTTTTCTGGTCTCCCTTTTCTGTCATAGTTAGCCCCATTAGTTTTCAGATTTTGAGACGTTCGGCCCATTGGTTTGTCGATGTTAAGACCTTTAGCCCCATTTCTTTGTCAATATTAAGACTTTTCGTGTCATTTAGTTGTCAATGTTTTCCTGGCGAGCGATAGCGAGTCTAATTTAAGAGGAACCGGCCTTTGGCCGGGAAATTTTTCTACCGAAAAATTTACAAATTTATCTTAAAAGGAGGGCTAGGGGGAGTCATTTTAAGCTTGATGGAGGCCTAGGGAACAAACTAAAATCCTCCCATTAATTTTGCCTTTCAACGACAATAAAGCACGATTACTGGGGAACGCGATTACTATAATAACCACAGGCGAGGTTCAATCCCGCGACACAAATGTTAGTGCTCGTCTTCCCTTCCTCACAGACAACGTGCAAAACAACCGTATATACACAGGTTATTTATTACACCCCCCCCCTCCCCCACCCCCCCCACCCCTCGCATAATGCCACGACATATTATTCGTCCATCAAGAGGTATAAGGAGCGAGGGAACGGCCGATTAGGGGGCTTTAGTCTTATCATAGGGACTTTGTGTGAAATTTAAGAAGACGGGAAGAATATACTCGACCCCTTTCTCTACCGGTGACGTCTTTTTAGTTTTTGTTCTAGCTATATTTAGACGATTCTGTGCCGCTTAATAAGGATCTGTGGTGCTAAATAGGGTTAAGTGAGATAGTTCGAAGCCTGTTTGTTGCTGGAAGCCCTTTTGAAACCGAATAAAATCGCCTAATAGTAGCCAGAGTAAAGTTAAAAGGACGTCACCGGTACACAAGGGGTATTAGCCGGTATCACACGGGAGCTTTCATAGTCAACATTCGCCGATCAACTATTTTCTGGCAATGTTTCAGGAATATTTTGCACTGGTATCGGAAACTAGACTGATAATAGATAAATTTAGGTAACCCAAATATTGTAAATGTTGATCTCATAAGCTGCCAGACCAGTGTTAAGGATGAATGTTGAGGGAAAAAGCGCTCGTGTGATACTTGTTTTTACCTCTCCCAGTATACCGTGACACATTATTTCCGTTTATTCTGGTTGTTCTTAGATACATTTATATTATTTAGTAAAAGTTTGGTGAGAGTCGAAGGATTAATTGGGATGGATTTGACCTCTGCTTCCTATAGGTCCGTCTTAAGATGTGTACAATTGTCTGATGTTAGCAAGACAAGTGGAGAAAAGGGCTCATTATTATTGAAAGGGTTAAGGGGGGTGACCTGCTTTTTTTATCTCCTTTTCTCTTTTTCTCTGGCTTGTATCCATTCGACCCAATTCAGCCTACTGTTTTAAGACGATTATCCCCATCCAGGTGTCGATTTCTTCCTGGCGAGCGTTAGCGAACCAGCATTGTATGGGCTTCGCCGGAGAAATTGTTCTATCGAAAAATGTACAAATTTAGGCTGCTGTCAAAAATAAAAATAGAAATAAAATATGATGGTTCGCTACCGAACCATCCAGGTGTCGATTTTTTCCTGGCTAGCCAGGACAAAATCGACACCTGAATGGGGATAAACTTCATAAAACAGTAGGTTGAATGGGGCCGAATGGATACAACCCAGAGAAAGAGGGAGAGAGAGAAAAATAAAACGAGGTTGGCCGGGTTAAGTAAGATGGCCTGCACCGCCGGACGTCTTATTATGGGTAAAGCTTGACTCCTGGGGGTGGGTTAGTGGGGCGGAGGTATTGATTGGGGCCTATTATCTCTCTCTCTCTCTCTCTCTCTCTCTCTCACTCTCACTCTCTCTCTCATACTTATAACTGATATTATTTAATTTTTAGGGGCCTAAACTGAATTTAATTCGTGTGTGTGTGTGTGTGTGTGTGTGTGTGTGTGTGTGTGTGTGTGTGTGTGTGTGTGTGTTTAGGTTAGGTTAGGTTGACTATTTCTGGATTATAAATTGTGAACATTTTCTCTATCTACCTACTGTATACACTCTGACACAAACCCCATTTTTTGTTTTATTATGAAAATTTACCCACCGAATAAAACTACCTGTAGTTAAGTTACAGATATCTGCCTAAAAAATTTCAGATTTGTTTCCAGAAATAATCTTCTTGAATGAACATTTGTGGAAGAAGCGTTCATGTACCGTAACACTGCCTTTAAATTCGGCAGTAACGTCTGCAAAACCTTACCCAATCAGTAGCGGTGCCGTCCTTTTAACTTAACTCTGGCTACTGTTGAACGATTCTATTCAGTTTAAAAAGGGCCTCCAACAATTAACAGGCTTCGAACTATTTAACTTAACCCAATATATTGTATGTATTTATTAATTATTTATTTTTTACCATCACAGATCCTTCTTATACTGCACGATATCGTTTAAGTACAGCTACAATAACATATATAATACTTCACCAGTACAAAAAGGGTTAAATCAGCTGAAATGTACGATGCTAATTACTATGTACTATAGATGGAAAGATCGAACAATTATAGAAATTACCCTTTTCTGAATGACTGGGTTGGGCCGGGTGAGCGAAGATTATAGGGAATGACAGATGATATAATAGGTGCTGTCAAACAAATGCTTTTTCCGCCAATTTCTTAGGGCAATTGTGATCTGATAGCTGCGTGATTTAAGTTTTATGCTTATTAAACCACCTAAAGCAATCTACCATACGTCTAGTTTACGATGCCAAGGAGAGAGAAAGAGACCCAAAATACTGCAAGAAGAAATTTGTTCTTCGAAAATCGCCGGAAAAAGCGCTCGTGTGACATCGCCGAAATACTGATTATAAAAAAAAAATAATAATAAAAAAAAAAAAAAAAAAAAAAAATATATATATATATATATATATATATATATATATATATATATATATATATATATATATATATATATATATATATATATTATTACTTTATTTTGTTTCGTTCCTCATCGATTATTTAATGAAGACGGGACCGTCCCGACAAGGGCTTCCCAGTTTCCGCCTCCACATTAAATATTCAAACAATGACTACATTAGTTAAGCCTACTGTACGTTAATCCGTCTAGCGATTATACTAGTTATATTGTATTATTCTACAACCAAACGACCCCTCCGAAGCTCTGTTACATAAGTGAAGCATATTTAATGAGGGCTTAGTACAACATGTAATGGATTAACCGGATGAAAACCTCGCCCACCCAGACGGCAGCGCTGCAGGGGCGGTTATAATCACCAGAAGGGGTTGTCTTGTCTTCGGTTAATTACACACCAGATGGAACCCACTCTTAGCTCTAATTAACTCATCATTTGCCTTTTGAAGTGCTCGGAATTAACGATGAAAGCAGGAGTTTATTGTCGGAAGGAAAGGCGAAAATGACGAAGCGCTCCCATTGTTTATTCGTAATTGACCGCTTGCGGGTTTCGAGCTATTAGGAAGAGCAAGCTGTTGACATCGATATTGAGCTACACATATGTATAAATAGGCGGGATTTTAAAGGATGGTTTGTTATGTATACATTGATTTAATGCACACATATGTGGACTATGGCAATTTGTTAGCTAGTGTTTCGGTATAATATCGATGTGTATATATGTATTAGTTTATGTTTCTATGTTGATGAGGGATACAAAAGGCAAAACTGCATGTGTCGAGTGGTAATAGCGGTAGAATAACGAGAGAGATGCAACATTGCGGCGAAGAGAGAGAGAGAGAGAGAGAGAGAGAGAGAGAGAGAGAGAGAGAGAGAGAAAGAGAAAGAAAGAGATTGCAGAAAATGAGTGTGTAACGTAATTCCTAATAACCGGAAACTTGCAAGTAGTCAATTGAAATGCTTCTGTCCTAAATTGAAGATTGGCTTTAGTTTCTCTCTAGCGTTTATTTATTTGAAATATATCTTTTACTTTTGTTTTCTTTTCTATTTTCTATGTTATTCTGCTTTAGCTATATTGTGTAGAGTTATGCCCATAATAGTATACATCCTTTTGAATTCATTGTTCTTGTTAAAGAGTACTTTTCGTTGTTCTTCTGTTGTTACTTCTTTATATATATATTATTATTATACTTTATTTTATTGTATCTATTTACTGTTGATAGTATCAATTACTTAACTTTGTGATATCCTTAATTTGTTTGTACTATAAATGTAGGTTATTTGTAGGGTAGTAATTGGTAGTATAGGAGTCATGTGACGCATGCTATACTCACAGGTACGATCGGCCTAATAAGTGACGTCTCGGCACTAAGTATATTTTGATCCATAATTGGATTCAGCAATATCTAAGTTTAATTTATTCATTTCGAGGGGGATATACAAACCTATTCCTACACTTACATACCCTATTCAACATCTGACAGACATTAATACAGCACAGAGCTAGCCAAACGTAATAACAGCTGGGACATGACTTATTAGCGCGACCGTACCTACCCAATAGCACTATCGTTATATGAGTGCCGTATGTATTCTGTATTATTGTTAATTTATTGTCAATTTATTGTCAAATTGCAAATTTGTTTTAATATACAATTTTGACATAAATAGTAGTTGCTTTATTCATACAGAATTAGTAGTATTTACCAGAACGTCTGAACTTCCCAAATTGACTAATTCCTTGAACATGACGAGAGTGCGTTGTTATATGTGCGGTTAATTTACTTGGGAAGCAGATTCACTTGCTCACATAGTGATGTATACCCTATGTGGTGGTTTTGTGTTCGTTTATTTCAAAATTATATTTTGCTAAAGCGTTATTTCCGCATAGCGACTTTGATAAGTTATTTTGTCTTTATATTGTGTCGTCCCTGTTTTGGTTGGTTTATTTTGCAAGTTCTACGTTATAAATACATACTTTTGAAGCATTTGGTATAATTATACAATTGCACTGTCTTATCTCATTTAGGTTAGATGCAGATTAAATTGTGTGTATGCTTGTCATGGCTTAAGATTATACTTAGCAAGATGAAACGCTTATCAATGAGGCTGGATTATAGTTGAAAGCTGATTGGAGCCTTTTAGACAGTGGCAGAATGATGATGTCTGCGTGTGTCTGCTTGGCTGGAAGTCGCTTAATGGGACAGTGGCCGGTTGTTTGAGCTATTAATTCATTTATTAATTTATTTTATCGCTATACCTCCATCAAGCTTAAAAAAACACCCACTAGACCCACCTTCAAGATAAATTTGTAAATTTTTCGATAGAAAAATGTCCCGGCCAAAGGTTGATTCCTCTTGAAAGTACAGGCTCGCTGTCGCTCGCCATGACAAAATCGACTCCTAAATGGCACGAAAGGTCTTGAAATTGACAACGAAATGGGGTGAAAGGTCTTAAAATCGACAAACTAATAGAAGCAACGTCTTAAAATTCTCAAATCCAATATGCTAAATATGAGGGAGAAGGTCCATAAAAAGCGAGTAGTATGGTAGATAATGGAGGTGTGCTTTATGCCTTCCTGTCAAGCCAACAATGGTGGGCCAAATTACTTCAGAACATATTGCGAATTTGTTAAGGGGAGTCACCGTTTTTTTTTTTTTTTTTTTTTTTTATCTTTCTCTCCTTTTCTCTCTTTCCCTGGCTTGTATCCATTCGGCCCCATTCAGCCAACTGTTTTAAGACGTGTATCCCCATCCAGGTGTTGATTTCTTCCTGGCGAGCGATAGCGAGCCAGCATTGTATGCAGAAATCCGGCTTCGCCGGAGAAATTTTTCTATCGAAAAATGTAAAATTTAGCTTGCTGTCAAAACAAAAATATATATATGCTGGCTCGCTACCGCTCGCCAGGAAAATATTGACACCTGGATGGGGGTAAACGTCTTAAAACAGTAGGCTGAATGGGGCCGAATGGATACAAGCCAAAGAGAGAGGGAGAGAAAGAGAAAAAAAAGCGAGGTGGGCTCACTTAAAGGAAAGCGTAAATTCAATTGCTGGCGTATCCTGTTAATGGGAACTGACAGCCATTTTTAGCTGATTCTGCCGCTGTGAGGTTTGTGGAAATCATTCACTCGGTTTAATAGTGTGCTTTGACAGGATAGTGGTCTTGTATTGTGAACAAACAATTACACTCTGTCAAAGTTCACCAAATAGTATGAATTAGTAAGGTTACAGTATTATTTCTTTATTCATTGTGCAAACATTCATTGTCATACTCAGTGAGTAGCTAACCTGAGTATTTTTTAGCTTTTAAGACTAGTGTGTGTGTGTGTGTGTGTGTGTGTGTGTTTGTGTGTTTGTGTGTTTGTGTGTGATGATTTAGAACAAACGTTAACAAATAAACTGCTGTGCATATATTGGTCTCAGCAACTATGGACCCATCCTCTTGTTCTCAGGTTACTCATACATGAACATTATACATTATTGATTACGAATGTACGGTACAGTCGTGGACAAAATTTTCTGTGCAATATTTATAGGAACATTAACGAGTATTCTGAAATTGGTTGAGCCACATTGGGTAAATCGAATGGCTGCTTTTCGTTAATTTATTCTCACTGTCTAGTCTTTGTCATGGCAAGTAGGTTTTTGCTTGGTCTTGATCCTATTGTACAGCCGAGATCAGGAATCGTTTTGCACTACTTTGAGGAACAATTGGGAAATTATCGGGTTGGGGGTAATGGTAACGACATCTGGGCCCTACCATGATGAACGGTGTGGTTTACTTTGGACTTTGTACTGTACAACCGTAGACATGAATACATGAACACCTTCTTACGATATACACGACTAAATAGCAACATCAACTAAATATCCTAAACATTGATCCAGCCTTCACCAGACAACACTTATGGTCTCGTGTATATCGTGTATATCGTAAGGAGGTGTTCAAGTATTCATGTCCACGGTTGTACAGTACATAGTCTAAAGTATACCACACCGTCCATCATAGTAGCGCTCAGGTGACGTTACCATTACCCCCAGCCTGCTCATTTCCCGTCCAGGCGTCACGGGTCCAGGGCCCACCCATCTCCTCGCGACACCCAGATTAGAGGGCCGCGTCTGGACCACCCCCGCGTCTAACAGCCCCGCCGCCAAAGGTAAACACGCCGCATTATTCCCTCCCGCGGTATAAATCAAGCTAATCTGAGCAAGGCGAGGCGACATACTAGCGCGGGCCGCCCTCTAATAGCGCGGCCCCACACTACAATGATCCCTCCGCGGCCCTGTCATACGGCCTCAATCGCGATGCTTTATGGGGAAAATTGTCGGGAAAGGCGGAATATACAAGCCCGCTCACACCACGCAGAAATGAATGTAGATTTTTTGTTACCTCCCCTCTCCAATCTTTTACTATTTTCTGTCAGGGATTTGGGGGATGATAAGTTTGTAGCTCGTGCACCACTGGCCACAGGAGGGAGGCGAAGGAAGGAGCGGGGTAGGAAGAAGTGATTTTGTTGGGTGATGGATGAAGGAGGTAAAATTGTGTGTGGATATGATTGGAGGGATTGTAGGAGGTGGATTAAAATAATGGGGGGTGGTACTGAAGGGAAAGTTGATGGTCTAGTTCTGGTAAACAGTGAATTAATGTGGTGATTGATGTTTAAGTAATATAATATAGTTGAAGTATTGTAGGTTATTAATAAAAATGATACAAACAGGATGGTTGAGGGGGTTGATGATGATGATCTTGTGCATCGAAAGAAATGGGTTTGTGTTGTTAAACATGTGAGGTATATAGCCTGTATATGACGAAAGGGTGGACTGTAGTAACTGGATGGAAATGGGTGCGTGGGGATGGCCAAATGAGGTCAATATTCTGTGAACATGAAGATTGGATGACTATACTCTGTTTCATTGCATCTGACGGGAAATTGAAGCCCTTAACAACTGATGTATCGATAACTACCTGACAAATAAGACTCTGCTATGTCTCTGCTTCATATTAGAGTCAAGTTTGCATAATTAACAACAGATTTCGCTACAAAAAGGGCATACTAGCGGAGTAATCAAGCTGAAGACATACCAATTTACCGCCAGCTGGAAATAATCAGAGTATAGTATTTTGGTGGATTAATAAAGACTATCAGGTGAAGAATGATGGGTAAATTAATATATGGTGATTAAACCATTCAGGATAGGAGGACGCGTTTCTTCACTCGATTTTGACAATTATTAGACGATTTTATGCAGCGTAGGAATTATTTCTAGGAATTAAAGGGGTAAAAACTAACTCAATTTACGCTCTAGCCCTCACAAGTCCTTCATAAACTGAATCAAATGGTCTAATATAAGCCAATACGTGTCATAATCCACTTACATAGAAAAAGAGGAATTAATAAGAAGTGTGGGGAGGGTGAGAGGATCAAATGGTTCGTCGATGTTATTTTGAAGAGATAACAGTAACACTGATGTAACTATGCTCTACAAATGGGTTGGAATCATGAAGAAGGCTGCGTGAATAGGTATTTAAGGGGAGACGGCCCATTTATTTGGTCTATTAATTTATTTATTCCGTTATTTCTTAGTTTCCTCGCTAGATCTCTATCAAGCTAAGAAAATCACCTATAGACCCTCCTTTCAAGATAAATGTGTACGTTTTTTTGGTAGAAAAATGTCCCAGCCTTATTCTATCCGTAAAGATCGTTGTCAATGAGTCAGGTCTTATAAACAATGCCAGTGATATTCAGAATAGTCAACTAACATAGCTTAGCCATTCTTTCAGCATTTCAAAAAACAAACGTTGAAGGCTTAATTAGCTCTGTCACAAATTGGGTTGCTGATGTTTTTGTTGTAGACAAATTAACAAAAATTAAATTGACATGCGAGGAAACTTAATTATAACAACAAGCATATGGGAAACCATTGACAATCATCTTAAGAATATTGGCGCTTCATTAATTTGAAAAGAAAGATAGATACCCTACTTTGTTTTCAGTGTGGAGAGAGAGAGAGAGAGAGAAAGAGACAGAGAGAGAGGGGGGGGGGGGGGGGCGGGGGGAAGATGGAAAGGTATTGAGAGGTAGTTATGAGCAGAAAAAAAGAGGGGTGGAGGATAAATGCAAAGCAGGGAGGTGGAAGGGGAGGAACAAAAGGCTCTGTGTTAGAAGAGGAGGAGGTGGGGGAGAAAAACAAATGTTAAAAAGGGTTATGATGATGGTGAGGATTATGATGATTGAAAACAAAATATATATATACCGGTATATGGGATAATTGATGAAATTTCACTTTGTTCGGAGGGAATCGCACTGGACCTATAATTATGTTTATTGAGACTAAAACTATTAACATGACCAGCCAGCGCAGTTTCTGGTACTAATATCCACCTGATGGCCATGCTGTTACGAAGTCAATTGTTCTCAAGGGTGTAGAAGGCAGGGATCGATCTAGTGCGATATCATACTCTTCGGCGTCATTGGTGGTGTCGGGGGTCTCTCGTGGCTGCGTGAAGGTGAGGAGTCTGGTAGAATGCTAGTTGCAAATTTAGCTTCTAGATCGTCTGTTGTAAGGTAGACGAGAGAGTTGTTGGTTATAATATCGATATTTTTAGCTGTAAACTTACTGGGGGTTGCTATTTTTTATAACATCATAAGCAATCCTTAATACTATATTTAGGGGAAAGTATTGAGGTGTTGACCGAGTTTCGTAAATTATCCGACGTTTTGAATTGTATGAGAAAATACATATTGTAGGTGAAGGATTTCGTGCCACACTCATGTGATAAATTAACAAAACAAAACAGAACACATAAAATACAGAGAGAGAGAGAGAGAGAGAGAGAGAGAGAGAGAGAGAGAGAGAGAGAGAGAGAGAGAGAGAGAGAGGCCAACAATCAGTAGGCAGTCAGTCATAAGTAGAAACAGAGGGTGTTAGCTGAAGATTTGAAAGAAAGAAAAGCAAGAAAACAAATATGTGAACCCAGTAGCGAGAAAGAAGTAATGAGAACGGAACAGGAGAGGGGGAAGAGTCAAGTAGGAGAAGGGTTAATCTGGAAGAGAATAACAGAATAGCGAAGGAAGGGGAGAGAACAGTGGAAGGGAGAAGAGGGGAAGAGAGGGAGAATAACAATGCATGCAGAGTGAGTGAGAGTGAGGGTGAGTGAGTGAGAGAGAGGGTGAGAGGGAGATACATAAATTGTTGTAATAACCTTTATTTACCACCCCACCGAGTGAACGCAATCACACAAAGCACATTCATTTAGTAGCTTATAGGCCTATTCATTATATTTAGTAGCTTATAGGCCTATTCATTATATTTAGTAGCTTATAGGCCTATTCATTATATTTAGTAGCTTATAGGCCTATTCATTCATTTAGTAGCTTATAGGCCTATTCATTATATTTAGTAGCTTATAGGCCTATTCATTACATTTAGTAGCTTATAGGCCTATTCATTATATTTAGTAGCTTATAGGCCTATTCATTACATTTAGTAGCTTATAGGCCTATTCATTACATTTAGTAGCTTATAGGCCTATTCATTATATTTAGTAGCTTATAGGCCTATTCATTATATTTAGTAGCTTATAGGCCTATTCATTATATTTTAGTAGCTTATAGGCCTATTCATTATATTTAGTAGCTTATAGGCCTATTCATTATATTTAGTAGCTTATAGGCCTATTCATTATATTTAGTAGCTTATAGGCCTATTCATTATATTTTAGTAGCTTATAGGCCTATTCATTATATTTAGTAGCTTATAGGCCTATTCATTATATTTAGTAGCTTATAGGCCTATTCATTATATTTAGTAGCTTATAGGCCTATTCATTATATTTTAGTAGCTTATAGGCCTATTCATTATATTTAGTAGCTTATAGGCCTATTCATTATATTTAGTAGCTTATAGGCCTATTCATTATATTTAGTAGCTTATAGGCCTATTCATTATATTTTGGCAAATATATTATGAGTAGCCTGAAAAAGAAAGATAACATCGTATGATTGGGAAAAGCAAGATAGATAGATACGGTAGATAGATAGATAGATAGATAGATAGATATATAGATTCTGTAGATAAATACGGTAGATAGATGGATAGATAGATAGATAGATAGCTAGCTAGCTATATATATATATATATATATATATATATATATATATATATATATATATATATATATATATATATATATATATATAGAGAGAGAGAGAGAGAGCGTGAGTGAGTCCGTGGGTTATTACCGGGGAGATAATTTTCCTCTTGGGATATTTGGCTTGTCAGTGGAAATAACAGTTATTTATAGGAATTATGAGTGTCTGGGGTGAGTGATGGCTGCATTTACGATACGTGTTATTCTTTAAGGTTGAAAACATGACCCCCGCCCCTCAACCTCTCTCTTCTCTCTCTCTCTCTCTCTCTCTCTCTCTCTCTCTCTCTCTCTCTCTCTCTCTCTCTCTCTCTCTCGGCGGCAAGGTTGAACAGCCACATAACTCTAACAGGATTTCTAGAGACCCTTAATTTATGCTTTAGTTATTTTTGTTTTCTTATAATTATATACCCGGTAGTATTACTTGCATTAGTTGGTGGCCTCATTGGTTGAATTTTATTTAACACCGAGAACGTAATATGAATGTTAAAATTAAGAGTAAATTCCTGTAGCAAAACCCCTTGAGGATTATGACGCGTTTTAAAAGTTCATTCTGGCTATTATTAGAGGATTTTATACAAGTTAGGAAGGACCTCTGCAAATTGAAGGGATAACGTAAATCTTAATTACCCCTCTGACTCTCACAATTCCTTCCTAAGCTGAACATTATCCCCTAAAGGTAACCGGAATCGCGTGTGTGGTAACTGAGAGGGTTAAATATATTTGTGTTCTGTTCATGTTAGGCCCTTGATCTTGACTTCGCTTACTTCGAATGGAAGACAACAATTGGAATTATACAGTAGTCCATATTGTAAAGTAATCAAAGGTATATAAATGGTATAAAAAAGTTATGTAATATCATTGAGTATATTGTTGGTGATTTTTTTTTTTGTTATGGGTTTATTACTATCAAAATACCTTATATGCCCAGCCAGAACTTAAATATTAGCTTAAATTACCTGGTCTAAATTGGGCAGGCATGGACTCTAATACTCTGGTGGATAGCTTAGAACAAATATGGATAGGTAAACTATAATCGGTTTATTTAGATTTGTTTTTCTGTGTATGGAGGAGAAAAAAGGCAGGTTGCCTGTAGCAAGTGTCTCCCCCAAAGTTAAAAGAGTGACAGAGCCAAATTCAAGGAACGTTGGAGTCAAAATGCCTGGTCACACGAAGTTTAAAGCAGTCTGAGCCATAAGATGAAGGAAAGATTGATTGAGGGAGAGAGTTCCAGAGTTCACTTGTTGAGTAGAAGAAAGACAGAAAATTTGCCAATTCATGGGTTAGAGAGCTGGACAGAATAGGAGTAGGACTGTGTTAAAAGGCGGGTGCCTCGCACTCGTTGCAAGGGAGGGGGTATACACTAACAGAGCTCTGAAGAACACTGGTTGTTGTAATAGTGATAGAAGAGTGAAAGAGATGCAACATTGCGGTGTGTAAAAAGAGATTGTAGGGAACTAGTAAGAGGAGGGGAGTTGATGAGGCGAAATGCTTTTGATTCTACTCATTCGAGAAGTGCAGTATGGGTGGAGCCTCCCCACACATGCAAACACTACTCAATACAGTGGCGCACTGTGCCCTGATACAGAGCTAGAAGCTGTGCAAGAGAATGCACAAAGCAACATAAAGATGACAATAAAAGTAATAGCAATAATGACCTTGGTTAAATACAATGCAAAGGTAATATTATGAGGTAGTGTTTAGGGTAAGAATTTAGTGATGGAAGACTCAGGCATATGGCATCGGAGCATGACCGTTGTGGGCAGCTATTCCTCTTTGCGTCTCGGCTGCGTTTACGTCGATGTTAAGGGTGATCCTTGGTTGTGCTGAAATGCTCTGGGGCAGGGATAGGTTGTCTTTTGGGGTTGTGGTGGTGATATTTGGAAGCACTGTGGGTTAACCCTCTTGGGGAGCTCTCTTTAGGCCCTTGTAAGCGCCTCTAAGGACTTTGGCAGCATCTCTGAAGACTTTGGAAGCACCTGTTACTTGGCCCTGGGAAGTGCCATTGCAGTTTTGAGGGCACTAGTCGGGTCATGGGCACCACTCTAGTGGCTTTTGGAAGTGCCGGGTCAGTCTTGGGAAGCACTACGGGTCAAGTCTTGGGAAGCACTCTTCAGGCCTTGGGAAGCACCTGTGACAAATATTTAGTCTTGGGGAGCACCTCTGAACACACCAAGGAGCTTAGGAGGAGACAAGCTGCCAAACGATTCCCTCATCCGGTACTCATTGACTTTCTTGTTCCTCCTGCCCTTCTTTGATGTCCGTGAAACAGGAGCGGCTTCTGCGGGGTGTGAGATGGCGGAATTAGGCCATTTCTGTGCGGAAGGGAGCAGCTCCTTTGAGGAGCTTATCTTGGTGGAGCTGGCAGGTAGCTCAGTTGGCTTGATGTTATGAGGGGCGGAGTCATTTGGGGTGGAGTTCTCTCGCTGCTTGGTAGAAGAGGTTGGAGGGGGGACTGTCTTGCCACTTTCTTCTGTTATCTGTCCTTCCTTTTCCTATTGTTGGTTTCCCTTGTTGATGTTGCTGTTGGTGACCTAGTTGGTGTTGTTATCATAGCAGATATTGCTGGTGTTCTTTCCGGGGATGGCTGTGGTTGTTGTGAGGTAGAGTTACTTTCCAGGTTCATAGAGCATGGTGGGTGGCAGAATTCTCTATTCCCCTTTCCCGTGGCTGGCATCCTTACTGAGGCAATCTATGTTATCATAATTGTTGTTGTTTCTGATTGTCTAGGGGGTTCAGGCATAACAAAATCGTTAGAAGGATTGATTATTATGGACACATTAATTACCCTGTCCATACCCTTAATTTATTAGAGTGCATGAGCCAGAGTGAACATGGGTACCATTCAATAAGACTAACAATTATATTTTTGTTCTGTATGACATTTTTCTGATTGTCATGTAGATGTTATTTCAAGTTTTAATGTTTTGCCAATGAGTATCTATATATCACTTAGTAGCTGTTTATTTTATTTCTTGCGGGAAATATGCCTCATCGGATTGTACCAATTGTTCAAATTTCGGGATATGGCCTTTGGATTGCCTATAAGATATCATTACATGTACAATATAACCCGGTGGGCCTTAGACTAAGATGCTTTCGCACCGCTTGATTCAAAACCAATACTGCAGGAATGAGTGTTGTTTACAGGCATTTCACGGATTAGTATTCCCATTTGTAAATGTAACTTCATATATCAAGTTATTTTGCCATTAATGGCACTGCAAAGGGAAATAATTGTATATGAATACAAGCGTTTGTGTAACCTAACGTGGTTAACCCCGATACAGTTATTTCAATCAGGGAATAGGCCAATGCCTAGCCATATACAGTATGTGGCTGGTGAACAAACGGTAAACACACACCCTTTCTCTGAGATGTTGATAGGCTGAAGCTTACATAGCAGTAGCAGAATCACAGAGTATCAAGGCGTACAACTTCATTAGTTAATTAAATGACTGGTCATAATAAACTACAGTTATTTATCTTGGTTGGTACAGTCATACTTAAGATTTATGCAAGCTACTTTAAAATATTATTTGATCAACACTGACGTTATTCCAATCCACATAGATAAAATATTTGAAGTCTACCAGTGACGTCAGCCCAAAATATAGGAAATATTATGAACAATGAACTCCTCTGCTTCACATACATTTGAAGTGTTTACCCCACACTACGACACACACCACCTTGTTAGTGAGAGGATGTGGTTGGTGGAGGAGGAAGTGCAAGAGTATTAGGAGAGAAGGTTTGCTAAGCTGTGTGGCTTCATTGGTGTAGTAATATTGTGGAGAGAGACTTGACTTATTTATCCTTTATTTACCGCCCAACAGTGGGAATGTGGGCAAACAATTTTATATTCCAATATACAAATTGTTGACGATGCAATAATTAAGTTACAATGGAGCACAGTTTATAAATTTCTTGGCCACGTTCAACAGTGGTCTACTTTACTCATCAAAGATCAATGCAGACGATACAATTTCTTGAGATAGGATTACAAGATAACATCGTTCACAGGAAAACGTGACATTAACTTACACAGTGTGTGTGTGTAAGAGAGAGAGAGAGAGAGAGAGAGAGAGAGAGAGAGAGAGAGAGAGAGAGAGAGAGGCAATGTACTAGTGGAAGTTGAAAAATATGAGCAAGAGAGTTGAATAATATTTGATGCTTCATACTGTTAATTATATATATATATATATTTATATATATATATGAGGGAGATAGTTTTTATGTTGAATAGTTAAAGAGTATGGAGGTTATTGAATTCTTGCCCATGTTTATTGGGCGAATATGATACTGCCCTGAAGCTCATCAAGGACCAATGTCTGGACTTTATGAATTAATTTAGGAAGGGAATTATTGCATGATACTTAATTATTGTAATATGGATGCAGTTGTTGTATTTTTTTCATATGAAGATATGGTGTAGGTTTCGTGATGTAGGGGAGAAGTAGATAATGCCACAAATATTTGTTTTGGGTTGGTTGTAGATGACTTTGTAGACAGATTGAATGATACCGAATATTCTTAATGTCTTCAGTATATCCTTTTAATTCGTAATATATTGTTAGTTACATTCATTATTATAAGCGGTAATATGATCAGAGCATCAAAGTTTCTAAAACTTATATACACTTCTATAATGCCCTGAAAAATAAGCCTATTGTGAGGAGATGAAGGCATCAATCGAGCAGGGTAGTACTCAGGGGAGGACATATAGGCATATGATAAGGAGTTGATGTAACTCCTGTTTCTTTACCTGGCTTACCCCACTGTTTCTATTTGTGCCTCACCTACACAGAGTAATCCAGCTTACTCTCGCAAACACTTCCTTCTCCTATTCATTTCACTACACATAACAAGCACATCACACTTCTTTCTGACACACCTAAATATCCTCTAATGTACAGTCGGTTACCATTGTCTCTAGCCCACTCATAAGAATTCGTGGATCCCTTATATTTTTCGTTATGCAATTATAACCATATGAATTGATTTTTTGGATAGATTCTGCTTATCAATAAATATACATATAGTCTCTGTAAACCCTTCTTCCCACTGGATTTGTCCGGTACCGATTTTATTTTTATTTTTATTTTTTTTCTAAGACTACAATTTGCCAATGTTAAAAAATATTGGGACACCGGAAGGGATGAGGGATTTATAAAGTTTACAAGGCGTAGGAGTGTACAGTGTCGTTGGTGCAGGTAGTGGGGTGGATGGGGAAGGGTTGGAGGTTGGTGAAAAGTACAAGCAACTCTATTTTTCCTTCATGTCCTCATAAATTACGGTCTGCGATACTTGGCTTCGTAGGTAACACATAGAGTCTCACTGAAGATAATGTATAATATAATGGTGATTTGAGAGAGGGAAAGAGAGAGAGCGAGAGAGAGAGGTGGGGAGAGAGTGATGGGTGGGGAGAGAGTGATGGGTGGGGAGAGAGAGTGGGGGGGGGGGTAATATTTCGATAATGTGGATTCAATCGCTGGTGAATGAGGAACTCCAGACGCATTATAAGTTCCAACAGTATTGTATTTAGGTGGATTTTGGGACAAGGACATTCACGCAACTCCATAATCTATTCATTACGCCGATGCCGAGTCTAGAAATCACAATCTCCAACCTAGTTTCGTAACTCAAACACGATTCGAGCCAGAGATATTTAGGAAGAATCAAACAATAAATAGGTGTGGACATTTACTGCCCGTTTTCTTCAGCCTTTCCTAAGTTAGAAGAGGCTAGGGGTAACAATTTCTAGACGTATCATAATTAATATAGTATAGTTTCCTTATAATAACCTTATAATAACCTTGGTGGTTTTATAACTTGCTGTAAGAAAGTGCAACATGATTCCTCTTTCAATAATGATTCCTATATACACCGGTAATCAAATTCTCGGACTTATTGGATTTCCAGTGGTATAGCCATGCAATTATATATAAACTGTATGTGCGTGTGTGTTAAGAGAGGGGGGGGGGGGGATGGACCTATTCTCCCTCACGCTTAGCCCCATTACCTTTGCGATTTTAAGACATTCACCCCATTAGCCTGACGATTTAAGACCTTTCGTGTCATTTAGGTGTCGATATTTTCGTGGCGAGCGATAGCAAGCCTTCAATTGAGGAATCGGCTTTCAGCCGGGGTGTTTTTCTACCAAATAATAACAAATATATCTACAAATGTATCTCGAAGGGCGTATTTATTATTAAAGTTTGATGGAGGTCTAGGTAAGCAAAACAAATAATGAATACGTATATAAATTCATAAACAAGTCCATCATCAAAATCTCCCCTTAATAGATCTATTTTGTGACCCCCATATATCACCAGACAACACATTGAAGAGAGAGGCAGCATGACAAGTGATGATGAGGGATGGTTTCCTCCTGCACTGTAAACATTGAACGTGCATTATAGAACTCATAGCTTTTAGTCAAATGGGCACAGCAATTTAGCGTACATATTATAGCTTGTAGTAGAATGGATACAAACATTTAACGTACATATATGAACACATTTTATACATCTCCAATCCGACCTTCATAGTAGAACACAATAATCTTAACTACTTTGTATATATTGCAATAGTGTAATAAATGTGTTGGAATTGTTAAACTAATCGATGAATATACACTTATTTTTGTGTACCAGTATTTGCTAGAGTCTTGTTCAAAATTGTACACAACAATGTTGTAGTGTCTCCTCTGTATAAGCTGCCTTGGTATCTGCTCACATTCTGTAAGGAAAAAAACCAAACAAAAAATATATACCGGTATATATATATATATATAATTACATATATACAGTATATATATATATTATATATATATATATATATATATATATAGTATATAAATATATATATATATACTGTATATATATATATATATATATATATATATATATATATATATATATATATATATATTTTTTTTTTTTTTTTTTTTTTTAGGCAAACATCTGGTCTACACATCCTCTTCCCTTCCCAAACCCGCCCTGCTCCTCACCTACCCATTTCTCCATTTTTGCTCTCACTCTCTCGATCACTACCCTATTTTATATCTTCCCTACTACGCTTAGAAGACATATCCCCCAGTAATTACCACACTGGTCTCTCCCCTTTACCCTTATACAGGAGGACTATTATGCCTGTCTTCCAATCATCAGGTGCACTTCCCTTCTCCCATGCTAGTTTACACATTTGCCATCCCTATTCAATCACTACCTCACCACCATACCTCAGGATTTCCCCACACTCTCCATTTATCCCTGATGCTTTCTCCATCTTCACTCTTTTCAAGTCTTCACACACTTCTGACCTCCTGATCCCCACTTCCCCCTCCACTATTTCTCTTCTTCTCCCTTCCATACCCCATCACACTATGTTTGCTGGCATTTCATTCCTTACATGCAACAATTCGTTGAAGTACTCTCTCCATCTCTCGACTCTCTCTTGCTTCTCGGCTAACACTCGCCCATTCTTATTTTTCACACCCTTTCTACTTCCCTTGCTACCCTCCCTAACTTTCTTGACCTGTTTCCAGAACAGTTTCTTACACTGCCTCCCTTTTACTCTTAAATTCCTTCTAAATTTCTCATCTAATCTTCTTATATCTTATATTCCTTATATTTGTGCTACGCATCATATAATAGGCCTAGTAGTTTCTTATAACTATTCCTACCCGAATAATTATCTCCAACTATCCCTACTAACTTAATAATCCCTTTCTCAAGTGTTTCCTTTGTAGTAATGTATCATTCTCGTTGCATTATTTGTATCTTATCACTCTTCATCCCTTATCCATTTAATGTGGTTTCATTTACAGTATCTAATCACTCTCCTTACGTTATTTGTTTTAGTCTCGCTTAATATTTTCTCCACTGTCCTTACGTTTATGATATATTGCTTTATCCTTACATAATAGTATCTGGTTAGTAACCTTACTCTTCTTAAGGGGAGATCTCCACTTGAGGGATTTTTTTCTTGACCTCTTTCTCCCTCATGTTTAGCCCCATTGCTTTTGATATTATAAAACATTTGCCCCATTAGTTTAGCGATTTTAAGAACTTTCACCCTATATTAAGACCTTTCGTGCAATTCAGGTGTCGATTTTATCCTGGCGAGCGATAGCGAGCCTGTAATTTAAGAGGAACCGGCCTTCGGCCGGGACATTTTTCTACCGAAAAATGTACAAATTTATCTTGAAAGAGACTCAAGGGGGTGTAATTTTAAGCTTGATGGAGGTCTAGGGAACAAACTAAATACCTCCCCTTAATTTAACCCCTCCAGTACCGGTGACGTCCTCTTTATAACAGTCTAGCAAGTATTAGATGATTTTATTCAGCTTAGGATGCAAAGGCTACAGACTATCTCATTTAATCCTTTGAGCGACCACTGATCCTTCCTAAGCTGAATATTGTCGTATAATAGTGTCCAATATATGATGCAAAGGACGTCACCGGTACTGAAGGGGTTAATGGCAACTTTCACACACCATACCATAATAATAATAATAATATAACCTGGTCAGTTTTGGGTTGTGTGCAGCGCTCACTGTCAATATTACTTTTTTTTCCAGGACCCCCTTTTCCCTAATGTTTAACCCCATTTGTTTTGATATTTTAAGACCTTTCGTCCCCTTATCTTTGTCAATTTAAAGATATTTCGTGCCATTTAAGTGTTGATTGTTTTCCTGGTAAGCGATAGTGAGCCTGCAATTTAGAAGGAACTGTTCTTTGGCCTAGGCATTATTCTACCGAACAATGCACACATATATCTCGAATGGTAGTCTTGTGGGATTGTTTAAGCTTGATGGAGGTCTAGGGAGGAAACTAAAGCAATACATAGATAATTCAATATAGCTCCCCTTAACCCCTTCTGTACCGGCCACGTCATTATAATTGAATTCTACCTATATTTAGATGATTTTGTGTAGCTTAAGATGGATTTGTGGTAGTAAAAATGGTTAATTATAATAGTTCGAAGCCTTTCAATTGTTGGAGGCCCTTTTTAAACTGACTACAATCGTCTAATAGTAGCCAGAATAAAATTAAAAGGACGGCACCGGTACATAATGGGTTAATTAAATCAAAGTTTCAGATGGAATTGAACTCGATCGGGATACAGGTAAGTTTAATTAGGTAGGGTTCAACAAGCCACAATGCTATATTTATGAAATGCTAAATATAACAAACCTCCTTTTACTCATTTATATGCCAACTCCGAGCCTGCACATCATAATTATCATTACCTGAAAACTGAAACCACGGGAAGTATTATCATTATCATTTTTCGCTTATACCTCTACTGTAGTTCCATCTTTACTTACGTATATTATGCTTAACAAGGGAAAATCAAACGGGACATACAATGTTTTTCCTTGCTATCCATCAAAATTGGTTCCCGTTTTGTAATGTAATATTGTTGCAATCTCCAATGTATATAATATTATACAGTATATATTATACAGTATATATTATACAGTATATATTATACAGTATATATTATACAGTATATATTTCTGTATCTATTAATCTTCGCCTGCCATTTCCAAGCTCTCAATTTTCACACCTCCATCTCACTTTTATCCAGTTTCCTTCGTATTTATATTTCGTATTTACCGTGCTAGTGTTATTTATCTCACTCTTCCCTCCCGAGTAAGTTATTTTATAATTACCCCGTCAGTCCCTGTTGTCCTCACCCTAAAATTAGTCCTAATATTTTGTTAATATTATCGGCGGTTTCTTTCCCCGGGAGTATTGCAGCTCTTTTATTTTTTCCATAATTGTCTTCGGGCTTCGCACTAACACCGGCAATCTTGTATTATCAAACTCATTAGTCTTACCTGGTATTAGTAGTCTTTTGGCTTCTTTATTTTTGTTTGGCTGGATTATGTTATCCTGTTTCAATATTATTATGTTGTTGTTTTTTAATTGTGATGTGTATGTTCATACTATTTATGTAGTACTCAATCACACTCTTCATTATCCTTCAGTTATTTTTAAAGTTAATTATCAGTTGTCATGTTGAATAGATACGCAATAGTACATTTTATGTACTGTATACTCGGACCCCTCTTAGAAACAAACATCTGTTACGACCGGGGCTACGAATAAAACAAGGACACTTAATGATTGGACTAGTAATAGGGCACTATGCAACAACGGTACGCTAGATCCAAACCCTCGAACTTATATGCCGGCGAACAAAAACACCTATACCCTCCAGAGTTAATCTGCGATAACGGGGTATCCTTAACTGGGCATAAATGTACTCTACTTCAGGCTAACCCACACTGGTATAGCCTGATAACAAACAAGATGCAAGTTACGTTAAAATGCATAAAAGGGAAGCTATGGAAAGATCAATTAAATCACTGCAAGATTTAATACAATAAAAAGATGCTTCAATACAGTTACTCTAAACAACAATAAACTCTTCACTCCTATCTGAAAGAAAGTGAAGTATAGTCCTACAGCATAGACCTGGAAACTTCTGAAGAAAGTCTGATGCTAATAAGATGCTCGTATCTTAAATTATATAAAGGCAGGAGGCAGGACACCACACGTGTAGACTGAATACACTAAAAGATAGGACATAATTATAATGTTAACTGACACGAGAATACTATAAATGCGCAACGGCAGCAATGCTCGACACTAAAAGAAGTACTTCCTCATCAACGAAACAGTCTGCTATGGATGTGCGGCTCAACAACAACCTAGACTAATAAATGCTGTGAATAATAATGCATACATAACAAAAGAGCTTATGTCCTAACTAGTGTCTGCTCGGCGAATAAAGTCTAGCTGGGATATCAAGGTTAGGAAACTGTGGCTGAGAAGACAGGCTCATAGCCTAGTGTTGTCCTTAAGGCGGTATGATTAAAGTTACGTTAATGACGGGGATGCTCTCTTGGTAGATCCAGATCTCAAGTATCTGGTTCTACCCTGGCGATCCCACTAAAGTCAAGCAAAGAGGCAGCACTGTGTTATAAGGTAGTAGGCTAATGCCCTCTTACAACACGATGCTGCACTTGCAAAGGACACAACCAAAAGGACAACCTAGGCTACCACAGAAACCGTCGAAGTCGTGTAGGTATAAGCAAACCGTACACACATCGGTGACAACGACAACAGAAACCTTATCCCAGTCTAGCATTAAATAACCGAGCAGAGCACTAATGATAATGAGGGAGACACACACAAAGAGTCATCAAACCTCCATAGACTAAGGACACTGAGGGAGACACACACTGAGTCATCAAACCTCCATAGACTAAGAACCCTTATAGCCTATTCTAATACATGTAAATATATATGAGAGCGACGCACACAATACTATGGGCCGATATGAAATCGTGTACAGAACCCAAAGGGAGTGTTGTGACGTTAAATGATTAGAGGAATGAAAGAAAGGAAGTTGAGTGAGAGAGACAGTATCAGAATGGTGGAGATATGGGGGACAGTTATAAAAAGGATGTTAGTCGTGTGCGCCCCTAGCCTGCTCTGAGGAGGGTAGCTCCTCGGGACCCTCACGCAGGAGGTTAGTTACACAGGAGCTCGCAAGGGCGCGATGGTCGGCCAATCACGGGCCGAGACGTCACAAGGCAGCAGGGGTCCTGGCCTCCCTCCTCCGGGAGGAGGGAGGAGGGAGGAGGGAGGAGGGAGACAACACTCACTACCCCCTCGCTGCCCGCTCTCTCTCTCTCTCTCAACTTCACACTACAATGCATCTTATATTCTACTAATGATATAAAATACTTCCCGTTGTCACAGACAAAAATAAAGACCACCACTGGACTGTCTGTAACAATGCAAGTACTATGAAAGAAAGAACAACATTCTCTGATAACTGTAGCCCATTTCACTGCCCTGGCGAGTGCTAGTGGCTAACGAGAGGCGATTCTGCCAACGCTGGTAGGCGTCACACATCTTACACTTTGTGGTCACAAAATAGTCCTCCCCCATAATGTTGTTTCTCCCTAAAGTAAGTGGCACATTCTAGGTAGCTTGCGTTGTACTTGTATAACAACAGCGGCCTTCAGTCAACTGCTGTCATCAACTCTGCTCTGGCAGCCTCTGAGGTATACTTTCGTAAGAAATATATCCCTTACAATAATCTACATTCAGTTTAGTTGCCAATGCCAGTGCAAAAGTTTCAAAATGTCATCAACATTACATTGTGATCAAAATTTGACGTTAAAACCTCTCGTGTAACATCCCCTTTAATATATACCGTAGTTCCACCGAACCTATAGGTAGCAAATTTACTTAGATGGTTGTTGTATGTTTAAAGGACTTGTATATTATAGTAACTCCCAACTGCGGATTCGAATCCCGAAACAGGCCTATCAGGTAAGTATTTTTGGTACCAAGTGAATGTGTTATATACAGTATATACTTTATTTATAACCGTATACTCACCAATATGCCAATTTGACACACTTGCCCTTTACATTATATTACATCTATTAATGATCATAATTCCAGATATTGTGACAACGAGCCTTTTTTAACTTTGTGAGGGCTAGATAAAATGGGCTGTTAATATCTACTGTATTTACTGGTTTACTCTTCCTGAATGGTAGAAAAATAGCTCGACTGCAAGCCCTTTTGAGGCATGAAAGGTTGGAGACCAGTGTTTCTAGAACCGCCATAATGAAGTAGCAAATAACATCTTGTGCTAGAAAATCAGGGTCTTATTTTTGCAACTCGATGGATGATTTTGTTAAACTACTTTTAAAAAAAGGGAAAACAAAAGGAAAAATCGACTGTTATGTTTGTGAATCTCCACAGTGTCCAACTCCGTCTTTTGACCTTCATAATAGCCCTAAGCTCACACTAGAGTAAACATTTACTGAAAAGCATTTGTGTCGAAGTTGAAGCATGATACACTACTGAAGTCTTGACATATCTTAGGTCGTCAAGGGTCTCAAGTGGCCGCTTAATCCTTTCAGTATAATAACGTATTTTTAGCAATCAATTTACGAATATACAAACATTACAAAAGACCCGTGGGCATGAAGGAGGTTTATACTCTCGTAATTGACCCTCTGGCTCCCTCAAGTCCTTCCTAAACTGAATATAATTGTCTAATTATTGACATAATCATAATATAAATAAACTTATCATCGTATACTGATATCTTTAAAATATTACTAAATATAACTAGCTTTGTATTATACATAAAATATAGAGACTGTAAAATTTCATCCCCAAGGCTACAAATGAGCAATAAACTGACGATTATTATGACTGGTACACACGCACACACACACACACACACACGCGGACTCTTCACATTATCTTAACACTATTGTGATAATTTGTTTTAGTGTTATTCGGGGTTTTGATTGATTTTTGCCATTTTCGAGCAACGCATTTTGTAGTTTGCTCCCTAGATTAAGAAACATCAATGCAGTCCAGAACCCCTTCAAATAAACAAAATTACCCCCAAACCCTCTTCATGCTAAACATGTAAGATATATTTTTCGGGCTCGCTACCACTCGTCCAGAAGAAATCGACTCTTTAATGGGGTGAAATGTCTTATGATCGTCAAGCTAATGGGGTGAAAAGTATTACAATCTCTAAACTAACTGAATAAAACAGGGATAGTCCAAAAATACCTGCCCCGCATCAGATAGGGTTAAGGGGGTAGTGCTTGTTTTTTCGTCTTTATATTTATTTATATATTTATTGTTTAGTTTCCTGGCTAGACCTCCATCAAGCTTAGAAAAACACCCCCTTGACCCCCTTTCAAGATAAATTTGTACATTTTTTGGTAGAAAAATGTCCCGGCCATAAGCCGGTTCCTTCTAAAACTACAGGCTCGCTGTCACTCGCCAGGAAAAAATCGACACCTAAAGGGCACGAAAGCTTTTAATATTGACAAAACAATGAGGCGAAAGGTCTCCAAATCGCCAAACTAATGGAACGAACGTCTTAAACCCTCAAAACTAATATGCTAAACATGAGGGAGAAGGGGGTCCAGAAAAAGCGAGTATTACCCCCTTAACCGGTGGGGTAAATTGTCCCAGGAGGGGAAATATTGCAGAGTCAGGGAGGAAATTACAGCATTTGCCATTTTTAAACAACTTTGACTTTTTATCAAGGCATATAATAGTTCCTTGTTATTGCCCCTCGGTATAATTATTAAACAAGATAATAAATAAATAAAAAACTTTACCTTATTATCAAGGAACTAAATAGTCTCTCGTTATCGTCGTTCAGTATAATTATAATATGAAAATAAGAAAATAAGATGGTTTAACATTACCCGTTCAATAGTTGCCATGAGGTGAACGACATATGAGGGTATCACACGAGAGCTTTTATAGTCAACTTTCGTGTGTGTGTGTGTGTGTGTGTGTGTGTGTGTGTGTGTGTGTGTGTGTGTGTGTGTGTGTGTGTGTGTGTGTGTGTGTGTGTGTGTGTTTTAATTTAGTTGCCAGAATTAGTTTTAAAATCTACCTCCTAGGCTGCCAGACCGGTGTTGACGATAACAGTTGAGGGTAATAATTGCGCTCGTGTAATAACTGTTCTGCATGGTGACCTCAGTCCAAGTTATTTTATTCCGGCTAAATTAATTCGATTTACTTATTCTTTAATACTTTAAGACTTCTATTAAATGTGATCTGTTCTAGATAAGGGGGGTCACCTGCTTTGTTTCTCTTTTTCTCGGTTGTATCCATTCGGCCTCATTCAGCCTACTGTTTTAAGACGTTCATCCCCATCCAGGTGTCGATTTATTCCTGGCGAGCGATAGCGAGCCAACATTGTATGGAGAAATCCGGCTTCGCCGGAGACATTTTTCTATCGAAAAATGTACAAATTTAGCCTGCTGACAAAATTAATATAAAAAATTTGCTGGCTCGCAATCGCTCGCCAGGAAAAAATTGACACATGGATGGGGATAAACGTCTTAAATCAGTAGGCTGAATGGGGCCGAATGGATATAACCCAGAGGGAGAAAGAGAAAAAAACAAACGAGATGGGCCCCCTTAAAGGTAAATTTGAAGAGTCCTAAAAATGAAATTCCAACCAACATAATAATGGCGTCTGTGAACTCCGGAATGAACACACCCTGTATATACATTTATTATCACTAGAATAATAATATGTTGTAGATGCCCTCAATAACGAACAACACTCTGATGTCGATATAGAGCAGTATACAGCATCACAATACAACTCTTTTGGTTATCCATATTATGCTGTTGAATAACCCTCTAAATGTATATTCAAATATTAGGGAATAAGACTACGATATACTGTATACATTTTATAAGGGATGACACTGTAGTGCACTATATGCAGTATATATTTATCAGGGACTAGCACTGTACTGTACTGTATATATACTGTATATATTAATTATTAGGGAATATCACTCTACTGCACTGTATATATATTTAATGGGGAATAACGCTACTGTATATACATTTAATAGTGAATAATAGTATACTGTATAATTATACATCTAACAGCGTGAGTCCCGCCTACTGTTGTTATGAGGCTCGTGTGGCGGAACACTACCACCTCCACCCTTGTTATTAATATCACCATTTGTCGTGATACCTTCAGTGATGGTCTGGGGGCCGGGGAGTGGAGAGCTAGGGTGATGTATGGGAAGGGGGAAGAAGGGGATTGGGAGACGTGTACTGTACTGTAGGTGTTAATGTACAAAGGAGTACAAAGGAAATCAAGCAACAACAGGTCTAGTGACCCTTCTAGGTTGCTTGTCCTCCAAAACACTGAGGATCAAGTGTCCAAACAGTGGTTTAGAGTGGGTAAGGGAACATTGGAAAGGGAATTACTGCCCTGGAACTAATGTCCGTGGCAGGATTAGGAAGTTAGTAGGGGACAGGACAATGTGGGGAAGGTTAGGAGTGACTGTAGTGTGTGTGTGTGTGTTGAGAGGTGGGGTGTGACTATGATATATACTGTGTATATATATAGTCGGTATACGGCATAAAGTAAATATTATATCAACCGTGATGTTTTGAAAGAGAACATACCTGTAATTGAGACTAGAATCAGCGGGAGGATTACATAAAGGAATGTTAGTGTCAACATTAATACCTATAGGCCTAGGTGTGCAGCGCTGGAATGACATACTGATTAGAGGGCGAGAGTGAGAGCAGTGGAATTCAGTTTATTAAGAATTTCATGTAGAGTCTTTTAAAAAAACAGAGTGAGTCAAATTACGTGTCGTTCAAGAGATGTAAGAAAACACAACACCAGTAGAACTAAAAGTATCCACGGAACGAAACTCCACTAATATGAGAAGAGTTGACAGAAGAATTGAAGGGTTTGCCCGGGGTGAGAAGGAAGTTGAGAAGATTAAGACGGAAGGGTGACGTCTTAAACATATAGGGGGTGACGGGAGGAAGACAGATGGGAGACGCGGCGAGGTATTAGACAGCAAGCACGGATTTCTGCCACAACTCATTCCTGCAACAACGGATTCCTTTAAAAACGGATTCCTGCAACAACGGATTCCTGCAACAACGGATTCCTGCAGCAACGGATTACTGCAACAACGGATTACTGCAACAACGGATTACCGGTACTGCAACAACAGATTCCTGCAACAACGGATTTCTGCAACAACGGATTCCTGCAACAACGGATTCCTGCAACAGCGGATTCATGCAACAACGGATTCATGCAACAACGGATTCATGCAACAAAGGATTCATGCAACAACGGATTACTGCAACAACGGATTACTACAACAACGGATTCATGCAACAACGGATTCATGCAACAACGGATTCCTACAACAACGGATTCATGCACCAACGGATTTATGCACCAACGGATTCATGCAACACCGAATTCCTGCAACAACGGATTCCTGTAACAACGGATTCCTGCAACAACGGATTCCTGCAACAACGGATTCCTGCAGCAACTGATTCCTGCAACATCGGATTCCTGCAACAACGGATTCCTGCAGCAACGGATTCCTGCAGCAACGGATTCCTGCAACAACATATTCCTGCAACAACATATTCCTGCAACCACATATTCCTGCAACAACGGATTTTTGCAACGACGATACCGGTACGCATATTCCCGAAGTTGGAGGAATTAATTAATTAACCCCTTCATAGACTACAGTAGATCTGGACTGGACACGAAAATGGAACTTTGCAGTAAGGGACCCAAAATCGGAGAACGAACCCCCAATTTCGAACCTCGAAACCGCGAAAAAATTATATTTTCGCGGTTTCGAGGTTCGAGCTTAGGGGTTCTTTCTCCGATGTTGGGTCCCTTACTGCAAAGTTCCATTTTCGTGTCCAGTCCAGATCTACTGTAGTCTATGACCCCTTTCTATCTTTTATGCTGGCTATCATTAAGTGATTCTATACAGCTTAGGAAGGACATCTACCATATAAATGATAAACTGCGGATTCCATTTACGCCTTTCTACCTTATGTTCTGGCAAGCTTAGGAAGGACCTCTAGCATGCAAAATGGGTGCATTTTATTCCAAATAACCCTCTCGCTCTCTAAGATACTCTGTAAGCTTAATAATGTCGTCTAATGATAGCCATAATAAATGAAAGAATTGTGTCATCATATATCCAAAAATGTGGATTCCTTTTTGAGAATTCAGGGGCTCAAAGATCGTAGATGAGTGACTGGAAAGTAGCATTCAAGATCAAGGTAACTCTATAAATGTCTTGATAAGGCTGTACTTGTAGCATTCTCTCGTGCTACTTATCTTTTATCAGGGCAATTATGGAAACTTAACCTACCCTATTCCAAGTAACTTAACCTATCCTAAACTTACTTAACCCCTTCTTTACCGGGGACGTGTGTCTTTATTTTATTCTAGCTATGTATAGAGGATTTTGTGGTTTTAGAATGCTCTGTGGTAGTAAAAAGGAATAGGTGAGATAGTTCAAAGCCTGTTAATTGTTTTAGGTCTGTAAGAAACTGAATAAAATCGTCTAATAGTATTCAGAATAAAGTAAAAAGATGCCACCGGTACAGAAGGGGTTAACCTCACCGCTATTTTAGGTAAGATGGGGTGAGATTGAGATATAGGTTATAACTTGGGTAAGAATAAGATAAGGTGCTTTGATCGTCCTGGTAAAGACAGAGTAACGAGTTAATTCTCTCGTGCTACCCTCATTTTTTTACCGGGATGATCATAGCAACTTAACTTGCCCCACCCCAACCTAACCTGACCTATCCTAACTTTATCTTACCGTTACGTTAAGGGGATAGTGCTTGGTTTTTGGGCTACATATTATCTTACCGTTATGTTAAGGGGGTAGTGCTTGGTTTTTGGGCTACATATTTATTTATGAATTTATTTTTTATTTTCCTCGCTATACCTCCATCAAGCTTAGAAAATCACCCCTAGACCCCCTTTCAAGATAAATTTGTAAATTTTTTGGTAAAAGATGTCTCGGCCGAAGTCCGGTTGCTTCTAAATTTAGAGGCTCGCTATCGCTTGCCAGGAAAAAGTCGACACCTAAAGGGCACGAAAGGTCTTAATTATTGATAACAAAAAATTAGGCAAAAGGTCTCAAAATCGCCAAACTAACGGAACGAACGTTTTAAAACCTCAAAGCTAATATGCTAAACATGAGGGTGAAGGGGGTCCAGAAAAAGCGAGTACTACCCCCTTAAGTGAGGTGGGGCGAGATTAGGATAGGTTAACTCAAGTATGACTTACGACTAATCAACGTGTCGTGATCCTCCTGGGGGGGGGGGGGGGGAAGTAGCACGATTGCATGAACCCTCCCAAACCTCCAGAACTTGCTAAATAATTATATACCGGTAGCCTTATCAAGTAAATCAGGGTCAAGGTATCTACTGTATATCGTGCAGTGAAATATATCAACGCCTTTACTCCCAGATATGTCAATACAGCTATATTGCATAATAATTATTGGAGTCCCTATATTATATATAGGTTCTCAAAAACTGTGCTTCCGTGCTGACTCCCTGCCTAGGCAAACTCTTTCGTCTCTGTCTATCCTCTAACGTCTTCCCTTCATGCTGGAAGTTTGCTCACATTCAACCTGTCCCAAAGAAGGGTGACCGCTCTCAACCCTCCAACTATCGTCCAATTGCTCTTATCTCTTGTCTTTCTAAAGTTTTTGAAACTATTCTTGCTTCCAAATTTCTTAAGCATTTCTCTTCTCATAATCTGCTCTCAGATCGCCAGTATGGCTTCCTTAAGGGTCGCTCTACTGGTGATCTTCTTTCATATCTTACTAACTCTTGGTCATCCTCCTTCCGGGACTTCGGTGAGACTTTTCTATTGCACTAGACATATCGAAAGCCTTCGATAGAGTCTGGCATAAATCTTTAATTTCTAAACTACCCTCCTTCGGTTTCTATCCCTCCATCTGTGCCTTTGTCTCTAATTTCCTTTCCGGCCGTTCCATAGCCGCGGTTGTGGACGGCCATTGTTCACTTCCTCACCCTATAAACTCCGGTGTTCCTCAGGGCTCTGTCCTATCTCCTATTCTCTTTCTAATTTTTATAAATGATCTCCTTAACTGTACCTTAATTCCCATCCATTCATACGCAGACGACTCAACCTTACACTACTCCATTAGTTTTTCAGAACGCCCCAGCCAGCAATCCCTCAACGACAAACGTAATGAAGCCATAGAACTCTTAAATTCTGATCTAAATACTATTTCCAATTGGGGCAGAGAAAACCTTGTTAACTTTAATGCTTCCAAAACCCAATTTCTCCATCTATCTACCCGTCAGGATCTCCCAGCGGACTATCCCTTATTCTTCAACAATACAAAAATCAACCCTTCATCTTCTCTCAATATTCTTGGTGTCTCTTTTTCTTCTGCTCTCATTTGGAAGGACCATATTACCAGTCTTGCTAAGGCAGCCTCCCAGAAGCTGGGTGTGCTCAACCGCCTTAGGGGGTTCTTTTCCCCTGCACAGCTTCTTGCTCTGTACAGGGGCATAGTGCCGCCCTTGTATTGAGTATTGTTCACATGTGTGGGGAGGTTCCTCTCACACCGCTCTCCTAGACAAAGTTGAAAGGAAGGCCTTTCGTATCATTAACTCCCGTCCACTCACCAACTCTCTGCAATCTCTCTCTCTCCGCCGCAATGTTGCATCTCTCTCGCTATTCTATCGCTACTATAATAATCAGTGTTCCTCAGAGCTATCCCAGTGCATACCACCTCCTTTACGTAGGGCACGTGGTACCCGTCTTGCAACTCAATCCCACCCCTACTCTGTGCAACTCTCCAACCCAAGAGTGAAACGTTACTCTCAAACTTTCTTCTACTCAACAGCTGAGCTCTGGAACTCTCTCCCAGAATCAGTCTTTCCCTCTTCCTATGACTTAAATTGCTTCAAACTCCGTGTGTCCAGGCATTTTGGCTCGAACGTCCCTTGATTTTGGCCCTGTCACTCTTTCAACTATGGGGGAGGCACTCGCTATAGGCAGTTATGCCTTTTGCCTCCCTCAATCACATAGAAAAAAAGAAAAAAAAACAAAAAAAAAAAACAAAAAAAACGGTATATATCTCTGTCTCTCTCTCTCTCTCTCTCTCTCTCTCTCTCTCTCTATATATATATATATATATATATATATATATATATATATATATATAATATATATTATAGTATTATATATATATATATATATATAGAGAGAGAGAGAGAGAGAGAGAGAGTTGTATCTAATATTACTCGGCATTTACTACTCTCGTCACGTAACAACAGAATAACGCACAATTGCCTGTTGCGAGTTGTGGTACAATATTGAATAATTCTGACACATGTCCGGATTCACTGTTTCCTTCATTAATTGTTCACTGCCCTCAGTGCCCTGTTAATCATATAGTTGTGTGTCAGTTATTTGTGCGGGCGATTGCACATGTTTTCATGGTTTTTAATTTGTCTTGTCTAGAAGAATCTGCATAACCAATTAATCGTAAAATACTATGCACAGAGTTAATATATCCTATTTGGAAGTATATATTTCTAAGAGTTAATGTTTGTGATATATATACTTGAATTACACAGTTTCTGGCAACCTAATTCACAAGAATTGCCATTCAAATACATGTAATTACTATTTTTGGCTTGATGTGTGTATAGTGCTTGATTTTTTAGTAAGACAGACTGGTTCATATACCTTACTTTCCGATTAAATAGTCATATCATGGGGAACTTTGGAAACTTAAGACCACTACATACCACCCCACAATGTATTGTCCTGCCAACATGTATGGGGGTTTTAATACTTCTGGAATTATGAGACCACAACTCAAAAGTCCATTGTGTTTATAATACATGTGTGTGCATGTGGATAACTGGAGGACGCATTCTCATCCCTCAACTATTACCCAGTCTGCCCCTCCTCCTATGACTTAAATTGCTTCAAACTCCGTGTGTCCAGGCATTTTGGCTCGAACGTCCCTTGATTTTGGCCTGTCACTCTTTCAGCTATGGGGGAGGCACTCGCTACAGGTAGTTCTGCATTTTGTCTCCCTCACTCACATAGGAAAAACAAAAAAATGAAGGCGAAGTTAAGAGGTGACAATGCGTCATCCATCTGTCCTTATACTTACTTGTGTTTTATATATGCAATGGGAGTTAGAGTTGTGGACTGCCTGTAATTGCAAGAGTAAGAAAATAATCTGGTTATACATGTTAACATGGACAGGAATGTTGTTGACATAAGGTGGTTCAATCGTCGAACGTCCCGCATTGTCTCTTCATTACTGGGGTTACTGAAAGAAAAAGACTGAGTGTAATTATTATATATTTGACTGGATGATTGTCTGCGGTCAAACTTAATTATTATTGATTACTTCTGTTTTAGTTCAGTAGCTTGCTAGGACATTGTATCCTGGGTATTGTGTTATGGTATTGTGGTGTGGCCTGTTGTTGTGTCCACAGTATAGTGTCCTGGCATTGTGCCCTGAGTATAGTGTTCTGGTAATGTGTCCCAGTATTGTGCCCTGAGTATAGTCCTGGGTTTGGGCCCTGATATTGTGTCCTGGCGTTTTGTGCTACTAATGTGTTCTTGTATTGTATCCTGGTATTGTGTCTTGGTGGTGTGTTTTGATAATGTGTTTTGGTATTGTATCGAGGTTGTAGATTCTGGTATTGTGTCCTAATATTTAATCTTGGTAATGTGTTCTGGTGTTATATCATGGTATTGTATTCTAGGGTTGTGGCCTGTGAATAAAATAATTGTATATCGATATTGTGTCCTGGTATTGTATTCTGAAATTGTGTCCTATTATTGCACAATGGTTTTGTGTCCTGGTATTGTGTCCTAGGCAGTGTGCAATGGTATTGTGTCCTGATAATATATCGTGGTTTTGATTCCTGGTATTGTGTCATGGTAATGTTTCCTGGAAATATATTCTGGTATTGTGTTTTGGTATTTTATCCACATATTGTGTACAGGTATTGTGTCCAGGTATGTATTACGGTATTGTGTCCTGGTATTATATCCAGGTATTGTGTACTGGTATTATATCCAGGTATTGTGTCCTGGTATTGTGTTATGGTATTGTGCCCTGCTATTATATCCAGGTATTGTGTCCTGGTATTGCGTCCTGGTATTATTTCTAGGTATTACATCCAGGTATTGTGTCCTAGTATTGTGTTTTTTTATAGTTATATGACATGGTATTATGTTCTAGTTAATGTGGCCTGTTATTGTATCATTTATTGTATATTCTTGTGATTTTTTGGAGGTATATTTCTTAATAATGTATCATGTACAGTGTATTGTATGCTAGTGCAGTATCATGTATTTTGTATGATAGTAATGTATCCTGTATGTTGTATGGCAGTAATTTATCCTGTATATTGTATGCTGTATATGTGGGTAGTAATGTATCATGTATTTTGTATGATAGTAATGTATCCTGTATGTTGTATGGCAGTAATTTATCCTGTATATTGTATGGTAGTAATGTATCCTGTATATTGTATGGTAGTAATGTATCCTGTATATTGTATGGTAGTAATGTATCCTGTATATTGTATGGTAGTAATTTATCCTGTATATTGTATGGTAGTAATGTTTATCCTGTATATTGTATGGTAGTAATGTATCCTGTATATGTAGTAATGTATCCTGTATATTGTATGGTAGTAATGTATCCTGTATATTGTATGGTAGTAATGTATCCTGTATATTGTATGGTAGTAATGTATCCTGTATATTGTATGGTAGTAATGTATCCTGTATATTGTATGGTAGTAATGTATCCTGTATATTGTATGGTAGTAATGTATCCTGTATATTGTATGGTAGTAATGTATCTTGTATATTGTGTGGTAGTAATGTATCTGTATTGTATTATGGTAGTAATGTATCTTGTATATTGTATGGCAGTAATGTATCCTGTATATTGTATGGTAGTAATGTATCCTGTATATTGTATGGTAGTAATGTATCCTGTATATTGTATGGTAGTAATGTATCCTGTATTTGTGTGGTAGTAATGTATCCTGCATATTGTATGGTAGTAATGTATCCTGTATATTGTGTGATAGTAATGTATCCTGTATATTGTATGGTAGTAATGTATCTTGTATATTGTATGGTAGTAATGTATCCTGTATATTGTATGGTAGTAATGTATCCTGTATATTGTATGGTAGTAATGTATCCTGTATATTGTATGGTAGTAATGTATCCTGTATATTGTATGGTAGTAATGTATCCTGTATATATTGTATGGTAGTAATATCTTGTATATTGTGTATGGTAGTAATGTATCCTGTATATTGTATGGTAGTAATGTATCCTGTATATTGTATGGTAGTAATGTATCCTGTATATTGTATGGTAGTAATGTATCTTGTATATTGTGTAGTAGTAATGTATCCTGTATAGTGTATGGTAGTAATGTATCCTGTATATTGTATGGCAGTAATGTATCTTGTATATTGTATGGTAGTAATGTATCCTGTATATTTTATGGTAGTAATGTATCCTGTATATTGTATGGTAGTAATGTATCCTGTATATTGTATGGCAGTAATGTATCTTGTATATTGTATGGTAGTAATGTATCTTGTATATTGTATGGTAGTAATGTATCTTGTATATTGTATGGTAGTAATGTATCCTGTATATTGTATGGCAGTAATGTATCTTGTATATGTAGTAGGTATCCTGTATATTGTATGGCAGTAATGTATCTTGTATATTGTATGGCAGTAATGTATCCTGTATATTGTATGGTAGTAATGTATCCTGTATATTGTATGGTAGTAATGTATCTTGTATATTGTATGGTAGTAATGTATCTTGTATATTGTGTGGTAGTAATGTATCCTGTATAGTGTATGGTAGTAATGTATCCTGTATATTGTATGGTAGTAATGTATCCTGTATATTGTATGGTAGTAATGTATCCTGTATTTGTGTGGTAGTAATGTATCCTGCATATTGTATGGTAGTAATGTATCCTGTATATTGTATGGTAGTAATGTATCCTGTATATTGTATGGTAGTAATGTATCCTGTATATTGTGTGGTAGTAATGTATCCTGTATATTGTATGGTAGTAATGTATCCTGTATATTGTGTGATAGTAATGTATCCTGTATATTGTATGGTAGTAATGTATCTTGTATATTGTGTAGTAGTAATGTATCCTGTATAGTGTATGGTAGTAATGTATCCTGTATATTGTATGGTGTAGTAAGTAGTATCCTGTATATTGTATGGTAGTAATGTATCTTGTATATGTGGTAGTAATGTATCCTGTATATTGTATGGTGTAATGTATCCTGTATTATGGTATGGTAGTAATGTATCCTGTATAGTGTATGGTAGTAATGTATCTGTATATTGTGGTAGTAATGTATCCTGTATATGTATGGTAGTAATGTATCCTGTATATGTATGGCAGTAATATATCCTGTATATGTATGGTAGTAATGTATCCTGTATATTGTATGGTAGTAATGTATCTGTATATTGTATGGTAGTAATATGTATATTGTATGGCATTAATGTATCCTGTATATTGTATGGTAGTAATGTATTTGTATATTGTATGGTAGTAATGTATCCTGTAATTGTATGGCAGTATATGTTCTGTGCGTAGTAATGTATCCTGTATATTGTATGGTAGTAATGTATCTTGTATATTGTATGGTAGTATTGTATCCTGTATATTGTATGGTAGTAATGTATCCTGTATATTGTATGGTAGTAATGTATCCTGTATATTGTATGGCAGTAATGTATCTTGTATATTGTATGGTAGTAATGTATCCTGTATATTGTATGGTAGTAATGTATCCTGTATATTGTATGGTAGTAATGTATCTTGTATATTGTGTAGTAGTAATGTATCCTGTATAGTGTATGGTAGTAATGTATCCTGTATATTGTATGGCAGTAATATATCCTGTATATTGTATGGTAGTAATGTATCCTGTATATTGTATGGTAGTAATGTATCTGTATATTGTGTGTAGTAATGTATATGTATAGTGTATGGTAGTAATGTATCCTGTATTGTGTATAGTAATGTATCCTGTATATTGTATGGTAGTATTGTATCCTGTATATTGTATGGTAGTAATGTATCCTGTATATTGTATGGTAGTAATGTATCCTGTATATTGTATGGTAGTAATGTATCCTGTATATTGTATGGGTAATGTATCCTGTATATTGTATGTAGTAATGTATCCTGTATATTGTATGGTAGTAATGTATCCTGTATTTCTGTGGTAGTAATGTATCCTCCATGTTCTATGGTAGTAATGTATCCTGTATATTGTATGGTAGTAAATGTATCCTGTATATTGTATGGTAGTAATGTATCCTGTATATTGTATGGTAGTAATGTATCCTGTTATTGTTGGTAGTAATGTATCCTGTATATTGTATGCAGTAATGTATCCTGTATATTGTATGGTAGTAATGTATCCTGTATATTGTATGGTAGTACTGTATCCTGTAATTGTATGTGTATGTATCCTGTATATTGTATGGTAGTAATGTATCCTGTATATTGTATGGTAGTAATGTATCCTGTATATTGTATGGTAGTAATGTATCCTGTATATTGTATGGTAGTAATGTATCCTGTATATTGTATGGTAGTAATGTATCCTGTATATTGTATGGTAGTAATGTATCCTGTATATTGTATGGTAGTAATGTATCCTGTATATTGTATGGCAGTAATGTATCTTGTATATTGTATGGTAGTAATGTATCCTGTATATTTTATGGTAGTAATGTATCCTGTATATTGTGTGGTAGTAATGTATCCTGTATATTTTATGGTAGTAATGTATCTTGTATATTGTGTGGTAGTAATGTATCCTGTATATTGTATGGTAGTAATGTATCTTGTATATTGTATGGTAGTAATGTATCCTGTATATTGTATGGTAGTAATGTATCTTGTATATTGTATGGTAGTAATGTATCCTGTATATTGTATGGCAGTAATGTATCCTGTATATTGTATGGTAGTAATGTATCCTGTATATTGTATGGTAGTAATGTATCCTGTATATTGTGTGGTAGTAATGTATCCTGTATATTTTATGGTAGTAATGTATCCTGTATATTGTGGTAGTAATGTATCCTGTATATTGTATGGTAGTAATGTATCTTGTATATTGTATGGTAGTAATGTATCCTGTATATTGTATGGTAGTAATGTATCCTGTATATTGTATGGTAGTAATGTATCCTGTATATTGTATGGTAGTAATGTATCCTGTATATTGTATGGTAGTAATGTATCCTGTATATTGTATGGTAGTAATGTATCCTGTATATTGTATGGTAGTAATGTATCCTGTATATTGTATGGTAGTAATGTATCCTGTATATTGTATGGTAGTAATGTATCCTGTATATTGTATGGTAGTAATGTATCCTGTATATTGTATGGTAGTAATGTATCCTGTATATTGTATGGTAGTAATGTATCCTGTATATTGTATGGTAGTAATGTATCCTGTATATTGTATGGTAGTAATGTATCTTGTATATTGTATGGTAGTAATGTATCCTGTATATTGTATGGTAGTAATGTATCCTGTATATTGTATGGTAGTAATGTATCCTGTATATTGTGTGGTAGTATGATATATTGTATGGTAGTAATGTATCCTGTATATTGTATGGTAGTAATGTATCCTGTATATGGGTAATGTATCCTGTATATTGTATGGTAGTAATGTATCCTGTATTGTATGGTAGTAATGTATCCTGTATATTGTATGGTAGTAAGTATCCTGATATTGTATGGTAGTAATGTTTCCTTTATTTTGTTTGGTATTTATTTAACCTGTGTATTGTATGGTAGTAATGTATCCTGTATATTGTATGGTAGTAATGTATCCTGTATTTGTGTGGTAGTAATGTATCCTGCATATTGTATGGTAGTAATGTATCCTGTATATTTATGGTAGTAATGTATCCTGTATATTGTATGGGTAGTAATGTATCCTGTATATTGTATGGTAGTAATGTATCTTGTAATTGTATGGTAGTAATGTATCCTGTATATTGTATGGTAGTAATGTATCCTGTATATGTATGGTAGTAATGTATCCTGTATAGTGTATGGTAGTAATGTATCCTGTATATTGTATGGCAGTAATGTATCTTGTATATTGTATGGTAGTAATGTATCTTGTATATTTTATGGTAGTGTATCCTGTATATTGTATGGTAGTAATGTATCCTGTATATTGTATGGTAGTAATGTATCCTGCATATCGTATGGTAGTAATGTATCCTGTATATTGTATGGTAGTAATGTATCCTGTATATTGTATGGTAGTAATGTATCGTGTATATTGTATGGTAGTAATGTATATTGTATATTGTGTGGTAGTAATGTATCCTGTATATTGTATGGTAGTAATGTATCCTGTATATTGTATGGTAGTAATGTATCCTGTATATTGTATGGTAGTAATGTATCCTGTATATGTATGGTAGTAATGTATCCTGTATATTGTATGGTAGTAATGTATCTTGTATATTGTATGGTAGTAATGTATCCTGTATATTGTGTGGTAGTAATGTATCCTGTATATTGTATGGTAGTAATGTATCCTGTATATTGTATGGTAGTATTGTATCCTGTATATTGTATGGTAGTAATGTATCCTGTATATTGTATGGTAGTAATGTATCCTGTATATTGTATGGTAGTATGTATCCTGTATATTGTATGGTAGTAATGTATCCTGTATATTGTATGGTAGTAATGTATCCTGTATATTGTATGGTAGTAATGTATCCTGTATATTGTATGGTAGTTATATATCCTGTGTATTGTATGGCAGTAATGTATCCTGTATATTGTATGGTAGTAATGTATCCTGTATATTTTATGGTAGTAATGTATCCTGTATATTGTGGTAGTAATGTATCCTGTATATTGTATGGTAGTAATGTATCTGTATATTGTATGGTAGTAATGTATCCTGTTTATTGTATGGTAGTAATGTATTCTGTATTGTATGGTAGTAATATATCCTGTATATTGTATGTTAGTAATGTATCCTGTATATTGTTTGGTAGTAATATATCCTGTATATTGTATGGTAGTAATGTATCCTGTATATTGTATGGTAGTAATGTATCCTGTATATTGTGTGGTAGTAATGTATCCTGTATATTGTATGGTAGTAATGTATCCTGTATATTGTATGGTAGTAATGTATCCTGTATATTGTATGGTAGTAATGTATCCTGTATATTGTATGGTAGTAATGTATCCTGTATATTGTATGACAGTAATGTATCCTGTATATTGTATGGTAGTAATGTATCCTGTATATTGTATGGTAGTAATGTATCCTGTATATTGTATGGTAGTATTGTATCCTGTATATTGTATGGTAGTAATGTATCCTGTATATTGTATGGTAGTAATGTATCTTGTATATTGTATGGTAGTAATGTATCCTGTATATTGTATGGTAGTAATGTATCCTGTATATTGTATGGTAGTAATGTATCCTGTATATTGTATGGTAGTAATGTATCCTGTATATTGTATGGTAGTAATGTATCCTGTATATTGTATGGTAGTAATGTATCCTGTATATTGTATGGTAGTAATGTATCCTGTATATTGTATGGTAGTAATGTATCCTGTATATTGTATGGTAGTAATGTATCCTGTATTTGTGTGGTAGTAATGTATTGTATATTGTATGACAGTAATGTATCCTGTATATTGTATGGTAGTAATGTATCCTGTATATTGTATGGTAGTAATGTATCCTGTATATTGTATGGTAGTAATGTATCCTGTATATTGTATGGTAGTAATGTATCCTGTATTTGGGTGGTAGTAATGTATCCTGTATATTGTATGGTAGTAATGTATCCTGTATATTGTATGGTAGTAATGTATCCTGTATTGTATGGTAGTAATGTATCCTGTATATTGTGTGGTAGTAATGTATCCTGTATATTGTATGGTAGTAATGTATCCTGTATATTGTATGGTAGTAATGTATCCTGTATATTGTATGGTAGTAATGTATCCTGTATATTGTATGGTAGTAATGTATCCTGTATATTGTATGGTAGTAATGTATCCTGTATATTGTATGGTAGTAATGTATCCTGTATATTGTATGGTAGTAATGTATCCTGTATATTGTATGGTAGTAATGTATCCTGTATATTGTATGGTAGTAATGTATCCTGTATATTGTATGGTAGTAATGTATCCTGTATATTGTATGGTAGTAATGTATCCTGTATATTGTATGGTAGTAATGTATCCTGTATATTGTATGGTAGTAATGTATCCTGTATATTGTATGGTAGTAATGTATCCTGTATATTGTATGGTAGTAATGTATCCTGTATATTGTATGGTAGTAATGTATCCTGTATATTGTATGGTAGTAATGTATCCTGTATATTGTATGGTAGTAATGTATCCTGTATATTGTATGGTAGTAATGTATCCTGTATATTGTATGGTAGTAATGTATCCTGTATATTGTATGGTAGTAATGTATCTGTATATTGTATGGTAGTAATGTATCCTGTATATTGTATGGTAGTAATGTATCCTGTATATTGCTATGGTAGTAATGTATCCTTATATTGTATGGTAGTAATGTATCCTGTATTTTATGGTAGTAATGTATCCTGTATATTGTATGGTAGTAATGTATCCTGTATATTGTATGGTAGTAATGTATCCTGTATATTGTATGGTAGTAATGTATCCTGTATATTGTATGGTAGTAATGTATCCTGTATATTGTATGGTAGTAATGTATCCTGTATATTGTATGGTAGTAATGTATCCTGTATATTTGTATGGTAGTAATGTATCCTGTATATTGTATGGTAGTAATGTATCCTGTATATTGTGTGGTAGTAATGTATCCTGTATATTGTATGGTAGTAATGTATCCTGTATATTGTATGGTAGTAATGTATCCTGTATATTGTATGGTAGTAATGTATCCTGTATATTGTATGGTAGTAATGTATCCTGTATATTGTATGGTAGTAATGTATCCTGTATATTGTATGGTAGTAATGTATCCTGTATATTGTATGGTAGTAATGTATCCTGTATATTGTATGGTAGTAATGTATCCTGTATATTGTATGGTAGTTAATGTATCCTGTATTATTGTATGTATGGTAGTAATGTATCCTGTATATTGTATGGTAGTAATGTATCCTGCATATCGTATGGTAGTAATGTATCCTGTATATTGTATGGCAGTAATGTACCCTGTTTATTGAATGGTACTAATATATCCTGTATATTGTATGACAGTAATGTATCCTGTATATTGTGTAGGTAGTAATGTATCCTGTATATTGTATGGTAGTAATGTATGTATATTGTATGTAGTAATGTATCTGTATATTGTATGGTAGTAATGTATCCTGTATATTGTATGGTAGTAATGTATCCTGTATTGTATGGTAGTAATGTATCCTGTATATTTATGGTAGTAATGTATCCTGTATATATGGTAGTATTGTATCCTGTATATTGTATGGTAGTAATGTATCCTGTATATTGTATGGTAGTAATGTATCCTGTATATTGTATGGTAGTATTGTATCCTGTATATTGTATGGTAGTAATGTATCCTGTATATTGTATGGTAGTAATGTATCCTATATTTGTATGGCAGTAATGTATCCTGTATATTGTATGGTAGTAATGTATCCTGTATATTGTATGGTAGTAATGTATCCTGTATATTGTATGGTAGTAATGTATCCTGTATATTGTATGGTAGTAATGTATCCTGTATATTGTATGGTAGTAATGTATCCTGTATATGTATGGTAGTAATGTATCTGTATATGTATGGTAGTAATGTATCCTGTATATTGTATGGTAGTAATGTATCCTGTATATTGTATGGTAGTAATGTATCCTGTATATTGTATGGTAGTAATATATCCTGTATATTGTATGGTAGTAATGTATCCTGTATATTGTATGGTAGTAATGTATCCTGTATATTGTATGGTAGTAATGTATCCTGTATATTGTATGGTAGTAATGTATCCTGTATATTGTATGGTAGTAATGTATCCTGTATATTGTATGGTAGTAATGTATCCTGTATATTGTATGGTAGTAATGTATCCTGTATATTGTATGGTAGTAATGTATATTGTATATTGTATGGTAGTAATGTATCCTGTATATTTTATGGTAGTAATGTATCCTGTATATTGTATGGTAGTAATGTATCCTGTATATTGTATGGTAGTAATGTATCCTGTATATTGTATGGTAGTAATGTATCCTGTATATTGTATGGTAGTAATGTATCCTGTATATTGTATGGTAGTAATGTATCCTGTATATTGTATGGTAGTAATGTATCGTGTATATTGTATGGTAGTAATGTATATTGTATGTAGTAATGTATCCTGTATATTGTATGGTAGTAATGTATCCTGTATATTGTATGGTAGTAATGTATCCTGTATATTGTATGGTAGTAATGTATCCTGTATATTGTATGGTAGTAATGTATCTTGTATTGTATGGCAGTAATGTATCCTGTATATTGTATGGTAGTAATGTATCCTGTATATTGTATGGTAGTAATGTATCCTGTATATTGTATGGTAGTAATGTATCCTGTATATTGTGTGGTAGTAATGTATCCTGTATATTGTATGGTAGTAATGTATCTTGTATATTGTATGGTAGTAATGTATCCTGTATATTGTATGGTAGTAATGTATCCTGTATATTGTATGGTAGTAATGTATCCTGTATATTGTATGGTAGTAATGTATCCTGTATATTGTATGGTAGTAATGTATCCTGTATATTGTATGGTAGTAATGTATCCTGTATATTGTATGGTAGTAATGTATCGTGTATATTGTATGGTAGTAATGTATCCTGTATATTGTATGGTAGTAATGTATCCTGTATATTGTATGGTAGTAATGTATCCTGTATATTGTATGGTAGTAATGTATCCTGTATATTGTATGGTAGTAATGTATCCTGTATATTGTATGGTAGTAATGTATCCTGTATATTGTATGGTAGTAATGTATCCTGTATATTGTATGGTAGTAATGTATCTTGTATATTGTATGGTAGTAATGTATCCTGTATATTGTATGGTAGTAATGTATCCTGTATATTGTATGGTAGTAATGTATCCTGTATATTGTATGGTAGTAATGTATCCTGTATATTGTATGGTAGTAATGTATCCTGTATATTGTATGGTAGTAATGTATCCTGTATATTGTATGGTAGTAATGTATCCTGTATATTGTATGGTAGTAATGTATCCTGTATATTGTATGGTAGTAATGTATCCTGTATATTGTATGGTAGTAATGTATCCTGTATATTGTATGGTAGTAATGTATCCTGTTATTGTATGGTAGTAATGTATCCTGTATATTGTATGGTAGTAAGTAATGTATCCTGTATATTGTATGGTAGTAATGTATCCTGTATATTGTATGGTAGTAATGTATCCTGTATATTGTATGGTAGTAATGTATCCTGTATATTGTATGGTAGTAATGTATTCAGTATTGTATGGTAGTAATGTATCCTGTATATTGTATGGTAGTAATGTATCCTGTATATTGTATGGCAGTACTTTATCCTGTTTATTGTATGGTAGTAATGTATTATGTATATTGTATGGTAGTAATGTATCCTGTATATTGTATGGTAGTAATGTATCCTGTATATTGTATGGTAGTAATGTATCCTGTATATTGTATGGTAGTAATGTATCCTGTATATTGTATGGTAGTAATGTATCCTGTATATTGTATGGTAGTAATGTATCCTGTATATTGTATGGTAGTAATGTATCCTGTATATTGTATGGTAGTAATGTATCCTGTATATTGTATGGTAGTAATGTATTCTGTATCTGTATGGTAGTAATGTATCCTGTATATTGTATGGTAGATGTATTCTGTATTTGGGCATAGTGTCCGGGGGTGAGTGTTTTAATCCCTGACACTGCATCATCATTTACGTCAGTCCGGGTTCGAATCCCGTCCGGTCCAGGGGTTTATTTTACTCCATCCGGTTCGGATCATGCACATGTACACTATGAAACAAATTGGTATAAAAGGGGTAATCATAATGTCCATATTGATTTACCCTTCTCCAGTATATGGGTAGAAATATACCCACTTAATACAAAAATAAAAGAGTAAATATTCAGGGGTAAATCATTATCAACTTACCCCATTAGATGATATATACTACTATCGGATGTATAGGTAATAATAATGTAATACGCCTGTAAGACTGGTCATAACTAGGTTACATAAAACATACTCGCCTGGGAATTAATAGTGGGCGTCCGGAATGGGTGTGAGGTGTTGGTTTTTCCTTATAGGGTGAATTGTGCTCTTGTATTGTACTGTTGACCCTTTCGTAACGATTGCGTCTTTTTTTCATTCTGTGTTTCTTTTGGTCTATTGTTAGACAATAGTGTGCAGCTTAGGAAGGGCCTCTACGCTTCAAAGGATTGTTAATTACCACGTTTAACTCTTTTAATCTCCATAGGTTCTTCCTGAGGTGAACACAATCGTATAGTGAGAGCTAGAATAAAGTGAATTGAGCAAAAAATGTTATCTTACTGAATGGGTTAATACCGGTTGCATTGTTGTCTATATAGTGTTGTGAATCATTATGCACTCTTAGCAATGGATTATCTTTTAAAACCTTTCTTGTTGTGTGTGTTCACTTACTTGTTTGTCAAGGGGAATCCACGCAATGTGAGCTAAGCTCATTAGTATCGCGCCTCCGTATCTGGGAATGTATTGCGTGAAATGCATGTGGATGTGGATGTGTGTGTAGTCTGTATTTTAGCCAATTGGCGACATCTGGAAAAAAAAGGCTTAGGCTTAATCTGTACGGTACCATTCTCACTACGGTACCAGTCTCACCCGAAGGCTTAGGTTGACCAGTAGCTTAGGTTTACCAGTACAATACCCATCTCACCTTGTAACCGATCACCAACCCCAGATGGGAGGTCACAACTTTGTCCACTTATACCAGGTTCCTATTTATACTGCTAGGTGAACAAAGGCTACACCGTTAGGAGACTTGCCCAAATGTCTCTTTCCCGCCCGGGTCTCGAACCCGGGACCTTCTGGTTGTGAGCCAGACGCGCTATCAGTTACGCCACGGGGAGGTGTGTGTGTGTGTGTGTGTGCGTGCATGTGTGTGTGTGTGTGTGTGTGTGTGGTATGTTGTTTTATGAAACGTAGTGAACGCATCCTAATGACGACATTTAGGGATAGACTCAATGCAATGCAAAGAAGTTGGTGAGCTGGTTTTTATTATACGGTCGAATGTCCTAGGCTCTCCGTATCTTGATATCAGTCTGCCTATCACTAGATTTCTTGTTATAGTATATTATGTTGTTTGTATTTGAAAAGCCCATTATTCAGTATTATATCCACAGTCATGAATCACATTTTCTTCGCCGCGGTAAAATTTCTCGTCAGTTCCCCAATTGGAAGTGAAAGACAGCTAATAAAGGACACAAAAAATAGCAGAATTTCCCCCGTAGACGTGTTTTCTGGTCCGAAGTCCGTCCGTCCTGTCTTTAAACCGGACGTCCCATTAGCCGGCAAACGAGAATGTGGAGCCCGATTTCCTGTAATTTGTTGAACCAGCCGTCAGAGTTAAGTAGCAGCGGAGTAAAATATGGCAAATATAAAAATATCATTAGCTCAAGAACCCTAAGATTGCATAAATAGGAAAGGGGGGGGGGGAGGGGGTATTATTGGTGAAATATTTGGGAATTATTAAATGCGTAAAACAAGAAAAGAATATTATGCCGCCATTAGTTGACCAGCGGAATCGGTAAGGAGACGGAAGACTGTGACAGAAATAACTGAGGATTAGGTAATTATGGTATGATTGATCATCAGTTTAGTGAAAATTAGATATAATAATGATAATGCATGAACAACTCTTGATATTTCCTAGAACATGTAAAAGATAATTAAGCGTCCAAGGCTATACGGTTTGTGTGTTCTCTTCTAAACAAATACGATTTACAGTAAATAAAAAATGTCATGATTTAAGCTGAATACAAATGAGTCTTCATGTTTGCAAGCTGCAAGCTCCTAATAGCATCTGCCATTAGCGCAAGATGTCATCTGAATTTATAATATGAAGCATCATAAATATAAAATAAATTGGACTTGTTTTGGAGGTAAATTAGAGAGATAGAGAGATAGATAGAGAGATAGAGAGAAAGAGAGAGTATAATATAGAAAACTAAGATAATCAGATATGGTACAGTTACGTTCAGCGAATTACTAAGTATACAAAGGAATGAAATGGTAATTTGCAAAGGCATCAATTCACACACACACACACACACACACACACACACACACACACACCATAAAGTGAAGTCCGTTATCTTCTATGTTAATATTAAAGATATGATTATTTGTATTATTTTGTATATATTGTATATATTTTTTCCAGGGACAAGAGTTGTTCAATTTGATAATTATATAAAACATTAAATATTACTTACACATTATATGAAATATCCCGTACATAACTAAGTGGCATCAAATATATCTAGAAACGATTATGATACTAATCATAATGATGATGATGATGATAATGAGTTAATGTAGAATATACTATAATCATACTAATGAGGACTAAACTTGAAGGACAAGGGGAGTCCAGAAAAATAAACACTTTAAGCAATATTATGTAATTTAGAGAGGGTCTTTTGGACTTAACTGGGTACCGGTACACACTTTCCTAATACATCTTGGAAGTCTCACATAATCTTAACCCTTGCAGTACCGGAGCGGTCCTTTTAACTTTATTCTGGCAACTATTAGACGATTTTAAGGGGGGTCACCGGCATTTGTTATCTCTCTCCTTTTCTCTCTTTCCCTGGCTTGTATCCATTCGGCCCCATTCAGCCAACTGTTTTAAGACTTTTATCCCCTTCCAGGTGTTGATTCTTCCTGGCGAGCGATAGCGAGCAAGTATTGTATGGAAAAATCCTGCTTCGCCGGAGACATTTTTGTATCGAAAAATTTACAAATTTAGCTTGCTGTCAAAACAAAAATATATATATGCTGGCTCGCTACCACTCGCCAGAAAAATATTGACACCTGGATGGGGGTAAACGTCTTAAAACAGTAGGCCGAATGGGGCCGAATAGATACAAGCCAAAGAGAGAGAGAGAGAAAAAAAACGAGAGAAAAAGCGAGGTGGGCTCCCTTAATCAATTTAGAAAGGTCCTCCAAGAATATACAGGCTTCGAACTATTTCCCTTAACGCTTTTTACTACCACAGATCCTTCTCAAACTGCACAACATCGTCTAAATAGAGCTAAACTAAAATTCATAAGACATCGCCGGTACAGAACAGGTTAAACCACCAAACATCGTCTGTCTAATGCTAGCGAGAATAATGTGCAAAAGGCGTCCCCGAATACTGAAAGGGTTAATATATTACATCAGTGTGTCAGAAGTGTTCATTAAAATCATTACCACATATCACTGCGGACATCTGCACATGTGTTTATTGCATATAAATGCAGGTATTATGATGAAAATATAGGACATTTATTAATACAACTGGATTAGTGTTGTGAAAGTAGTAACAGGATCTAGTAAATAATATTACAAACACAGATAACAACTTTTACATACATATTTTAACTAAATTCAAGATAGCTTATGCATTTCAATTTCACTTTCCTGTACGTCTGGCATTGATAATCTACAAGTCTTTGGTCTGCACTCCTAGACCAACCCCATCAATGTCCGTGGTAATTACTATAGTTTGGCCATGACCCTAACCAGTCACTATATTTTGGTTGTTGTATTTTTTTGTTTTTCTATGTGGATGAGGGAAAAAAAAAGCAAAACTGTCTGTGACTAGTGCCTCCCCCAGAGTTGAAAGAGTGACAGGGCCAAAATCAAGGAACGTTCGAGCCAAAATGCCTGGACAGACGGAGTTTGAAACAATGTAAGTACTATGACAGTACTGTAATAATGATCTAGCACATCTTATTACAATTACTACAACTAGCGTTTGTTTCCAATAATATAACATTGTATGGATATTCCCATATTCAAAATATGCTATAGGGGCAGTGCCTTGTGAATAAACAGCTCAATAGGTGGCATTTAAGAGAGAGACAGGTGTCCGAGATAGTGAGATGAGACAGCAAGACAGTGGCGATGCAGTTTCGAGAAGTTTGAGTTGCAAAGACCACGAGGGAACAACCAGGCGTCGTGGTTCTACTAAGGTAAGACTACGAACTAGCCGCTTGCAGCACTTTAACTATCTCGATGTCGCACTCTCCATCTTCAATAAGACCTCCTGACATCACCGTGTTGAACAGTCGAGCCTACAGGCAATCAACCTATGTCCAGAGGTAAATTTGGAACATAGGAACAGAGTTGGGGCCAAAACTGATCCCTGGGGAACACCAGCATTTATTGAGTGAAATTGAGAATAAAGGCCATCTACCATTACACATATTTTTCTGTTATGAAGATAAGAAGAAATTAGTGGAACTAATGATGCAAGGCCGTAGTGTGACATCTTCGACAATAAGGATTGATGCCAGACTCTATCAAATGCCTTTGATATATCCAGTGCTATTGTATGTGTTTCACCATGTTGGTCTGTAGCTTGGTTGTTGATTTGATGCGTAAGAAGGCAAAGAATGTCTGCAGTTGATCGACATCGTCTAAAACCATATTGCCTATCACTGATTAATTTATTATTCTCCAGATGCTTAATTATGTGATTATTTAATATAATTTCAAAAACTTTGCCAAGAGTGGAAGTTATAGCTATTGGTCTGTAGTTTGATGGATCTGAAGAGGCACCTTTTTTAGGAACTGGATGGATGTTTGCTTCTTTCCAGGGTACTGGGAAGCATGAGGTATGAGTACACAGACGGAAAAATTTTGCCAATACAGGAGCGAGCACCAAGGAGCAATTCTTAAGTACTATTGGAGGAATTTCATCTGGACCAGGAGCCTTATCTACTGAGAGATTCTGCAAAATAGTTTTGACATGTCTGGTGTGGATCTTAAGTGAGGGAATTTCAGGTGAATTAAAATTAAGTACAGGGACATCTTGATTTATTTCATCTAAGGTTGAGTTGGTGGAGAAAATATCTGCAAGAAGGTTAGCTTTACCTCGTGGGTCACTTACAAGATTGCCAGTCGGAGATTTTAATGGTGGAATGGATGAAGCAGTAGTGAAGTTGGATTTGAATGAGTTAAGAGTAGACCAAAATATTTTGTTATCATTTGGATTATTTAGAAGTTTATTTGCCTGCTTATGGAGAAAGTTTGATTTAGTTAGGTTTAATACAGTTTTGGCATGATTTCTGATGTTTCTAAAGTAATTAAAGGCTTCATGTGTTTTTGATCTTGTGTATGCATTGTAGGCTATTGCTTTTTGTTCAGTTACTCTAGCACAATTATGGTCAAACCATTTAGGTGAATTAGATCTTTTACTGTACTTTTGATGAGGAATAAAAGTTTCCATTCCAATTTTTACAAAATCTTGTATGTGGCTCAAGGTGGAGTGTGCATCATTAGAAAAGAAAGAGGTCCAGGGAATATCAATAAAGAAACCTTGAAGACCCTCCCAGTCTGCCCTATCGTAATGCCATTTAGTCACCAAAACAGGTTCAGAGTGGGAAGGTGTGGTAGGTGATAGACAGGTGGCCTGTATCAGACAGTGATCAGAAGATCCAAGTGGGGACCTCACTGTAACATCATAATTTTTCTGAATTGGTTGTTAAAAATAAGTCCAGTAGGTGGGAATTATGATTAGGATTATCTGGTACACGGGTGGGTTGGTTGACTAGTTGAATGAGATTAAATGAGTCTGCAAATAGCTCACATTCAAGACCAGCATCATCAGTCCTGGCTGAATGAGTGAGCCATTCAACATTATGGACATTAAAATCACCCAACACAGTGATTTCAGAAGAAGCATTTAAGTTGAGGACACTGAGTTGTGAGGACAGAGAATCAAAAAGACTTTGCTCTGGAGGAGTATTTGGGGAACGGTAGATGCAACATATGTATTTAAATTTACCAGCAGAAATTAATTTGTATATAGAATAATCAAAATAGGGACAATTGAAACTAGTAACCTCCTCCAGGGCAATTTCAGATTTTGCGAAGCAACATACACCACCTTTAGGTCTGAAATTTTGGAGCAGTTGATAACCTGGAAAATTAAATCTAGATGTGTCAGATGTGGATGTTACTTGAGTTCCTCATTCATATCAATGATCTCATATCTACCACTCATAATCCAATACATTCCTACGCAGATGACTCAACACTCCACAGTTCCTTCACATTTACCAATTCTTTCACCCAACCCGATCTTATAAATTCAAAAATAAACACTGCAATTTCTCTGAACCAGGACCTTTCTAGAATTAATGAATGGGGACAAGAGAATCTAGTTTCCTTTAATGCACAGAAAACCAAGTGCATTCAATTTTCTAACCGACAGAATCTCACTGACTCCCATATATTTTTTAATGATGTAAATATTCCCACTTCCCCTAGTATTGACATTCTCGGTGTAACATTAACTACTAACTTGAGCTGGACACATTATGTTAGAAGCATTGCTAAGAATGCCTCTAAAAAACTGGGACTCCTGTACAGAGTTCGAGAATTCTTCACTGACGAGCAGTTGGCCGTAATATATAAAAGTCATGTGCGCTCTCAGATGGATTACTGTTCACCTCTGTGGGGTGGAAGTGGAGTGGTTGCATTGAGGCAGTTGGACAAAATTCAAAATTAAGCTATTAGATTAATCAACCTGCAATCACACAGGACCTTCCTACATTAGCCATACGAAGAAACGTTGCATACCTTGCATTATTCTACAGATATTTTCACAGCAATTGTTCCGAGGAACTTGCTTCAATTGTGCCGCCTCTCCATATCTTCCCCGTAACAGAAACACCATGAATTACCACTTTCTCTCTCCACAATGCAGAACTTCTGCTTATCAGAATTCATTTATCCCCAGAGCTACTACTCTTTGGAATTCACTTCCCTCGAATTGCTTTCCACAAACTTACAATCAACAAATGTTTAAATCCAGTTGTTACAAACATTTTATGAATGGAGGATGCCTTTAGGCACATGGACCTTTTTGTTTTATCTGTGTTTTCCTTCCTCCGTTCATTGTCTCTTAAAAAAAAAAAAAAAAAAAAAAAAATAGAAATACAAAATATATTGACTGGCTATAGTCTATTCATTATAAGTAGGCCAGAAATCGTGACTCATAACCTCTGTAATTAAAAAAGGGCTAGAGCAAATGGGTTGTACATTTCCACACCTATTCCCTGGCTGACTCTTCCCAAATGGTAGAAATATTGTTTTCATTACTCGAGTCGTTTTTTAGTTATAGAGGTTGGTGGTCAAAAATGGTTGCCTACGTAAAATGAATGGACTATAGGAATACGGCATAATTATAGTAAGTGCCACCGACAGGATGGGGTATGACTAGGAATACGGACCTATATGCTATTGCATTAAATATAATACGTAATTACATATGAATGCAAAGGAAAGCAACCAACAACATATATCTGGATCCTTACGAGGCTGTGCCGGTATGTATGAGGACGGTAATCCCAGTCCGCACCCGTACAGGCACCAACAGTAGAAGGTGAGGGTGACTGTTGTGGATGACTCTCTATTTATCATCATATGTAATAGTTCAATAGCCAGAGTTAAATTCGGTCCCTTCGGAGGGCAATTTTACCTACAATTATTACCTACAAGATATTTTTCTTCTTAATCTGGAGATGAATTATTTCTATCTTATTACCTTGGATATTGAGTTCCCATATGAAATAGGCGTATATTGGCAATTATGTTGAATGTTGGGTGGTACTAATTCCTGTGATTTCGTGATTTGGCCCGTCGAATATACAGGGTGTTCCAGAAATATGTGCCGAAAATCAGGGGATGTATTCCTGACACATAATTGAATGTAAATTACGAAATGACCATATTGGCAATTCTCAATAGATTTCGAGTTACACCACCTCCGAGGTCTGCCAGGAATGTGTTTAAATCCAGGGATTGTACAAAATGTCTGAGACAGATGCGAAATTACTTAACGACCGTAAAGTAATACAGCACACAGCAAAGATGACATGTTTGTCAGGAATGTGCCGAAAGCTGTAGAATGTACAGTATGTGATAACCTGTACCTAAGTTAGTAATAAGAATCGTAATGATACGTTCGTGTGTGCAGTATCAGATACTGGAGAGAGAAAGAGAGAGAGATAGTGTTAATACATCACGTTGTCCTTGGTAAATGTTTCATTTACAAGGAATTTTGAACATTTACTGTAATTTTATTGTCATACTGGAAATACTGTTTTATTTTGTTAATAAATCACGTCGTCCTTGGTAAATGTTTCATTTAAAAGCAATTCCCGGAGTAAAACACATTCAAGCAGACCTGTTAGGTGCTGTAACTCGACAACTATTGATATTTGCTTATATGGTCATTTAGTGATTTACATTCAATTATGTGTCAGGAATACATCCCCTGATTTTCGGCACATATTTCTGGAACACCCTGTATATATATATATATATATATATATATTGTTTATTAAAATAACAATGAGAGTGAGGTGGAAGGACAGAAAGGGAGATGCAGACCAAGAGTGAGGTACAAGGATGGAGTTGAGAGACCAGCGGGTGAAAGTGGTGTTGGAGGGGTTATGCTCGCCGCGTTTAAAACAGGTTATTATAATGTTATGCAGGCATTTGCGTTAGCGGACGTAACGCATGAGCCACGATCATTAAGGGGAGGCAGACCGTTTTCATGGACCCCCCCTCTCCCTAATGTTTAGCCCCACTAGTTTTGAGATTATAAGACGTTCGGCCTGTTAGTTTGGCGATTTTAACACCTTTCGCCCCATTTCGTTGTCAATTTTAAGACCTTTCGTGCCATTTAGGTGTTGATTATTTCCTGGCGAGCGATAGCGAGCCTGCAATTTTAAGAGGAATCGGCCTTCGGCCGGGCCATTTTTCTACCGAAAAATGTACAAATTTATCTTGAAGGGGGGTCTAGGGGGTGTTTTTCTAAGCTTGATGGAGGTCTAGGGAGGAAACTAAAAAAAAAAATATATGAATAAATGAATTAATAGACCAAACAAACGGCCAGTCTCCCCTTAACTTCCTTGCTAATGATAAGGAATATGAATGGCTGATAAAGAAGTATGCAGGAAATTGTAGATAATGAGATCCATAATTGTATATAGACTTGCATAAATATATACGGAAGAGTACATACTGACTTATCGATATATACGGAAGAGTACATACTGACTTATCGATATAGACGGAAGAGTACATACTGACTTATCGATATAGACGGAAGAGTACATACTGACTTATCGATATAGACGGAAGAGTACATACTGACTTATCGATATATACGGAAGAGTACATACTGACTTATCGATATATACGGAAGAGTACATACTGACTTATCGATATAGACGGAAGAGTACATACTGACTTATCGATATAGACGGAAGAGTACATACTGACTTATCGATATATACGGAAGAGTACATACTGACTTATCGATATAGACGGAAGAGTACATACTGACATCGATTTTGCTACTATCTTATCTTATGTAAATTGATAACAAAAATATATAATGCCTTCAATAATATTTACGTGTATAAAATTGCAATTTTGTATTCATATTTTGTAAAATGTAAAGGCTGATGAAATTATAAGTAGATCAATAGTGGGTAATGCTTTTAGTAAATATAAGTGCAAAATATTAAAATTGACATTTATTTTATTTAACGGCTTGAATGTAAATGCATTATAATATATATATATATATATATATATATATATATATATATATATACCGTATGTATATATATATATAATATGGAAAAATGCTGTAAAGTTTTTTGTGTAGGGTATATGTCTGTTTGTACGGCTTACCTCTCTCACCTGTCCTGCCATCCATTAGTACATGTTTATTAGTACTCTCTCTCTCTCTCTCTCTCTCTCTCTCTCTCTCTCTCTCTCATACACACACACACACACATGCTCATATGACATAGTATAGAACAAATTATGATGACGCTATATTACACATATGCATTATTGTGTGGGTGTGGGTGTTTGTTAGTGTGTTTTGTGATCTGTAGCAACTGTAATTAGCCGGTTGTATTTATGTATAATCGTGTGTGTGTGTGTGTGTGTTTGTGTGTGAGAAAGAGAGAGATAGGGAGAGGGAGAAACTTGGCGATTGGGTAATGGCTTATTTGAGTGTGTTTATGTATTGTGCGCTACACACTATACAAAGGTATTTGAGTGTGTTTATGTATTGTGCGCTACACACCATACAAAGGTATTTGAGTGTGTTTATGTGTTGTGCGCTACACACTATACAAAGGTATTTGAGTGTGTTTATGTATTGTGCGCTACACACCATACAAAGGTATTTGAGTGTGTTTATGCGTTGTGCGCTACACACCATACAAAGGTATTTGAGTGTGTTTATGTATTGTGCGCTACACACTATACAAAGGTATTTGAGTGTGTTTATGTATTGTGCGCTACACACTATACAAAGGTATTTGAGTGTGTTTATGTATTGTGCGCTACACACTATACAAAGGTATTTGAGTGTGTTTATGTATTGTGCGCTACACACTATACAAAGGTATTTGAGTGTGTTTATGTATTGTGCGCTACACACCATACAAAGGTATTTGAGTGTGTTTATGTATTGTGCGCTACACACTATACAAAGGTATTTGAGTGTGTTTATGTATTGTGCGCTACACACTATACAAAGGTATTTGAGTGTGTTTATGTATTGTGCGCTACACACTATACAAAGGTATTTGAGTGTGTTTATGTATTGTGCGCTACACACTATACAAAGGTATTTGAGTGTGTTTATGTATTGTGCGCTACACACTATACAAAGGTATTTGAGTGTGTTTATGTATTGTGCGCTACACACTATACAAAGATATTTGAGTGTGTTTATGTATTGTGTGCTACACACTATACAAAAGTATTTGAGTGTGTTTATGTATTGTGCGCTACACACTATACAAAGGTATTTGAGTGTGCTTATGTATTGTGCGCTACACACTATACAAAGGTATTTGAGTTTATGTATTGTGCGCTACACACTATACAAAGGTATTTGAGTGTGTTTATGTGTTGTGCGCTACACACTATACAAAGGTATTTGAGTGTGTTTATGTATTGTGCGCTACACACTATACAAAGGTATTTGAGTGTGTTTATGTGTTGTGCGCTACACACTATACAAAGGTATTTGAGTGTGTTTATGTATTGTACGCTACACACTATACACATGTATTTGAGTGTGTTTATGTATTGTGTGCTACACACTATACAAAGGTATTTGAGTGTGCTTATGTATTGTGCGCTACACACTATACAAAGGTATTTGAGTTAATGTATTGTGCGCTACACACTATACAAAGGTAATTGAGTGTGTTTATGTATTGTGCGCTACACACTATACAAAGGTATTTGAGTGTGTTTATGTATTGTGCGCTACACACTATACAAAGGTATTTGAGTGTGTTTATGTATTGTGCGCTACACACTATACAAAGGTATTTATGTATTGTGCGCTATACACTAGACAAAGGTATTTATGTATTGTGCGCTACACACTATACAAAGGTATTTATGTATTGTGCGCTACACACCAGACAAAGGTAATTATGTATTGTGCGCTACACACTATACAAAGGTATTTATGTATTGTGCGCTACACACTAGACAAAGGTATTTATGTATTGTGCGCTACACACTAGACAAAGGTATTTATGTATTGTGCGCTACACACTAGACAAAGGTATTTATGTATTGTGCGCTACACACTATACAAAGGTATTTGTGTATTGTGCGCTACACACTAGACAAAGGTATTTATGTATTGTGCGCTACACACTAGACAAAGGTATTTATGTATTGTGCGCTACACACTATACAAAGGTATTTATGTATTGTGCGCTACACACTATACAAAGGTATTTATGTATTGTGCGCTACACACACTATACAAAGGTATTTATGTATTGTGCGCTACACACTATACAAAGGTATTTATGTATTGTGCGCTACACACTATACAAAGGTATTTATGTATTGTGCGCTACACACTATACAAAGGTATTTATGGATTGTGCGCTACACACTATACAAAGGTATTTATGTATTGTGCGCTACACACTATACAAAGGTATTTATGTATTGTGCGCTACACACTATACAAAGGTATTTATGTATTGTGCGCTACACACTATACAAAGGTATTTATGTATTGTGCGCTACACACTATACAAAGGTATTTATGTATTGTGCGCTACACACTATACAAAAGTATTTATGTGTTGTGCGCTACACACTAGACAAAGGTATTTATGTATTGTGCGCTACACACTAGACAAAGGTATTTGTGTATTGTGCGCTACACACTATACAAAGGTATTTATGTATTGTGCGCTACACACTAGACAAAGGTATTTGTGTATTGTGCGCTACACACTAGACAAAGGTATTTATGTATTGTGCGCTACACACTATACAAAGGTATTTATGTATTGTGCACTACACACTATACAAAGGTATTTATGTATTGTGCGCTACACACTATACAAAGGTATTTATGTATTGTGCGCTACACACTAGACAAAGGTATTTGTGTATTGTGCGCTACACACTATACAAAGGTATTTATGTATTGTGCGCTACACACTATACAAAGGTATTTATGTATTGTGCGCTACACACTATACAAAGGTATTTATGTATTGTGCGCTACACACTATACAAAGGTATTTATGTATTGTGCGCTACACACTATACAAAGGTATTTATGTATTGTGCACTACACACTATACAAAGGTATTTATGTATTGTGCGCTACACACTATACAAAGGTATTTGTGTATTGTGCGCTACACACTATACAAAGGTATTTATGTATTGTGCGCTACACACTATACAAAGGTATTTATGTATTGTGCGCTACACACTATACAAAGGTATTTATGTATTGTACGCTACACACTATACAAAGGTATTTGTATATTTATTCATGTTTATCTAAATTTTAAAAACAGTGTTATTAGAATTATAGATTACATTTATGTGAATTGAGGATGGCTATAGTCTATTCTCTGTAAGTAGACGAACTATCATGACCTCTATCCTCTGTAACTTAAAAAGGGCTAGAGCAACTTGGCTGTAGGCCTATATATCCACATCTATTCCTTGACTGACTCGTCCCAAATGGTAGAAATATTAGCTCGATTACTCTTGTCGTTTTTAAATTACAGAAGTTAGATGCCATGATTTCTCGCCTACTTACAGCGAATAGACTATACTAGCAGTATAGTATAGTAATGCGTCTGTAATTATGTACGTAAATATGTATACTGTGGGTCATGTATGTTGAGATGTATGATATAGTATAATAATCATATAAACGTAGAATATGGAGGATATGTAGGTTAAGCATGAACATCTATAATAGTTGTAAATGCAGGTTTATTATAGCAATAGTTTATATGAATAAATGAATTGTGGAGTATACAGTACGTAGGCGTATTAAACAAGGTGTGGTAGATTGAAAGTTTACGTGTATTATGTAAGCATATACAGTATATATTAATAAGGTATGGCAGATTGGAAGTATAGGTGTATTATGTAAGCATATACAGTATATATTAATAAGGTATGGCAGATTGGAAGTATAGGTGTATTATGTAAGCATATACAGTATATATTAATAAGGTATGGCAGATTGGAAGTATAGGTGTATTATGTAACCATATACAGTATATATTAATAAGGTATGGCAGATTGGAAGTATAGGTGTATTATGTAACCATATACAGTATATATTAATAAGGTATGGCAGATTGGAAGTATAGGTGTATTATGTAACCATATCTATGTAAAAGAAGGTATACATGGTATCATTGTTAATAGGGGAAATGTGCAGGTATGCTTAAAAGGTAGTGTGTACCTTTTTATTATACAGTATATACCATCTATCTATCTATCTATTGCCTGACGCCGAGATCCCCGAAGGGGTGACCACGAACGAACCGCCCCCATGCACCTCTGTCCCCAGTCAGTCGACGCCCCTCCCCCCAACCAGCACCGCCTTCGTTCATGTACTTCCTCACTCCATCCTTCCACCTCTCATACTATATATGATATATATATACTAGTATATACTATATGCTTATATATATATATATATATATATATATATATATATATATATATATATATATATATATATATATATATATTTATTATACACACTACAGTATGTACAGTATGTATGTTGATATTATTCAAGTAGACCTAGAGGCAATATGTATAGGACAATATATTGTGGTGAAAGGTGCTACAACTATATTTGAATAACTGAGAAACTGGTGTAATATTTTGAAACATACCCTCTGATAATTGTCTCAAAATGATCATATATCAGTGTACCAGCTACTGTTGCGGTCGATTCTACAGTATGTTTATTATGACTGTGTCAGAGTGTAGGTAAGCAAATATCATATGGAAACTAAATATGCATTTTGGTAAGTATGGGGGTACGCTAGCGTGTATAATAAGGGTGTGGTAATTATGATATATGAGCAAGTATGTCGATATGATAGATGGTAGAAGTATTGGGCATGATGTATGTAGGTGGGTATGTGGGTATGTTAGAGAGTACAGTAGGTAAGATATATATTTGTGTCTGTTGGTAAGAATGGCGATATGTTAGCGTATATGAAGGAGTGTAGTGCGTATGATATATAAGTAAAGGGAGGGGGGGGGGTTTAGTGAGTAGAGAAACATTATATTATGTATGATGCATTATACAGTAGGTGGGTATGTAAGAATGTTGGATAAATATATAAGTATGTCGGTATGTTATCGAGTATGTCAGGTTGTAGTATGTATGATTTATAAGGAAAGGGGGGGGGGGAGGTTAGAGAGTCGTAGTTATATGTTTTGTATGATTTATATACTATAGATGGTTATGTAAGAGTGTTGGGTAAGCATATATGTATGTCGGTATGATAGCGTGTAGGTCGGGTTGTAGGTGCCACGTAGAGCACCTTAGCATCACTCTATGTCACCTGTTCTGTCTCACTGTAAATGCCACCCTCTACTGTTCCACCTGTTGCTTCACCTCCACCTCTACCTCCACATTTCTCCCCTCCCCCCTCCCCCCTCTCTCTCTCTCTCTCTCTCTCTCTCTCTCTCTCTCTCTCTCTCTCTCTCTCTCTCTCTCTCTCTCTCTCTCTCTCTCTCTCTCTCTCTCTCTCTCTCTCTCTCTCTCTCTCTCTCTCTAGATTAGTGCATTCCTTCAGTGTTGCATATCATCTTGTTCCTATTACATATACATTATCCTCACTCTCTCTCCAGCATCATGCCTAACTTAAGGGGGGGGATGGTTCACTTTTTGGCCGAGTTTTGCATATATTCATTATTTTTCTAGTTTCCTCCCTAGACCTCCATCAAATTTAAAAAAAAACATCCATTAGATCCCCCTTCTAGATTAATTTGTAAATTTTTCGGTAGAAAAATTTCCCGGCCGAAGGCGGGTTCTTCCAACAATACAGGCTCACTATCGTTCGCATGAGAAAAAATCGACACCTAAATAGCACGAAAGGTCTAAATATTGACGAAGAAATGGGGCGGAAGGTCTTAAAATCGACTAACTATGGGGCAAACATCTTAACATCTGAAAACTAATGGGGCTAAACATGAGGGAGAAGGGGATCCAGAAAAACGGTCTGCCTCCCCTTAAGGACGTGCAACTCATGCTCTGGACGCTTTGGCAACGCTATCTTTGCAAATAATGAATCATTGATTTGCAATATTTGTACCCAATGTACATAATTTGGGTGCATGTAGAGTATTATAAACATGAATATGCAGTGACTGTAATATGTGTCAGTTACATAAATTACGGTATGTAGCTTATAATAAATAATATAGACAGAGAGGGAGGGTGGAGGACTGTGGGATATCGTCTGTTTAAAGGTCAGGTCGCTTACAATACAAAACAACTCTTGTCAGGTGGCAACTCCAGGCATACAGTATGTTGGTAGGGAGAATTACACACAAAATCATCCTAAGCCCTTTCACTCCCATGAAGCAATTGTTTTTTGTTTTCTTCAACCGAGTAATAAACTTATGGAGTGGCCTGCCTAGCAATATTATAGACTGTTGAAACCTTCGAAAATCGCTTAGACATTTATCTCGTCCCGTCTCCCGACTCGTCTCCCGTCTGGCCGTCTCCCGTCTCCCGACTGACTGCATTTACAGATGAATCACAAGACATGCCCACTTTACCTCTGTTTGTTAGAATAGTTATAGTAAGATAGATAGTGCCATGTGAGTTTGTCCATTCTTCATGGAAAATAAAAAGCATGTCCTTTGTACACTCTCTCTCTCTCTCTCTCTCACTCTCACTTTCACACTCACACCATGTGTGTGTGTGTGTGTGTGTGTGTGGAGAGAGAGAGAGAGAGAGAGAGAGAGAGAGAGAGAGAGAGACGCGTGCATGCATTTTTATTTTTTAGATTCTATTCAAATAGCTTATTTTGTTTTGTTTTTTCCAGGTAGGATATTGCAATCCAGTACACCTACTTCACTACTGGTGAGTATTCCTACTCATTTGTAGAAAAGGGGCTTAAAAATCACATTTTAGGGCTATATTTGTATTGAAAATGGTAATTATATAAATAACCTAAATATATGAATCTTAAAATTACGGATTCTTTCAATTTGAAATTTCATTAGATATTGTGATAATGTCAACAATTTCTTCAGGTATTAAATCCAAAATACTTGTGTAGCTTTGTTATTACTTTACTGAACTACTGAACAAAGTGAGTTTTTCGGAATTATATTGTGTATGAAGTCGGTGTGCGGGTTATTTGCATAGTAAATGCTATATTAGAAAACGTATAGATTCAAAATTCTTGGAGTTACCAAAAATGTCGGAAAACAACAACAAAATTTTTATACAGTATAGCCGTTTTGAAATATTTACGTATTTTGTGTTTAATAAGGAAACTTTGACAAGATAATATGCTTGAGAATATGAACTAGTGTTAATCAAATAATTTGCTGAACATTATAGCAACTGAAACAATAATAGTCGAATAAGTTCTTCGTGTATAATAATAATAACAATAATACAATGGCGAACAATAATTAACTGTATGATAATATCAACTTGTTTGAATCTAATATCGTGTTCGATGCGTATAACCAGTAAGAAAACGTAAGGCATGTTCTTCCTCGACTGTAGAATGTCTTGTCATTGTGGAGTGGATGTTGCAATGTTGCACCAAAACAGTTTGATATTAAAAAAAAAAAAAATAGACACAATTGGAAATAATAACACTCATTAATACAAAGGTGGATCCAAACTTGGATGCAATAATATAGCATCAATTAAATAATAATGAAACTCTATAACAATAATAGTAACACTAATAATAGTAATAACAATACTTATCAATCAACCAATCAATCAATTTGTATTTCGTAATATTAAAATATATATGATGAATAATATATATATATTATATACTATTAGGCTAACCCAAGAGACTAAAAGTGGAACATACTGTATATAAGAAGAAATAATTATACATAATATTAAGTGTAATTACTGTCTTTGCATTGCATTAATATCAATACCTGTAATTGGCTCTTGATTCTGAACACTCGGATACCATAGTCTCTAGCCCACTCATAGATAATCGTGGACTTCACCTATATATACTGTAATTATGGAAGTATATCGCTGGAAACGAATGTATCAATATGTTTGTCTGTACATCACCTAAAAAACCATATACACTATTTATTGATAAGCAAGTTATAAACAAAATAAATCAAGATAGTTATATTTGCATAAACAAAAACGTTGGGGGTCCTAAAAATGTGCATGATTGGGCTAGAGAATATGGCATCCTAGTGTACACCAAGAGAAAAAACACATCAATATTAAACTTTTTATGACCGAAAATGGAAAGCAACTACAAGTGGTGTAAAGATGGATGTTAAACTATGTGTTTACTGTGCTTCCTTTTAATATTATCAGTTTCTCATTTAGGTTTGCACTGCACTTTTGAATCCACCTGTACGAAGGAAGAGTTGGGAAAAATGTGTACTGTATTTTCTCTGAAGTGTTTTTTGTTATTTATTTATCAACAGCGGGAGGCTTAGAGGGTAAAACTGAGCAAAGGGCAGAGAGAGAGAGAGAGAGAGAGAGAGATGAGGAGCACAGAAAAGCAACACCAGATTTGAGCAAGCAGGAACACGAAGGAAGATGGGAAGACGAGGAGGAGGGCAGGAAGAGAGGAGGAGGATAGAGAGAAATAGAGTCCCCCCCCCCCACCCACTCTCTATTAGTAATAGTGAGGAAGGGAGGTAGTGAAGAGTAGGGAAGAAGATAGACAGGGTAGGAGTTGGAGGCAAGGAAGGGAGGCGGTAGTAAGAAGGAGAGGTAGTGAGTTGTGATTAGGGAGTATAGGGGATACTGAGGGGGGATAGAGAAGATGATAGGGATGGGAGGAGGAGGATAGGAATAAAGGGTGTAGTGAGGAGGAGAGATAGTGAGTTAGGGGTAGGAGTATAGGGGATACTCTTTCAACTTTGGGGAGACACTTGTTACACGCAGGTTTGCCTTTTGTCTCCTTCATACTCATAGGCCAAAAAAAATGGGGGTAGTTGGTGTAGCGAGGAGGACAGAGCAGGGAGGATGATAGGAAGGGAAGGAAGAGGATAGGAAGGGGAGGAGGATAGGAAGGGGAGAGCTAGGGAGGGTACGGGTGGGATGAAGACGAGGATAGGAAGGGATGGGTGGGAGGGGGAGTGGAGGGGGGGGGGGTAGTGAGGATATACGACCTTCCGAGTGATTTAAATACGCTACCGAGAGAGTCGTAATGGCAGCCCCCGGACGAGCTTAAATCATCATTTGCAGATGAATTAGCGAGCGGCCTCCCCTGTGTATATATCACCCGGACCCTCCCCCTTATTACCGTGAGGGGCGGCTGCTGCTCAGGAAGATACATTATTTTCTACACCGAGATGGGGCGGTTCGAATATACGGTAACGATGATGGTTCAGTTAATCGAGCCTAATTTAGCTTGATCGAAACAAGACTACATTATTATTATCAACTAAACTGTCCTTACATAACTAACTTACAATATTATAGTCAATGTAGCCTAAACTAACTACTTTCATTTTGGTCAACTTGCCTTATTTAACCTTACCTAGCAATGTCTACCGTATTATAATCAATTTGAAGTCATCTTACCTAACCAACTTCATAATATTACAGTCAATCTAGCCTATCCCTAGACAAGCATAATTTTATGTAGCCTCCTTTGCACCTCTAAAGCAAACACATTACTTGATATATAGCCTAAAGACATATGGTGAGATATGCGTCTACCTGTAGAAAGCCAAGCAGAAGAGAAATGTTGATTTTGTATTAATGAACTGCACGAACTCGACGGGATGAAAATAATCGCCAGCAATAGAGATCCGTAATAATGCAGAAACCGGACAACCTTGCATCATGACGCCATATTGGAAACTCAAACACCGACTAATATATATACTGTATATACAGTATAATTATGTATATATATATATATATATATATATATATATATATATATATATATATATATATATATATATATATATATATATATTATATATATATATATATATATATATATATATATATATACAGTTTATACTGTATATATATATATATATATATATATATATATACCGGGTATATATATATACTGTATATATACCGCCGGTATATATATATATATATATATTTTTTTTTTTTTTTTTTTTTTACAACCCAACAATGGTTTATGTTATATATGCTGCCACATAAACTACCAAAGACTTCTGCTGTATGTTTTGTAAAGACAGAGACCCCAAAATGTTAAGGGGATAGTGCTTAATTTATGGTCTATGTATATATTTATTAATTATATATTTGTTTTCCTTGCTAGACCTCCATCAAGCTTCAAATAACTAACACCCCTAGACCCCCTTTCAAGATAAATTTGTACGTTTTTCGGTAAAAAATGTTTTGGCCGAAAGCCAGTTTCTTGTAAAATTACAGGCTCGCTATCGTTCGCCAGGAAAAAATCGACACCTAAATGGCAAGAAAGGTCTTAATATTGACAGAGAAATTAGGCGAAAGGTCTTAAAATCGATAAACTAATGGATCTAACGTCTTATAATCTCAAAACTAATATGCTAAACATGAGGTAGAAGGGGGTCCATAAAAAGCGAGTACCTCCCCCTCAAGGAGCTGTGTTGTTTACTGCAGTGGGCCGGCCGGGACACCTACCTCGGACCAATATCATTACCGGCCTTCGTTAGCGGCCCTCTGTTATTTGGGGGCTCTGTCTGCATATTACTGGGTTCTGATGGATGGGTTGATTGATTGATTGACAGACCGATTGATTGTCCCACGATCCACAGTAAATATCGTGTAATTGTGACAGTGTTAATGGCCTCCTGTTAACTGTGTTGGTGGTGTAATGGTTCGAATCCCGGGAGGACCATATGCTTTCATTAGTTTATTCAAGTACATTGGGGTTTGTAATTGACGATTAATATTGACAGAGAAATGGGGCGAAAGGTCTTAAAATCGATACACTAATGGATCTAACGCCTGTCTGCATATTGCCCACGTGAAGGAATGGCTATTAGCTCTTATATTACGGATGCTTTGATTGATTGATTGTCTTACTGGATTGTCTTACTGATTGATTAATTGACTGACTGGCTTACTTACTGACTGACTATCTGATCGACTTGTCCATGATTTCACACCAAATGTTATGTAATCGTTACACTGAAAATGGAACCCTTGTTATTTGGTGGGCTTTCTGCAAATTGGTCTGGAAGAGGGAAGGCTATGAGTTCTGAAGGATGTTTTAATTGATTGACTGACTGACTGATTCATTGATTGGATGAATGAGTAACAGATGGATTGTAGTATGAGTCCAGGCAAATATATTCTTATATCATCATATCGCCCACTTACGACTTTTGTATAACTAAAACATGACTCATATTATTCATGGAAGGCTTTCAATGATTTATAATTTGAGTATATTGATAAGTTATCCAGTACTATGCAATAGATTTACAAACATAAGGACTAAAATATATGTTGTTATGGAGTGTGTTGTTTACCGCAGAGGGCTGGCCGGGACACCTCTTTACCGGACCTTGTAAACGGCCCTCTATTATTTGGCGGTCTGTCTGCATAATGGCCAAGTGAAGGGAAGCCTCTTGGTTTTGACGGATGTTTTGATTGATTGATTGAATGATTGACTGTCTGACTGTGTGACTACCTTATTGATTGACTGATAGATAGACTGATTGACTGTCTAGCTGATTGACTCTACAGCAAATATTACGTCATCTTGACACTGGAAATGGACCCCCTGTTCTTTAATGACCTGTTTGCATATTGCCCACGTAAAGGGAATTATTTATAAGCTCCGACTGCAATTTTGAACAACTGACTGGTTGATTAAGTGACTGACTGGTTGATTGATTGATTGACTATATACACATTATTAGCGGCCCTCTGTTATTTGGTCGTCTGTATATTGTCCACAGCAAGGGAATGATCTCTTAGTTCTGATTGGAATTATGATTGATTGATTGAGTTTTTGACTGATTCACTGACTGATCATCCCACTAATTCATCTCAAACGTCATGTAATAGTGACATTTGTATAGTAGTTGACTGAAGCCTTGATTGATTGACCGGTTTACTTACTGTCTGACTGATTTTCTGACTGACTTACTGATTGTACGAAGAGTCTACGGCAAATCTCGCTAAACAGTGACATATTAGTCAGGTCGATATATGGAAAATACCCCCTCAACCCCCAACAAATTGCTACAAAAGGTTTCTCAACTGATTCTGGTAGGGTTTAGTGTACTTTATAACATACTAAAAGTTTACCAAAGTAGGACCCCCGGAAAAGTTTTTTTTTCAAGATGGCGTCCAAGATGGCCGCCGAAACCTCTTAATGATCATAACTATGTAACTATCAACTCAAATTTGATGATCTTGGTGTCTATCCCTAGGTTTTTGGGGGCAAAGAACACATTAAGATCATAACAAATTATGTTGGCCTATTATGTAACACAAAAATCCAATATGGCGTCAAAAATGGCCGCCAACACCTCCAAATGACCGCAAGTCCATAACTATTGACTCAAATTTGATGATCTTGATGTCTATCCCCAGGTTTTTGGGGGCAAGGAACACATTAAGACAACTTTGGATATCACTGAGCTGTTGAATCATTATGATATTTAATTCATGACCTTCAGCTGTCCACTATCACCTAATGCACAAACACCTTTGTCCATAGAATAAGTTTCAGAGCGTTCAGTTTTGAGTGTCATCCTCCTCCTCAGAATCGACCTCTTGAGTGTTGTTTGGATTGTCACAGTTTTCAGTTTGGCAAGGGCCACATGCAGCAGTGCAGGGGAGTCCATAGCGTCTGCAGCTGCATCGAGAGGATTTGCATCCCCCCAAACAGTTGCAATGGATAATTTTCAAGAGTTCGTCAGGCGCAGCATTGTTTTGGGTCATAATTGGAATTAACTGATCATTTTCCTGTTTCCATCCCCATTCAGTTGGGTTCATTTCATTTGCCATCCCCATCCATACCATAATTTGAAAGTACACACGTTGGCTATGGAATCTTGTTGCAGGTGATGTTGGGGGAAGCCGTTCAGGAGTGACAAATGCTTGAGCAGTTGCCACTTTCTTGGTGAAAATGATATGGCGCAGTGATGATAGCGTATCATTAGACTTGCCACCAAAGAGATCAACCATCAGGTCTTTGCCAAGATCTGATATGTCCTCTTGAGATTTGTTTTGAAGGATGAATGCACTAGCACAGGACTTCATGACAGGATCAGATTTCACTAATTTCCGGAAGGCTGACTTTTTTCCGATGCCGAAAATCCTTGAAGTTGAATCACAGCCTGAGTAGGCATGTAAAAAGAGCAACTCATTGCACACATCGTCTCCTAAAGTTTCTTTCAACAGGTTAATGTTATACACTCTGTGTTCTTTTGACTGCTTGTTTGCGTCAGAACGGAAGTAGATGATCTCATTGTCTGTTCTGGAGTAATGAAGGAGCAAGATCAGCAAATCTGTATCCTCACCGACCAACGTTGTGGTGCAATGACGGGATTGTTCAACAGTTGCCTTAACGATATCAACGTCTGCATCCCCTGGTGACTGAATGACATGGCATCCCCTTTTAGTTAGTGCTGTGCTGATGAGAGCAATCATGTCTGCCTTGTTTTTGTCACGAGACAAAAAGTCCTCCTTTTTGCCTGAAAACTCTGTTTCTGCAGTGAAACTAACAATAGGGTGCAGGTTTTTTCCTCGTCTCTGATGTGTGTTGTCTTTTATGGAGGGACCTTCACCATAGCCATCGAACACCACTGTCGCTTGTCCGTAATATCTCACAGTGAAGTCTGCATAAGACTCAGCTATTGCATTATATGAGTCGCCTTTCTTCCACGGTAAACGATGGAGCAAAGAGCCACCATCAAGCACGTAACAATCTGTTTTAGGAATAGAGTTCATCAGAGCCTCATTTGATAAGTCCGCATCATGGTCTCGAATTGCCTGAGCAAGCTGAGGTTTGTCTGCTTTTCGAAGAATGTTCCTGGTCTCAAAGAGGGCTGGAGGGTAGGGGCTTAGTTCATATGTCAAAACCTCTTCAAGGGAAAGATCTCCTGACCTTGACACCACAAGGAAACGCTGGAACAGAAGGGCAGGATCAATGGTACGATCAGGAGCAATCTTCACAGCAGAGATATTCCCAAGGGTTTGGGCTCTGTCTTTCCGCTTGAATTTGTAAGTAAATGCCGACTTTCCGATTATATCTTCAATGATCTTGTTCCCAACCGATTCAAAGTCATGTACATTCACATCTGGCCCAGCCACTATCCCGTTGACAATGTTTCTCAGAGTAGGATCAGATGTGAAGGGTGAGCAGGCTGCAAGCTTTATCCGAATTTTCTCGAGATCAGAATGATGCATCTCTTTTGATGCGCGCCTCAGTTGAGTCTTTGTGTTGCGGACTTGTAGTATAGGTTAGGTTTGTGAAATCCTGCATCGCACTGTTGTACTCGGATGTTACAGGTGCAGATAAGGTCCAAAGGTTTCGCATGTCCTCAGTCATCCCACTGCCGCGAGTTAGACCACCAGTGCTCTTTAGAGACCTTATCAACGTTTGTTCAGTGACAAGATCACTACTAAGCCCTGCCCAGCACTGATTGCTCATACGGACAACGTGAAAACCATCAAGGAACTTTTGATAAACGTCTGGGTGCTTTTCCTCCAGGTTGCTCATTTGCTGCATGGTAGTGCCATGTTGGACACCATATTGGACTTACTGTTAGATAATGGCCCACTTTCATTTTTAATGGTCTTAATGTGTTCCTTGCCCCCAAAAACCTGGGGATAGACATCAAGATCATCAAATTTGAGTCAATAGTTATGGACTTGCGGTCATTTGGAGGTGTTGGCGGCCATTTTTGACGCCATATTGGATTTTTGTGTTACATAATAGGCCAACATAATTTTTTATGATCTTAATGTGTTCTTTGCCCCCAAAAACCTAGGGATAGACACCAAGATCATCAAATTTGAGTTGATAGTTACATAGTTATGATCATTAAGAGGTTTCGGCGGCCATCTTGGACGCCATCTTGAAAAAAACACTTTTCCGGGGGTCCTACTTTGGTAAACTTTTAGTATGTTAAAAAGTACACTAAAACCTACCAGAATCAGTTGAGAAACCTTTTGTAGCAATTTTTTGGGGGTTAAACTGTATTTTGACCTGACTATATTGCCCACGTGAAAGGACGACTATATTAGTTCTCGCTAAAATTATAATTGATTGATATATTGGTTGGGTGATTGATTGCGTATATGATTGGTAAAATTACTGACTAACTAACTGAGTTGCAATATGTTATGCGGTGAGCTGTGCGAGTCTGACGAGATATGATTAATTAACTAGTTCATTGATAGACCCCAGTAAATTCCAAGATAAATATAGACTAATGTATAATTTATAATATTCCTTAAATTATGCTGTTAAGCGAGATGTCTTATGTATTGGGGAGGAATACTGGATGTGTTTATATATATTTATATATATATAATTCGTTTTTATTGCTTTTACTACCTAAGTTATATGGTGATTGATAACTGTGTTGGTGATGTATTGGTTTAGATGCTCATGTTCTGGGTGTGGTGTTCAGAGTTGGATTCCTAGGAGGACCATATGCTTTCATTAATTTATTCAAGTGCATTGGGGTGTTCGTCAATTTAGTTTATTATTTACTAACTGATGAAATTAAGGCTATGTTTCTCAGTCCTATTTCTCAGTTAGACTTGGATTGCTGTTCACTGTTGTTTGGTAACCTATCAACATATTGGCCCGGATAAGGTGGGGGGGGGGGGTCTCGTCACCCTTCTTCCTCATGCTTAGCCCCGTTCGTTTCAAGATTTTAAGACATTCGCCCCATTAGTTTGGCTAGTTTAAGACCTTCCGTGCCATTTAGGTGTCGATTTTTCCTGGCAAGTGATAGCGAGCCTGCAATTTAAAAGGAATCCTGGCCGAGTGTTTTTTTTTTTTGCCGAAAAAATGCACACATTTATCCCCAAGAGGAGTCTTGAGGGTATGTTTTAGATAGCAATGGAGGTCTAGGAAGGAAACTAAGAGGATACTAAATATAGAACTAAACAAATACAAAAAAAAAAAAAAAAAGTTGCGTGGCTCTGACCATGGATGATTGAAGTGTTGCATGAATGATTGATTGACGGGCCACATGATTGATATACTACTGGACGACTTGATAGCAAATGTCTGCTGATGGATATATTACTTTGTATGGGGACAGTGGTTATATTTGGGGGTCTATTTATTTATATATTCAATTATTATTTAGTCTCCTCCCTAGACCTCCATCACATTTTTTTTTTAATCCATTAGATCCCCTACGAGATTAATTTTTAAATTTTTCGGTAGAAAAATGTCACGGCCGAAGGCCGGTTCCTCCACAATTACAGGCTCGCTAGCGCTCGCCACGAAAAAAATCGACACCTAAAGTACACGAAAGGTCTTATTATTGACCAAAAAATGGGGCGAAAGGTCTTAGAATCGACAAACTAATGGGGCAAACGTCTAAAAAAACTCCCAAAACTAATGGGGATAAGCATGAGGAAGAACGTGGGCCAGAAATACGGCCCATGTCCCCTTAACCCTCTGTTATCTGGTCTCTGTATATTTCCTATGTCAGATTGATTGGCTGCCTGTTACCTTTCTTTAGCTGTCTAATTATCGAGGTTAATTAGTGATACCTTTATCCTGTTTTGAATTTGTTGTCAGTCATTCTGGTATATTTATTTGTTGGTTACTATTTGTTTTTGTTTTATTGTTTGTCTTTAGTTTATATTTATTTTGTTTTGTTTTTAGAGAGAGAGAGAGAGAGAGAGCTCGTCTGCATTGTGGGGTGGGGTGTAATGGAATGATTTAACTGATATGCTTGGATAATTCAGATTGTTATGTAAATTATAATTGTGTGTAGTACATAACTGCCAAGACTATACCAAGGCTATTTAATGCCTTTTAACATTATTTAAATAGTTATCGAAGTGTTCTGGAATGTTTCATTTGTATGTGTTTCTGGCCAGTCATCTTACATTTGGAAACCCATTAACGCCATCAGACAGTACACTAGGACCATACGGCTGGGAGAGTGTAGATAGCAGAGCAGGGGTGTTGTAGATAGAGGAAGCTGTTGGAATGGCTTTGGCATGTGTGTTAATAGTATTTATACGTCGTCGAGGTGTCCCCCGACTGGGTGCGAACATGATATACATTCTAGGACGTACTACCACACCCACTAAGTGTCCGCCACGGCTGGGATCGAACTCAGGTCAAGCAGATTCACACGTGAGCGTGCTCTCCACTCGACCGCCGGTCTGTCACTAAAATATGCATACATTGATAGCTTAACATATATATAGTCAGTCAGTAGCCATCCCTTACTCCTACAAGGGGTAGGGAGGATCATCAAGACTCCCTGTAATTATATAACCATGTAATGGCAAAATCAAAAATTACATTAGGTTCCATTACTTCATAGACCGTGTTTAACTTGGTGTCTATGACGCACTATGTTAGTATCAAGGTAACATTTAGGAGTCTTATTGTGTATACAACACTAGGTAAGTTAAGACCACTTTAACCATTTGGTAAATAGCTAACAGCAGCTTTAAATGTTATATAATCGGTGTTGTAACATTATCAGACAATTTGTTTTTAGATACAATTTAGTATATCTGGTTTATAAGGTATATATTAATTTTACAATTATATAAATTTAGTTCTGGCAAGTTATTAGCCTGATGATGGCAACTGTGCTTTGCCGAAACGTTGCAAATCAAATTGTTGACCTTCGTTCAGGCAATCGCCTGCCTTTATTGCTAATTCAAGCATTGTCTTAATGGCCTACTGGGATCTTGGGTATTCTCGGCTAGTATACAATAATTATGTATTCTAAATAAACTGCCTGCCTGCATGCCTCACTGGTTTATCTAGAAATTCCATTACTAATCAGAATATTAGCTGTACCTGACTGGCTCACTGACCAACCACTAACTCTCCACCTTAAGGGGGTACTACTCGCTTTGTATGGACCTCCTTCTCCCTCGTGTTTAGCATATTAGTTTTGAGATTTTAAGACGTTCCTTCCATTAGTTTGGCGATAATAATACCTTTCGCCCCGTTTCGTTGTCAATTTCAAGATCTTTTGTGCTATTTAGGTGTCGATTTTTTCCTAGCGAGCGATAGCGAACCTGTAATTTTAAGAGGAATTGGCCTTCGGCCGGGACATTTTTCTATCAAAAAATGTACAAATTTATCTTGAAAAGGGGTCTAGGAGGTGTTTTTTTTTAAGCTTTATGGAGGTCTAGCGAGGAAACTAAAAAATAAGTTAATACATTAATTAATAGCCCCCAAAACCGGCCACTGTCCCTTTAACTCACCATCTGATTGAGTATTGAGTAAACGAACAGACATCACGGACAAATACCTTAAATGAACTTGTTATCCTTCCCTGTTATTTGGTATGGCGTCTGTGTTTGCCGAGTCTGGGAGCCGGCCTTCCAAACATCCAAGGGGGCTATCATGGCTTCAAAATTGTATTCTTACCGGGTATTAGCATTCTAGGCGTGATTACTTCGGTGTTGTACTCAGGGCAAGTTATGTATGTATGCAGGTATACACTGGGTAAATATGTATACTGTGAATGTACTGTATGTATATTATGTGTTTGTGTTCGTTTAAGGAGAAAGACATTGTCTTGCGAGTAAGAGTGTGATTTTTGTAGCATCTCTTTGCTTGCAAATATATAGCAACAAGACACGCCCCGATTTCTCATGTTGACTGGTGATGGGTTGACTTTTATTGTGTTCCCATGTTGAGTATCTTTTATTGTGTTCCCATGTTGAGTATCTTTTATTGTGTTCCCATGTTGAGTATCTTTTATTGTGTTCCCATGTTGAGTATCTTTTATTGTGTTCCCATGTTGAGTATCTTTTATTGTGTTCCCATGTTGAGTATCTTTTATTGTGTTCCCATGTTGAGTATCTTTTATTGTGTTCCCATGTTGAGTATCTTTTATTGTGTTCCCATGTTGAGTATCTTTTTGTCAAATTTGGATCCATAACTTTATTCCGACAACATTTTGAAAGTATTTGCACTTTTTTTGGTAACTAGACTGGAGGTAGAATGTATCTGATGACAACATTCTTATAAAAGTGTACCGGGTATTTCAGAAGCTCTGAAATCAAAGTTGCGGGCGAGAGTTGAGGGGGAAAATCTCTCCTATGATGTCGGCTTTATTCGTCACACATTCAAAATATGCCCGATATTTGTATAGGCTGTTATTTGATGTGGGTAATGGGTTATATATATTTATTTATTTATTTACTTAATTTATTTATTAATTTATGTTGTATTTTATATATTTATGTAATTATTATTATTATTATTTTTATTATTATTATTATTATTATCATTTGTTTTACACGAGCGGTATTTTCCTCAACTTTAGATCCAAGATTGTATCATTGTATCCCCGCGCTCACTCATGGGACGGTAACTATAGGTTAATTAATCAAGTCAAATTATTCTCTCTCTCTCTCTCTCTCTCTCTCTCTCTCTCTCTCTCTCTCTCTCTCTCTCTCTCTCTCCTCTCTCTCTCTCTCTCTCTCTCTCTCTCTCTCTCTCTCTCTCTCTCTCTCTCTCTCTCTCTCTCTCTCTCTCTCTCTCTCTCTCTCTCTCTCTCTCTCTCTCTCTCTCTCTCTCTCTCTCTCTAAAAAAAAAAAATTATGTATATGTATGCACTGTACAGTATGTATATATATACTGTATATATATGTATGTATGTGTGTGTATGTGTGTGTGTGTGTGTGTGTGTATATGTATGTACCGGTGTATATATATAATATATATATATATATATATAATATATATATATATATATATATATATATATATATATATATATATATATATATACAGTATATATATATATATATATGCATATATACATATATAGTTTGTAAGGCCAGACTGCCTAGTAAGGACCTTGAGGTCTGTGTGGTCTGTGTATCTATGTAGCTCTATGGCGCTCTCTCTCTCTCTCTCTCTCTCTCTCTCTCTCTCTCGCTCTCTCTCGCTCTCGCTCTCTCTCTCTCCCCTTCCTCTTATCTTCCCTCTTTACATACGAACCACCTTCATCATCTCTCTTCTCTCCATCATCCCTCGCCACACATCCATCTGATTCCCCCACATCGCATTATCACCTTCTTAAGGGGGCTAACCCTTTTTTTTTTCTTTCTCTCCTTTTCTCTTTTCCCTGGCATGTATCCATTCGGCCCCATTCAACCAACTGTTTTAAGACGTTTATCCCAATCCAGGTGTCAAATTCTTCCTGACGAGCGATAGCGAGCCAGCATTGTATGGAGAAATCCGGCTTCGCCGGCGAAATTAAAATTTACAAATTTAGCTTGCTGTCAAAACAAAACTATACTGTATGCTGGCTCGCTACCGCTCGCCAGGAAAATATTGATACCTGGATGGAGGTAAACGTCTTAAAACAGTAGGGTAAATGGGGCCGAATGGATATAAGCCAAAGAGAGAGGGAGAGAAAGAGAAAAACAGCGAGGTGGGCTCCCTTAACCTCTCCCAAATAAATCTCGGGGTTCATTAGAATACATCATCTCGGCTTCTTCTTCTTCTTTTTGTTCTTGTTCGCCCCTCCGCATAGCTCGCTGTTTATGCTTCTTCTCCTAATACTCCCTATCCCGTGTTTCATAATTATGGTGTTTTGGTTTTCTTTTACTTTGAGGAAAACTAATTTGTGTTTACGAGTTTAATATGACAGGTGTGTAATATACAGTATATGTCTGCATGCTTGTCCGGCTGTATATCTGTGTGTCAGCAATATATCTCGGGCTATGTTGATAGGAATTAGTCGAAACTTAAGGGGAGGTAGACCGTTTTTCTGAACCCCTTTCTCCCTAATGTTTAGCCCCACTAGTGTTGAGATTATAAGACGTTCGGCCCATTAGTTTGGCGATTTTAACACCTTTTGCCCCATTTCGTTGTCAATTTTAAGACCTTTCGTGACATTTAGGTGTCGATTATTTCCTGGCGAGCGATAGCGAGCCTGCAATTTTAAGAGGAACCGGGCTTCGGTCGGGACATTTTTCTACCGAAAAATTTACACATTTATCTTGAAGGGGGTTCTAGGGGGTGTTTTTCTAAGCTTGATGGAGTTGTATGGAGGAAACTAAAAAAATATTTTGAATACATGAATTAATAGACCAAACAATCGGTCTGCCTCCCATTAAACAGTACGCTATTCGACTCCCATGTAGAAACTAGCAACTTTTATAGTATGATCCCGCCCTCCTTCATGGAATTGTGATGACTGCATGAACCAAAAGGGAAAAAGGTAATTTAGCATTATCTCTCAAATTTTTGAACGTAATATCATTACATTAATTGCTTCATAATTATGTTAATGCACTTTAAGGGACGTTCACATTCAAATGACTGCGTTAGCACCATATTGTTTTCACTATGTGTTTTTCCAACCTAAGGCAGGTAATATTTCAAACTAAGCTGACATCATTCTTTTATCAAATATACATGCAATTGGGTTAAATCTTTGTGATGATTGAATGAACTCAATGTGGAGTGGCTACCTTGACCCCTTTAATATGATGTTACTACCAAGCGCTATGCATAAATTTAACACTATATTTGATTGCTAAATTAATTGTTACACATACAACATTAGAATTGTGAACTTTTGGTGATGGTTTATGAACCTTTTTATTATACGGTCTACAACGTTTATGCATGACAAGCTAATTAAAGGTATGTACTCTACTGAGCACTTTTCCTGTGTCAGCTGTTAGATTCTACTCTCCTTGGTTATACTGTACGTGATTTGTCTTTTGTTTGTGTATGAAATGAAAATCAATCCATTTAAACACATTTTGTTTTGTTTATTGGGTATTTACTTGATACAAATATCAGTTATATTTAATGTTGCCTGTTCTCACCAGGTATCTTCCACTTTTTTCCTTTTTCCCTGAAAAACACTGTGTCACCATATGTTAATTTCGTGCACATTTATGTTGTAATTATCATCTATAAATACCCCAATTTTTATTTGCCCATTTATCAATATATATTTATTGTTAACACTTTTAATTAATTATATTGTAAATAGATATGTTAAATGTACAAACCACCCATAAAGATAAAACAAATCTGTTGATTATTTTTCTGTGCTCTTCTCTACCGCATAGGTTCGACGAAACACTCTTGCCGTTTTCCAATCCTACTTCATTTTCGTCTTGTATTCATCATATATTTTCCTTCGTCACGCCAACCAGCAATCACCGTTTTTTTTTTTTCTGGTACAAGTTGCCATGTGTGTATAACATTTAGAGATTTTTATGGAACATGGTATAAAGGTTGCTGTTCTCTCAGCCTTCCCCATCTTCTGTTATTACTTATCACCTCACCATACAGTCTCTCTCTCTCTCTCTCTCTCTCTCTCTCTCTCTCTCTCTATCTCTCTTCTTCTTCTTCTTCTTCTTCTTTGCTATCCTTTCCTTTCACTGTACCTTACGCTCGGGTTAGCTATCTCTACTAGAATTAAGTCCTGACCACCTTGCTGGGATCGTAAGGTGAGTGTGGTCAGTGTATATAAGTAAATCTATGTAAATCTCTCTCTCTCTCATCACCACCACCACCAGCCCCCTAATAAATCTTAGCTGATTCATTAGATAATCATCGCCTGATACGCCACCATAAGTTAGACTATTACATCAGGCAAGACGGACTCGCGGTCAGGTCCATTTGTAGAGGGGATTGCGTTACCTTATATTATATTACACACCATATTCCATACTGTGCTTAAGTTGTGTTTACTATTTTTCAGTGTGTTACTCACGTTTTTCTCGAGTATCGTTTGTGTAATAAGGAATATAACACGTAGAAGTGAGCTTAAATGGGTACCGGTAGTTGCTGTTTTACCTTTTAGGAGAAATACAGTTTAAGGTAGGAATTATGGCGGCTACTGTACCTAAATAAGTGCCATGCTCCAAATATAAGGCTCTGCTGGTGGTGTGTGTGTGTGTGTGTGTGTGTGTGTGTGTGTGTGGGGTGCGAAAGTGAATGTAATCGGTGTAATCTGAGGGGAACTGACCGCCCCTTCCTCCCGCTCCCATCGCACTCTACCCTACTCTTTAAAATAATATTGCCTGTTAAGTTATGGCTCGGTAATCTATCTGACACTGTGAGATAGCCAACCTTAAAATATCAAAACTAATGGGGCTAAACATGAGGGAAAAGGGGGTCCAGAAAATACACTGAAGCTTTTATCGTTAACTTTCTGTGGTCAACATTTGTCTTGCAACTTTCATGGGACCTTATGAATCAGTATCAGGAACTAGGCCGTAGATAGAATAAAAGTACCTCATAAGCTGCCAGACCACAATTGACGATGCATGTTGAGGGAAAAATCGCGGGTGAGATACCGCCTCTAGGCAGTGTCACACGAACACTTTTTCCAGTAATTTCGTAGGTCAATTATGGTCTGGTAACTTCAAAATTTCAGTTTTACCAGTATTTAGCCACCTAACGTAATATACCTTCAGTCTAGATTAAGATGCCAATGAAAAAGTACCCTTAGATAATGTCGGAAAAAATATCTTGCTCATCAAAAATTGCCGGAAGAAACGCTCGTGTGACATCGCCATATATTGTATCAAGGTATATAGATACTACCTATGGACCTTGTACTGTCACGCTAATAAGTGGCACCAAGTATGTTTTGATCAATAATTGGTTTCAGCAATATCTAAGCTTCATTTCTTCATATCGAGTGAGAGATACAAACATGATCCTACACTTACCCACCATATTCAACATCTGGCAGACATTAATACAGCACAGAGCAAGCCAAACGTAATGACAGCTGGGACATGACTTATTAGCGCGACTGTACTGCATCAGCTCTGCCTTCCTATACCTCTTCCGTTGATTCTGTGTTGGGAGTCACGCGAAAGGCAGCCCCTCCACTGATCACCGTGTTCTTAATGTTGTTGTTGTTGTTGTTGTTGTTGTTGTTGTTGTTGTACGGCTGGTCCCTCTTAAGTAGCCCACCTCGCTTGTTTTCTCTTTCTCTCCCTCTCTCTT
>CM064480.1:58889998-58959998 GCA_032716605.1 Paralithodes platypus | reverse complement strand
CGAAGTTCCGTCCATTCAGCGATGGTACAGGAAACACGTGTACCATTAGTTCCATAGCACACGCGTTCCTATTGTGAGCTGAGGACGCAAAATGATAGGCTGAAATTTTGATATGGAGATGGGCAGATTAGATCTTGTTTTATAATTATTGTTGGTGCTAATATCTAATAAATACTAAATAATTGTAATTGCTAATATAGTTAAAGCTATTATACGCGTGACAAAAGTATGTACAGTATATGTTATTGATATTTGATAGATTAATTATCAATACTTAGATACTGAAGGGTTATAAAAAGGGATTATAGTCAATTTACATTTAAAGGTGAAATGGAAAATATACATGCATTGGCTTAGTATACTGAACATAATCAACTTGCAATACTACTGTCTTGCGTTCGATATTCGGTGTGTCTGGGGGAAATTATTGCTGGGAGTAATTACGTGCTGTAAACCTACTTATTTACAGTCTAAGCCCATCGACATGCTATAAATATACCTTTGCTGTGCCAACAGACTGTAATGTAGGAGTATCCTTTAACAAAAGGGGATTTTTTTGTTTTACCTTTTGTTTATCAATGTTTTGTGTTCTATATATACAGTATATATATATATATATATATATATATATATATATATATATATATATACCGGTATATATATATATATATAGCCTATATATATATATATATATATATATATATATATATATATATATATATATACTGTATATATATATATATATATATATATATATATATATTTTTAAGTTTGCTTCCCAGACCTCCATCAAGCTAAACTAAAATACCCCAAGAATCTCCTACGAAATATATGTGTATACTTTTCGGTAGAAAAATTTCCCGATTGCCACATTACTAACTGCATTGTCTGCCAGTACGCAAACCATAAACTAGAGAGGTATATCAGATTTTGTTTGTATATGTATACTGTATAGTATAATACTGTATATATATATATATATACCTGCATATATATATATATATATATATATATATATATATATATATATATATATATATATATATATATATATACCGGTATATATATATATATATATATATATATATATATATATATATATATATATACCTGCATATATATATATATATAAATTAAATTACCAGTTTAATAAAACCCAATCAGTTAAAATAAGAACTTTATTTTGTTTTCATATTCAGAAAAAGAGTGAGGCTTACATTCATATATGTATCAGATCGCAGGTGTTCAAACTATTGCACTACAGTTGCAATAAGTATATCATTCGCTTACCGAAAAGACTGATACGATGAAAACTTAACTCCTAAAAAATAATATGTAAAACATAGCTTACCAGTGGCCAGACAAGACTGTACTGAGTAATGTTTTAACGTTACTCTGAGAGAAAAGAAGACCCTAATAGGTTAAGAGAACATGTAAATGAAGGAGCCACTTTAAAGGCAATTAGAAAGTAATTGGTCTTCGAGGCAGGTTAACATAATTTGAAGAGTTGCAGCATGGAAACTAAACAAAGAGGCAGATTGAGAAATAGATGAAGAAATCATATTTTAAAACATTTCCGGTTTTGGGTGGAAAAGGATAACACTATAAAAAGCGAAGCAAAATCTATAATTACTTTTGTTTTACCTTAATATACACACACTCTCTCTCTCTCTCTCTCTCTCTCTCTCTCTCTCTCTCTCTCTCTCTCTCTCTCTCTCTCTCTCTCTCTCTCTCTCTCTCTCTCTCACACACAAACGTACACATATATACTGTACACACACATAGAGTACTGCCTCACCTTTCCCCTCCAACCACAATATTGGTGAACAGGAAACACGAGGCTTCACGCCGATCATACACTACGGTACGTGATCAGATCCATGCAGGAAATGGTCGACAAATACCACTTTTATTCAATTATTACGCCTGTCTTGTTTGTGTCGTGGAGGGGATACGCATTAATTCGCTGGAAAAACAGACTTCATAGGTTGCCATAGGATAATAAACTGAAGCTGTGGGTATCGAATTATTACATCGTTTTCTGTACACCCGGCAATAATTCCTACTGACCCAGTGTTAATTGTATTTATGCTATTATAGTATATACAGTATAGTAAAACTATGTATCAAAAGGGTGTGTCATGTATATTGTCTTGTTTCACTAATTTAACTAATTATTATTGTTCGTATGTATTACTGCTGCTGCTATGTATATATTTTTTTTTTTTTTTTTTTTCTATATTCCAACTTACTTCCTCTCGGGCATAGGCTGAGAGCCTTAACATTCACCGCTTTACAATGAACAGTGAAGCCCGTGAGGTCTTGTTCCAGTCTAGGGAGTGAGACATGTGAAGCACGTAGAGTACAACGAGCACCTGCCATCTTGCCTTCACATGAGGCACGGTGCTCACTCATGGCCCGAAATGACCCCATCTCTGAAGCCACCTCGTTCCCGTGCTTCACTGTCTCACCCCCTACACTCGGACTCTCACACTTACACACACACAACGCCACCTGTTGAGCAGATAACTCACCAGGCATTGCACCCCTATAGCATATTTTGAATATGGGAATATTCATACAGTGCTATTTAATCAGGGAACAATGAGGGTATTTTATTGACGTTTCGGTGGGCTTGTGGTAATGCACTGATACCAGGTACAGCACAAATTCCATCCCAATAATATCTTCCCATTGATACATCGGGATTTGAACCCGGGACCTTTGGATTACCAGGCCAGTGGCAAGACCACTCCACCACACCTCCCCTATATGTGTATAACATAAACAGTATTCCATTATTAGTTTAATATATTACAATTATCTTGAACTCTTCATCGTTACATCTCGTGAGTAGTTCTTCCATCAATGTATAATACCTCTCTATTTGCATTGTATTTATTTACGCATACTGTATCTACTTTATAATAATTAATTTTGCACACCCTTCTATTTATTCACCCGTGTGTACCTATTATTGCGTAAGTTAGCGGACAATAGTAATAAAATAGCATTGGTCCTGAAATAGAATAATAAAGTTGGTATAGTCTCATTGTTGATGCCAGTCGGGGCTCCGGTTACACGGGAAACATGACCCCACACGCTCACCCACAAACAACAACAACAATAATAACAACATCAACAATAGTAATAATAAACATGATCAAAATAGCAACAACCATAAGCGTAACGAAAACAACAACATCATCAATCTCAAAATAATCTGACTCGCTTACGCCGTCACTACAAATACAGCAACAACTACAATAACAACTATAATGATATCACTTATAACAGCATCATTTAACTAACAACCACAGAATGGACAGTACAATCTGAATTACCCGGTGCAGAAAAGACACACACTAATAACACAAACAGTAACGACAATAACAACAGCAGCAAGAACCAAACAACAACAATACTTCCATTTGCAACATCGTGAGTGAGCAGACAATAACAGTAGAATAGTGTTGGTCCTGAAATAGAATGATAAAGGTGGTATAGTGTCATTGTTGATGCCAGGGGCTCCGGTTGCACGGGAAACATGACCCCACACGCTCACAACCAAGTAACAACAACAAAAACAATATTGACAACAGCAATAGAACTGATAAAACAAAAACAATATTCATAACATAAATAACAGCAGAATCAATATAAACATAAACCTATAGGCTCACCAAAAATAACAACCATAGCAAAAAATACAAAAATACTTAAATAACAATAGTAATAATAGCAACGATAATAACCGTAACAAAATCAATAACAGCTACATTATCAATAACAACATGACCCCACACGCGCACGCCATCAACAACAACAATAAATACAACAATACTAACAACATGTATAATATTAACAGCAACACCATCAATAACAGCCTTTTCACTAAGAATACCTACTATGGGTTCCAGAGGCCGTGCTACATCGTTTTTCGGGAATAACTGATTAACAAACAGTTGGATCAATATGATATTTTGACACAGGTTTTTTCACACCGTGCCCTAATTTTCGTCAATATAATGCATTAACAAAAGTGTAGAAATAAGCCACTTGTCCCTATGTCATGAGGTTAAAGTCACACATTAATGACTAAGAAACAGACAAGGCTACCGTGGCTTACCTGTGAGAACTACCAAACCATTATTGCTCCTCCATCAAACACGGTAGTTACCACCCTCCACCCAACCCTAATATCGCCTTTAAATTAAAGTTATCTATCAATATCGAGTATAAATATTTAAAAAATATGTATTTTTGTATATTTGTATTTTGATACCGTATAAAGTAATACTACTAATGATAATAATAATAAATATATTAAGTAGTTTTCTGACTCCTGTCTTACCCAAAAGCTCCTTAAAAATATTTTGGTATGATACTGAACTGGAGTCTTCGCCGTCAAAAAAATGAGACGGCCTGTTTTTTTTTCTTCCAGAGTTCACTACTGTCTTACAGCCCAAATTATCTCTCTCTGGAATTCACTTCTGCAAAGTAATTTTCCACCAACTTTCAATCTACAATAGTTTAAATTCGGTTGCTATAATTTATTCGTGAATGAAGGACACCAGTCGGTTAATGGAGTTTGTTTTCATTGAATTTGTTTTCCTTTCTTAATTTTGTTTATGTTAAACAAAAATAATATATATAAAAATACAATAAAAATACTATAGGAGTAGGCATAAACAATGTTCAAGACGAGTGGACGAGTGTTGCATTATCTAATTTAATTACCGGTACCAAGCTCGCATATCTTATTACACTAGTTATGGACGAAAGTCATAATAAAAGTCTAACACAAAAATATCTTTCCTCAAATACTCGCCTAATGCACAACCTTGCCAAGCCGAGCTGAGTATTTACTGTGAAGTAGATAGGCTTTCATCTTGCCTTCGGGTATAAAGTGGTCGTACAGTGGACCAACATGGGCTGGTGATGATGATGATCATGAGGAAAATTATTATGATGAAACTAAGGGATTAGTGAACACAAATTTTAAAACATTATTGAGAGTACCATTTATGTTTATATTGTTCTCCTGTGTATAAGGAAAACTCTTCTTAAATATAATGGAAAATGAGGAAAATACTATACGTAGTTGAAATAGTTTGCATTTCTCTGGTAAGAAACCGTATAGTAATTGTTAAACATAACATTATCTTAAGTTTGCTCAAAATACCGTCCACTTCCACCTTTGGCATTAATAGAACATTTTCAAATTACGTTCTGACTTGACTATATAAAACGTGTATACAAGAACGGTATTTTCCTTCTTTTGAATTATTACGATCTGTGATCCGTAATTCATGCATGCCTTCATACCACACACATATAAAAACAGAAGTAAATAAGTCAAGTTTCCGTCCTGCCTCCTGGTAATGCCTTGGGTGGAGAACTAAAGCTGGTATCACACGAGAGCTTTTATAGTCAACAGTCGAGGATCAAAAAATGTCTGGCAACATTTCTGGAATATTTTGCACTGGTATCGGAAACTAGAATGATGATAGATGAATTTAGATGACTGAAATATTGTACATGTTGACCTCATAAGCTGCCAGACCAGTGTTGAGGATAAATGTTGAGGGAAAAAGCGCTCGTGTGATACCGGCTTAAGACATGCCACGACAAAGACAACAGGCCATAACACTTGAGTGGAGATGGTTGTTTTTTTCTGGATTCCCTTATCCCCATTAGGTTGGAGGTTGTAAGACGTTCGTTCCATTAGTTTGGTGATTTTAACACCTTCCACCCAATTTCTTTGTCAATATTAGGATCTTTTGTGCCATTTGGGTGTCTATTTTTTCCTGACGAGCGATAGCGAGCCTGTAGTTTCAGGAAGAATCGACCTTTGGCCAGGACATTGTTGTACCGAACAATTTACAAATATATCTGGAAGGGGGTCTAGAGGTGTGTTTTTTAAGCTTGATGGAGGTCTAGCGAGGAAACATATAAATACATAAATAAATGAATAAATAAACCCCCCCCCCCCTTAAGGGGAGATTTCCATTTGAGGGATTTTTTTCTGGACCCCTTTCTTCCTCATGTTTAGCCCCATTGTTTTTGATATTCTAAGACGTTCGCCCCATTAGTTTGGTGATTTTAAGAACTTTTGCCCCATTTCTGTCAATTTTAAGACCTTTCGTGCCATTTAGGTGTCGATTTTATCCTGGCGAGCGATAGCGAGCCTGTAATTTAAGAGGAACCGGCCTTTGGCCGGGAAATTTTTCTACCGAAAAAGGTACAAATTTATCTTGAAATGGGGTCTAGGGGGTGTAATTTTAAGCTTGATGGAATTCTAGGGAACGAACTAAAAATCTCCCCTTAAATACAACAACGGCCCCATTAGACTTTTTGTTCTTATTTTTGTTTTTTACCGCCCCATTAGACGTCGGCAACCACCATGCCAGGACGACAGAGGGAATGATCTTATTGCCTAATACGTGTTGTTAAGGCGAGGCTGATGGACTGTTGAGGTTAAGGGGAGATGGGTCGTTTATCTGGTCCTCGTTCTCCCTCGTGTTAAGCCCCATTTGTTTTGAGATTATAAGACGTTCGGCCCATTAGTTTGGCGATTTTAACACCTTTCGCCCCATTTCGTTGTCAATTTTAAAACCTTTCGTGCCATTTAGGTGTCGATTATTTCCTGGTGAGCGATAGCGTGCCTGAAACTTTAAGAGGAACCGACCTTCGGCCGGGACATTTTTCTACCGAAAAATGCACAAATTTATCTTGAAGGGGGGCCTAGAGGGTGTCTTTCTAAGCTTGATGGAGGTCTAGATGAGAAAACTAGAAATACAGGAATAAAATAATTAATAGACGAAAAAAACAAAAAACAAAACAGTCTGTCTCCCCTTATGGTCATGGAGACTCACCAAGCGCTATGCAGATTATTTAGTATACAGAGGTTGGACAACTTTTCACCTTGGCGTCATTTGGGAGACTGATAGGGTACCAATCTTCCACTTGTATTCTTATCATTGTCTTTCCCTTTGTAACGCTGTAAATGGACTAAGGGAGTTGAATAATTATGTTACCTATGGAAATGGGAATCCTAAATGGCGTACTTGCTGTAAACAACACTCATTTCCACAATATGTGTTCGGTATGAGGCGCTGGGAAGGGAAGTAATTGTTAAAGAATATAAGCGTTGAGCACTGACAGAGGGCTCCCTGTATTATAATTATTATTATTTATTGTTTGGAGAAAAAAATAAGTCTACTCTACTGCATGTTTGAGACTTGTGCGCCATAATCTGTTCATGATAAATAAATATACGGTAACTAATTTATAATACTGTAGACACAAACTGTCTCCCATAGTTCATAGTATCATCAACCTCCTCCAAATGTGTATTTTTTGTTTCTCTATACCAAAATCCACTTCCCTCTTAAGCGGAGTGGTTAGCGGAGCATATTGGCACATGCATCAACTCTGGTGGGTAGGCATGGTCTTCCTTGGCCTGATGAACTAAGCAATACTAATACTAAAGGAGGCTTTGTATTGAAATCATCGTTCCTTGCCTGTGAGCAAGGTTGTTGCCCAATCGTATCGCCAAGCCTATGGTCTTGAAGAACAAAAATACAAGTTTACATTTATATATGTAGCCCGTAATGTCGGTAGTTATCCATGCCCTGTGTACTGTTGGGTTTGTGTGAGGGTCTAGTCCAGGTCTGCCTCCCTCATATGCCAGTACAGAGACACAATCACATTAATCCCCCGTCCCCCTCAGAACCCCTGCCCTCAACCACTGTCATTACGTCCTTCAAGTGGCTCATATTAATTCCCCGGCGCCTCCATTTGCTATTGGTCACACACACACAATACAACACGCATCGGTTTTCTGTCCGACTTCATCAAATTCAATTACGCCCGTGTTTTTATTATGATAATGGATGTCGGGTCCACTCGGCCGCCCTGCCAATGACGAGCGCCGCGGGGACGTTTCGGATTAGCCGGACCTGTCACTGGGTATTCCGCTTTATACCTCGGATAACCCTATTTTCGCCGGACTAATGCGTTCCCGGCTGTTGGCTACTGGACACCTAATGATGGCTAGATCAATTGGGTTAAAACGTTTATATATATATATATATATATATATATATATATATATATATATATTCAATGTGTATGGTAACTACAACCTTTATGAAGATTTTTTTTTTACATATAATGAATTATTACATATTGGGCCATAGTGCTTCTGTATCCACAATATTTACGTCAAGTTTGATTTTAGCTTATTTATGATTAAGTATTTTGTTATGTGGTATAGTGTATTCAGGAATATTTGTCTTCTTAAGATCACTTTTAGCTAGACGAAGAAGTTGTAAAGATTTTTTTTTTTTAGCATACAACGGTATTAAAGACACTAGGGAATTTACGTTTCCTTAAATGAATATTTGCCTTTGTTTATGTGATCAATGATAGCTATAGAAATCCCATTTTCGCTTAATATTCAGTATCGTTCTCTACAAATCGAAGGCAAAGTGAAAAATGTCGCGGTAGAAAAAGTAAATACATAAAAGGTAAAGTCTCAAGAAAAGTCAATATTTATACGTTCTGTGAATTGCCTCTTGAGCGGGGAAGAGGCGGGAATAATTCGATGGCAACCTTAACCCGCCCATACATAGGGACCATAATGGCTCCTTAAACCCCACCTGTATCTCTTCCCTCCCTCTCTCTTTAGATCTCCCCTCCTCCTACTCTCCCTCTAGTTCCCAATCCCCCCTCCCCCTCTCCCACACACCCCTATCCCATTCCCCTCTCACCACCTATCCCCCTACCCTACTCCCCATCCTAATATGCGTGGAACCCATTTAAGTTAAACCAGCGTGGAGCTATGAATAGGAAATACGGTGGGAACCCTACGAGACGAACCCCATGTAATACAGGCCCCAAGTTTATCTAAGACTATGCAATCCAGCTTCTATGACATTCCCATTGCGATCGTTTAAACAAGCATTAACTAAGACCTTTCGTGGCGTTTAGGTGTCGATTTTTTCCTGGCGAGCGAAAGCGAGCCATTAATTGTTTAAGGAACCAGCCTTCGGCCGGGAAATGTACAAATATATCTTGAAAGGGGCTATAGGGGGTGTTTTTTTAAGCTTGATGGAGGTCTAGCGAGGAAACTCAAAATTAAATAAATAAATGAATAAGCAGCCCCCAAAAAACAAGCACTAATTAGCCCCTTAACTTTAGCTAACTGAACCTGCACTGTTTAGCTTCGGTTTGGTTAGTTCTTTTGGCTGTGTTTGGTATGATAATTACGTGTTCGTGTTTGTTTAGATTAGTTTGAGATAGATATTTGAGGGTGATTTAAACGCTATATTTCTGGGATACTGTCTTGATAGCGTAATGCATAAGTGTGCGGAATTTCGATGTGAGTATCCTGGGTTCGAGTCCTTGGAGTGCCACATGTATTTGTTGATTTAATTAATTGAGTTTAGAGGTGAAGTTGGTTGGTGGAAAAAACATAATAATACGTAAACGCAAAGACCTGGAGAGAGTTAGGAAGTGAGGCTCCGGGAAATGGAAGCAATATACGCTGGGCTCGGCGGTGCGGGCTGTCAATCACCGGGGAGTAAATAACCAAAGCTTCGGAGGCCGGACTAATCATAACAATCGTGGGGTCTTTACTCGTAACCTCATCTGCGTGCTCACCTCAACCCCTCATTTGGGCAGGCCTTTGAGTACGGTGTTCCTCTGAGGTATTACTGTATTATGTATTGCCCTCTAATACGCTGCCCTAAGTTATTCATACACCGACGGCACCCATCAGTCATTTGGGGGGGACTTCATGAATAACTACAAATATGGGCCCCCTTGATGGATGTGATTTATTCCCGCTCCACTGGGCTTTAAAAAACGATCACTCACATAATCGATTTGCCGCTCTGGGTTGCATTCTAGATTATCCTCCCTTTTTCTCCTGCTGTTCCTTTAAGTGTATTGGACAAAATTAGCATGAAGATCCCTGGCTCCGATAATATTCATAGGAAATCATAGCGTATTTGTTTTGTCCGCCATTCCCGCCGCGCGTAACAGCGTAAGTCTGCGCTTAGGTATCCATAAATCCCAAACACCTGCTGCAAGAAGAAATTAAAAGCGAGATAAGATCCAAATATTTGCGAGTTTTAAGAGAAATCACAGAGGAAAAGTATACACGAGAGAGATAGAGAGCTAGTCTGATGTGGCCGATAAGGAAACGTTTCATTGTTTCGGTAACTTTAGGAAAACCAGGGTAAATATTGTTTCCACGCTAATAAATCGAGGGAAAGTTATCGCGTATAGAGTACTTTACACACAGGCCCCACTTCAGACATATACAGTATATAACAACGGATGAAACGCGCAAAAGGACCGGATTCTATAAAGAGACAATCAAGTCGCACCTACACTATCAAGGAGAGATGCCGACGCCACACCGATATATTTCTCCCTAAACTTTAAGGGGGTACTGCTTGGTTTTTGGTCTATATATGTATATATTTTATATATTTTGTTAGTTTCCTCGCTAGACCTCCATCAAGCTTTAAAAAAAAAAAAAAAAAAAATCCCCTTTCAAGATAAATTTGTACATTTTTCGATAGAAAAATGTTCCGGCCAAAGGCCGGTTCCTCTTAAAATTACAGGCTCGCTATCGCTTGCCAGGAAAAAATCGACACCTGAATGGAACGAAAGGTCTTGAAATTGACAACGAAATGGGGTGAAAGGTATTAAAATCGCCAAACTAACGGAAGTTCCGGAACGTCTTAAAACCTCAAAAACCAATATGCTAAACACGAGGGAGAAGGAGGTCCATAAAAAGCGCGTAGTACCCCCTTAATCGCTTCCGTCACCCACCCACTTTGATGTTGAGACGCACGAACAAAAACACAGCCCCCGATCTTTGCTTGCCAAAACCACCTGCACGCGCCGATAAATCTCCGCGCTCCTCCGGCTTTTCTTACGGAATCCGGGGCTCAGGGGGTCGAATAAGAGGGCCGAATAAATTGCAGCCAAATTATGTCAAGCTCTTCGGGAATATGTATTTAGCTTAACGTGGAGATATATTATGGGCTTTTCCGGACCGTCAGTCTGTCCCACGCCAGAATATATATAACAAAAAATAAAAATGAAAAAATATGTGGGATCGTTGGGAAAAGTTTGCATCACCAAGCAGTACAGTTGCTTATAAATGTTCGAGAGCCGTTTTGTATATTTATTCTGTAAATACAAACATATGAATGTATTTTTAGTGTAATTTCCTTTACTTAATATTCTTTTTGTTTTACTATATAATTTGTATATATATATATATATATATATATTTTGTTTTTGTTTGTTTTTTCTACCCTATTACATTCATAAATCGGTTTCCAAATATTATACTTGTACAATTAAGAATGAGATTGGTCCAAGAACTTTTATCAGTGGCTGTACGTGCAAAATAAACTGATGTGTCTTAGGAATGGGAAACTTATTTAGCATCTGGCGATCGTAAGTTTTAGAGGGGTTGGGGAGGAGGATATAGCACCAGGCTTCTTCCGGACCAACACAGGGGGATTGTCTGATGTTCTCACTTTCAAAGTTGTGATGAAAGGGGCAAGTGTCGGAGGGGGAGGGGGAGGGGTGGGGAGGTGGGGAATTGGTTTTATGTGGGATGAATGAAACAAAGAGAGTAACTTAGCTACAGGGACTGCACAGACCCTGCGAGGCAGTCCGGAATATTATAAATTCTAATGTCTGTTGCCACCACTGAATAGAACAGGATAGTAGAGAAAGAGTCACTCCCGCACCCCCAGTCCTCTGACTACACAGCTGATACGAAATTCAAAGTTGGATCAGGTGATATCAAATGCTCGGATAAATTATAAATGTTGGGTTAGGTGGTGTAAATCGTTTGGATAAATTATAAATGTTGGGTTAGGTGGTGTAAATCGTTTGGATAAATTATGAATGTTGGGTTAGGTGGTGTAAATCGTTTGGATAAATTATAAATGTTGGGTTAGGTGGTGTAAATCGTTTGGATAAATTATGAATGTTGGGTCATGTGATAATTGTTGTGTTTTTATGAGTATGCTAAGGTATGAGGAGAAAGCGGGTTGTCTAGAGCATTGTTGGTGAAATGAAAGCTGTTTAAATAGATTACATTATATACCGTATTAACCCCTTCAAGATACGAGCTCACGTTTCTTTCTTTTTAATTCGGGCTTTTAGTAATTTAATTCAATTGCCGAAGGAATTGTTAGCGTCAGTGGGTTATTTGAGATAGGTTTTACGCTTTTGACTCATAGACGGCCTTTCAAACCTGAATGAAATCGTCTAATGTTAGTCAGAATAGAGTTAAAATTGTCCTCGAAAACCAAAAGGGTAAATAAAAAAAAGCAATTTAGGGTGTATACAAAATAATTAATGATGGTAATATATGCTGTATACCGTAAGAAAGGAAATCCGTGAACGAGATTAAATTTACTTTCAAGGGAGAACAATGAGAGTAATGATTATAGAATTTTTGATGATATGATTGAAGGCTGTAGCTTAATGGAGAGTGATGAATTAATATGTTTTCTCCACCAACCAACTTTACTCCTAAACTCGATTAATGAAATTAACAAACACATGTGGCAGTCCGGGGATTCGAACCTAGGATGCTCACACCGAAAATCCAACACACTTATGCATTGCGCCACGAAGTCAGTTAAAAGAATACTGCACAAGCCTACGATTTATTATGCAGTTTCGAATCCTCCATACCAATCTTAGCATGTACAATATCCCAACTGCACTATCGGAGGCTATCCATAGGTGAATGGAAATATAAATGAATGGGGCACTTAACCCTAGGGAAGGCGTCTCGATAAACTACTACTGAACCTTAATGAATTAATATGTTCTCTCCACCAACCAACTTTACTCCTAAACTCGATTAATGAAATTAACAAACACATGTGGCAGTCCGGGGATTCGAACCTTGGATGCTCACACCGAAAATCAACACACTTATGCATTGCGCCACGAAGACAGTTTAAAGAATACTGCACAAGCCTACGATTTAATATGCAGTTTCGAATCCTGCATACCAATCTTAGCATGTACAATATCCCAACTGCACTATCGGAGGCTATGCATAGGTGAATGGAAATAGTAATTAATGGGGCACTTAACCCTAGGGAAGGCCTCTCGATAAACTACTACTGAACCTTAATGAATTAATATGTTCTCTCCACCAACCAACTTTACTCCTAAACTCGATTAATGAAATTAACAAACACATGTGGCAGTCCGGGGATTCGAACCTAGGATGCTCACACCGAAAATCAACACACTTATGCATTGCGCCACGAAGACAGTTAAAAGAATACTGCACAAGCCTACGATTTATTATGCAGTTTCGAATCCTGCATACCAATCTTAGCATGTACAATATCCCAACTGCACTATCGGAGGCTATGCATAGGTGAATGGAAATAGTAATTAATGGGGCACTTAACCCTAGGGAAAGCCTCTCGATAAACTACTACTGAACCTTAATGAATTAATATGTTGTTGTTGTTGTTCCCCAAGCTGCCTGGCCGAACAGCCCCAAGGCCCTGAGCAATTCCAAGGCCATAACCGAGCGCCCCCACAGAACCCTCCCTGCCGACCACAATAAAGCCTGGGTGACCGAAGCCACTCCATGGCGGGGAGCTGAGGAGGGTGCGGAAACGCCCGGGAAACCAAAGCCCCACCCAGGGCCCTGTGCCCCTCAGCAATTATGAAGAGAAAGTTGAGGGGCAAGGGAAAAATGTGACGCTTTGGCTTCCAATCTTGGTAGATTGGGAGGTCAATCCACGGAAGAGACGCCGTCACTTGAGATCTAGAAAATATATAAGTTAAAGAAACAGTCAGAGTAAGCTATGGGTATGGCAGAGATCGCTCAGTTCTCACTCTGATAGACCAGCCCATCACCATTGAATTAATATGTTCTCTCCACCAACCAACTTTACTCCTAAACTCGATTAATGAAATTAACAAACACATGTGGCAGTCCGTGGATTCGAACCTAGGATGCTCACACCGAAAATCAACACACTTATGCATTGCGCCACGAAGACAGTTAAAAGAATACTGCACAAGCCTACGATTTATTATGCAGTTTCGAATCCTGCATACCAATCTTAGCATGTACAATATCCCAACTGCACTATCGGAGGCTATGCATAGGTGAATGGAAATAGTTATGTTAAGTGGAAGGGTTAAATGGTCATAGCGAGTTAATAATTAATGAAGGGTAGCATGGCAAAAAGATTATGTTTAGTTATTGGATTAAAGACCTAGGTGGCATGATTAGTTAATTATAATTTTAGTTATTTAGCTATTATTTAGTTATTATTTTAGTTATTTCGTTATTATTTTAGTTATTATTTTAGTTATTTAGTTATTATTTTAGTTATTATTTTAGTTATTTAGTTAGTATTTTAGTTATTTAGTTAGTATTTTAGTTATTATTTTAGTTATTATTTAGTTATTATTTAGTTATTATTTAGATATTATTTTAGTTATTATTTTAGTTATTATTTAGTTATTATTTTAGTTATTTAGTTAGTATTTTAGTTATTTAGTATTTTTGTTATTATTTTAGTTATTATTTTAGTTATTTAGTTAGTATTTTAGTTATTTAGTATTTTAGTTATTATTTTAGTTATTATTTTAGTTATTTAGTTATTATTTTAGTTATTATTTTAGTTATTTAGTTATTATTTTAGTTATTTAGTTTGTATTTACTTATTATTTTAGTTAGTATTTTAGTTATTATTTAGTTGATATTTAGTTATTATTTAGTTATTGAATTAAAGAGATCAAGGTGGGATGATTAGCGAGTTATTATTTTAGTTATTTAATTATTATTTAGTTATTGGATTAAATACCTAGGTGGCATGATTAGAGAGTCCCAAGTACTGTGGTGGAATAGGAGGTGAGGGTAATATTTATGGTTTGAGTGAAGATGATGGAGAACTGTATAATGTGGGGTGATATAATGAGAGGGCGAGAAGGAGATGTATGGCAGGGTATCACACACACACACACACACATACCGTACTGTGTTGTATGTGTTCAGGTATGTATTACGCGCATACAGACACACACACACACACACACACACACACACACACAATAACTCTCTCTCATTACGAGTAGACTATTTTTTCATTTGTTTTCTTATTTATTATTATTATTATTATTATTATTATTGTAAGAATAGGATAGTATTGTGGGAGTCTGAGAGTTAATTGAGCCGTTACCCCTGTGATTCGCCGAGGGCCTTCTAAAACTAAATCAAATCGTCTAATGTTAACCTGAACAAAGTGAATATGAGTCATCGAATTTGGAAGGGATGAAGCAAATATTTGGTTGTATTTAGATTGGTGACCGGACAACTCAACCAGTAGACCATTTAGATTGGTGACCGGACAACTCAACCAGTAGACCATTTCAACCAGTACCAAATCAACCAATACGGTTAGGTTAGGTTAGGTTAAGTTAGTACTATATTTTGGCACTGGTTTGGTTGGTCTTGGTTGATTTGGTACTGGTTGATAGCTACTGGTTGACATGGTTTACTGGTTGAGATGTCCGGGAATCATTTAGATTACTTTATCCAGTTTGGGAAGTTCTGTGGAAGTCAAGAAGCTACTAGTGATGGTTTATACCTCTTGTGTTCTTTAGTTGAGTTATATCGTCTAAGGTTAGCCAAAATATAATTCAATTTACCGTCCACGTACTAAATGGTGTTAATGAGAAGCAGGAAACAACACAAATCTACGAAAGTATTTATAAAGAGAAAGACACAGACAAACAAACAAATATATAAACACAGCCACACACTAGTGAGCCAAGCAAGGACACAACACGCGCACACACACACACACACACACACACACACACACATAAACACTAAATAGCACACACACACAAGCACAAAAAACAAACACAAACACATGTAACAAACACACACAAAAAGACAAGTAACACATACACAAAGCTAATTAACACACACACGAACGCACACACACTGACACACACACACACACACACACACACACACACACACACACACACACACACACACACACACACACATTCCATTGTCCTACTAGCCTCTAATCAACCACTTCCAGCCTCTTTTGTCTCACTTTGTTTGGTTCTGATTCAATATCCACTCCTCTGGTCATTTGTCTTAATTTTCTTCTTCAATTCTCAGAGGGACATTGTTACTTTTTGGTGGATTGGTTATATAGAGAAATGTAAATCTACTATTTTTTGTTATTCTCTGGATGTGTGTGTGTGTGTGTGTGTGTGTGTGTGTGTGTGTGTGTGTGTGTGTGTGTGTGTGAGTATTATGTATTCTTATATAATTTTACTTCCTTTCCCTTTTATTTCTCTTATATTTTTTTTTAGTGGTGGTTCGTTAGGTTTTAGTTAGTTAGGTAGGCAAGGATGACAGCTGTAAACAATGATTATGCTAGTTGATAATCATTATGATTATGAATACTAGGATTATACTTTGTTGAGTGATAGGCAGACAAGAGCACGCGTAGTTTTTCGTAATTGCGATTTTCTTAAATTGATTTCCTAAATTTATAATTATTGTAATGTACTAAATATTCAGTATGCTCAGATTATATTAATAACATTTAAAACCTACACTTTTGCAAAAATAAATAAATATCCTTTCCATCCCATTTTCACCTCTCTTAACCCCTTTTTGTTGATATTCACATACGGGTTTTAGGGAAGATGGGCCGTTTTTCTGGTCCCCCTTCTTCCTCATGATTATAGCCCCATTAATTTTCAGATTATAAGACGTTCAGCCCATTAGTTTGGCTATTTTAAGAACTTTCGCCCCATTTCTTTGTCAATATTAAGATGCTTACCGTCATAGGCATATACAGGTAAATGTCGATTTTTTTTTCTTGGAGATCTCATAGCGAGCCTGTAATTTAAGAGAACCCGGACATTTTTATATCGAATAATGAAAACAATTATCTTCAAGGAGGATCTTGGGCGGGTGTTTTTTTAAGTTTGATGGAGGTTTAGGGAGGAAATAAATATAATAATAAAAAAATACATAAATGAACCAATAAATACGCCCATCCTGCCTTAATTAAGTATTATGTATATCGGCTCGCTTCCCTGTATTTCCATGGCAGCTATTTATACATATGTTTCCATTCACAGCCACGTAATTCTGTAATTGGTCATTTGTACAGTGCAATCGTCTGCACATGTAGCTGGTGCACTATTAGAACATAAATTTGAGACAATTATATAATTATATAAGATAAATTTGAGACAATTATATAATTATATAAGCAAACGGACTATACAGTTTGAGAAGATTCCGCACAGGACATATGCATCCGGCAACATCAGCTCGTTGAAATTAAGCTAATTTATTATTTCATTGTAAGAACATTAAATTAAAGAATAATTAATTGATGTATTAAAATAAAGACATTGTTTAAAATAAGACATGCAATTAAGCTCGTAGAAAACGAGCTGATTCTTGCTGCCAGATGCATATTTGTCCAATGCGGAAATTTCTCTAACTGTATAATTATGTCCACACCTGTTTCCTGGTTGACTTTTCCCAAATGGTTAAAATGCCAGCTAGATAACTCTAGTCGTCATTTGAGTTATAAGGAATTAGGTTATTGTGCAAAGTTTGGAATCAAACCGAATTACCCCAACCATATCATCATATGCGCCGATATAATCTTCTTAAGGGTGACCTGCTTTTTGTTATTTCTGTCCTTTTCTCTCTTTATCTGGCTTGTATCCATTCGGCCCCATTCAGCCAACTATTTTAAGACGTTTATCCCCATATAGGTGTCGATTTCTTCCTGGCGAGCGATAGCGAGCCAGCATTATATGAAGAAATCCGGCTTCGCCGGAGAAATTTTTCTATCGAAAAATGTACAAATTTAGCCTGCTGTAAAAAACAAAAACAAAAAATATACTGGCTCGCTACCGCTCACCAGTAAAAAATTGACACCTGGATGGGGATAAACGTCTTAAAACAGTAGGCTGAATGGGGTCAAATGGATACAAGCCAGAGAAAGATAGAAAAGGACAGAACAAAAACAGGTCACCCCCCTTAAGGGGCTAGTGGCTGTTTTTTACGGTCTATTAATTCATCTATTTATTCATCTAATTTGTTGTTTTAGTTTCCTCGCTAGACCTCCCTTAAACTTAGAAGAAACACGCCCTAGACCCCACTCAAGATAAATGTGTACATTTGTCGGTAGATAAATGTCCCGACAGGCTCGCTATCGCTCGCCAGGAAAAGATCGACACCTATATGGCCCGACAGGTCTTAACATTTACAATTAAATGGATCTAAAGGTGTTAAAATCGGCAAACTAATGGACTTGGGGCTAAACACGAGGGAGAAAAGGGTCCAGAAAAACGACCCATCTCCCCTTAAACCCTTTCAATCATATGACACCATTATTTTTTATATTGTAGGCATACCTCCAGACGATTTTATTGAACTTATAAAACGCTTCTCAGGCTTAACCCCTTCATTACCGGTACCGTCCCTTTATCTTTGTGCTGGCTACTATTAGGCAATTTTTTCAGTTTAAAAATGGCCTCCAGCAATTAACAAGCTTCGAACTATCTCGCTTGACCCTTTTTACTGCCACAGATCCTTCTTAAACTGCACAAAATCGTCTAAATAAAGCTAGAATAATACACATAAATCGTCGGCGGTACAGAAGGGGTTAATTGAGGTAGTCTTTGATTCCTTGATGTTTAAATAAGTTGAGTCATATCGTCTGGCAATAGTATTAACCCCTTTTGTACCGGAGACGTCTTTTTGTAGTTCCTTCTATCTATATATTAGACGAGTTTGCAGTTTAAGAAGGATCTGTGGTAATACAAAGGGTTAGGGGAGATATTCCGAAGCCTGTTCATTATTGCTGAGGGCCCTTTATAAACTGAATACAATCGTCTAATAGTAGCCAGATTAAAGCTAAGAAGATGAGACCGGACTGAAAGGGTTAAATGGCTTATAGGTGACACACACACACACACACACACACACACACACACACACACACACACACACACACACACACACACACACACACACACACACACACACACACACACACACACACACAAAGACACACACAAAGACACACACAAAGACACACACACACACACACCCTCCACTCACTAACACACCCACTGGCCAGAATCATGCACTCACACAAACACACAATCACTAACCAGAATCATGCACTCACACAAACACACACCCACTGACCAGAATCATGCACTCACACAAAAACACAATCATTGACCAGAATCATGCACTCACACAAACACACACTCACTGGCCAGAACCATGCACTCACACAAACAGATTATCACTGACCAGAATCATGCACTCACACAAACAGATAATCACTGACCAGAATCATGCACTCACACAAACACACACTCACTGGCCAGAATCATGCACTCACACAAACACACACTCACTGGCCAGAATCATGCACTCACACAAACAGATAATCACTGACCAGAATCATGCACTCACACAAACACACACTCACTGGCCAGAATCATGCACTCACACAAACAGATTATCACTGACCAGAATCATGCACTCACACAAACAGATAATCACTGACCAGAATCATGCACTCACACAAACACACACTCACTGGCCAGAATCATGCACTCACACAAACACACACTCACTGGCCAGAATCATGCACTCACACAAACAGATAATCACTGACCAGAATCATGCACTCACACAAACACACACTCACTGGCCAGAATCATGCACTCACACAAACAGATAATCACTGGCCAGAATCATGCACTCACACAAACACACACTCACTGGCCAGAATCATGCACTCACACAAACAGATAATCACTGACCAGAATCATGCACTCACACAAACACACAATCACTGACCAAAATCATGCACTCACACCAACAGACAGATTGTTTTATTTTATCTCATATTTTTTGTTTTACCTTAATGCAATATGATGTTAGTTTAACCTTAAAAGTATGTTTATTTTGAAAACACAAAATATATATAAACAAAATTGTCCTGACATTTTGACACTTAAATGCATTGTTTTCGATATTTTGTGTTGACCATGGAACAAGCTAAATCTAGTGTGTCACATATAAAGGCACAAACAATGCAACAATTTCCCAGGCCCAGCAAAATAGTGTCCAGAGGAATTAAGCCTATTTTCTGCAAGATTTATGAAACCGTGTATAGCGGAGGGTGGATGAGATTACCAGTTTGGGGCTAAAGTGAGCATTGTAAAAAAAAAAAAAAATCATTAAAAAAAAAAAAAAAAAAAAAATCAAGTGCACTATTTTTGTTTTATTTATGTTTTGCCTTGATCTCTCTTATTCTCTTATATTGTTGTTTAGTGTTTGCAAGTCATTTAGTATAGGCAGCAATATATATATATATATATATATATATTATATATATATATATATATGGAGTCTGTGGATTGGTGAGTTACCAAGCCTAGCATCTAGCAGCTACTGCATATTATTATCCAGGTTATCAAAGTCTACCTCCCCAGAGAGGACGCTACAAATGTCTTTTATATTCCAAGTTTCAATTTATCTCTAAATGAACAGATATCGGGTGTGAGGAGTCTGCCCATTCCTATGTGTAGTTATCAAAGGTAATCTCACCGTTTCTAGGATGCCTCATTTCAGAGAGCCACTAGGTAGGGAGTCTTTGGGGATCGTGAAGATTACTCATGATGTTACTATAGGTAGCGCCAACGAACTTGACAATAATCTCGATCCCTGACCTCTTCGTAACTCAAAAGGACCTTGAGCAAACTGGCTGTAATTATCCACACCTATTACCTGGTGGACTCTTCCTAAATGATAGAAATGTCAGCCCAATTGCTTTAATTAATTTTGAGTTATAAAAAGTTAAGGGGCCCAGCTTATTGTCAAGTTCGTTGGCGCTACCTATAAACCATACCTGTGGCCTTCTCTCCTATCGATTTAAGTGTCACCCACGTTTTTTTTCCTATCCAACCTCTCCCTTTACCTCCAATCCCCCTATAACTTAAAAATAATACATACATAAATATATACATAAGTAAATACACAAATAAATACAATATATTGAGATTCGTTCTACGCTACCTAACTTAACATAATATTATAAGCGTATATACTTAATGCTAAAGGATCAGAGTTACTTGCCTTAATCAGAACACAAATGATAATAAAATAAACTAGTAAATTTTAAAAGTTATTTGCCCCATGCCTGAAGCATTATTATAACTCATTTGGCCAGGTGTACGCATATTGGTGACAGCAGAAAAGACAATGTCCATATGTTCCTTATACCTGTCTCTATGCAGTACCCAAGACAATTTAGGAGCACAATGGTAACAGAGGAGAGAGCCAATGAGAGCCGACACTAATATATACAGTATATCACAACTATACCGTCATCAGAAACACACGCTAACATAAGACCTTTTCCCGAGGCCCGCGGAGAAACAGACAATAACTTATATTTTCCTTGAGTTATATTATGCCTGGGAGCACTGGCATGTGGCGTCATAATTGCTTGGGGGGCCTTTGAAGACGAGTCATATGGCACGGGGGACATCAATTAGCCTTTGGAGGTATTGTTGGCTGGTATAGCCTATTCGAGAAGTGTGGACGGATTCATTCACTCACTTTGGAGGTATTGTTGGCTGGTATATTCGGGAATTGTGGACGGATTCATACACTCACTTTGGAGGGATTGTTGGCTGGTATATTCGGGAAGTGTGGATGGATTCATACACTCACTTTAGAGGGATTGTTAGCTGGTATATTTGGGAAGTGTGGACGGATTCATACACTCACTTGGGAGGGATTGTTAGCTGGTATATTTGGGAAGTGTGGACGGATTCATACACTCACTTGGGAGGGATTGTTAGCTGGTATATTTGGGAAGTGTGGACGGATTCATACACTCACTTGGGAGGGATTGTTAGCTGGTATATTTGGGAAGTATGGACGGATTCATACACTCACTTGGGAGGGATTGTTAGCTGGTATATTTGGGAAGTGTGGACGGATTCATACACTCACTTGGGAGGGATTGTTAGCTGGTATATTTGGGAAGTGTGGACGGATTCATACACTCACTTGGGAGGGATTGTTAGCTGGTATATTTGGGAAGTGTGGACGGATTCATACACTCACTTGGGAGGGATTGTTAGCTGATATATTTGGGAAGTGTGGACGGATTCATACACTCACTTGGGAGGGATTGTTAGCTGATATATTTGGGAAGTGTGGACGGATTCATACACTCACTTGGGAGGGATTGTTAGCTGGTATATTTGGGAAGTGTGGACGGATTCATACACTCACTTGGGAGGGATTGTTAGCTGGTATATTTGGGAAGTGTGGACGGATTCATACACTCACTTGGGAGGGATTGTTAGCTGGTATATTTGGGAAGTGTGGACGGATTCATACACTCACTTGGGAGGGATTGTTAGCTGGTATATTTGGGAAGTGTGGACGGATTCATACACTCACTTGGGAGGGCTTGTTAGCTGGTATATTTGGGAAGTGTGGACGGATTCATACACTCACACTACTTTTGTTTTACCAGGACGATGACGGTGACTCATCCTATAGTCCATTCATTAAAGGTTGGCCAGAAATAGTAACCCCTAACCTCTTCAACTCAAAAAGGGCTAGAATAATTGGGCTGTAAATTTCCATACTTATTCCTTGACTGACTTCCCAAATGGTAGAAATATTAGCTCGATTTCTCTAGTCGTTTTTGAGCTAAGAGAATTGAGTAATTATACATTTTGGCCAACTTACAATATGACTGAGCTACAGTATACCCTGATCCAGCTTCATTTTGCAAATTTTCTTATATAACAGTCATGCTACTTTTTTTTTTCATCAAGACAATGTATCTTTTATTAATTTCACCATACACCAAACACCTCCAATGCAATTAATGAAAGCATATATGTGATCCACCAGGATTCGAACCCGGGTTAACACACACAGATTTTTAGACACCTTAACCATTACACCACCAAGACGGTTAAAGGTTTATGCATACGCCTACGACTTATTATCCATTCTCGAATACTGGATATTAATCTAATCATAACAATAACAGTAACTGATCCTAGTATATCCTGACTGACCTTGCCCTGACCTAAACTGACCTAATATAAAAAAAAAAAAAAAAAATTTTTTTTTTACCAGATTAGGTTAAGTTTGTTTGGATTGGGTTGATTTTGGTTTGGTTAGATTGTGTTAGATTATGTTTGGTTATGTTAGTTATGTCAGCTCTCCAATCCTAGAATTGGCAAACAAATTCAGTCTTTCTTCTACTCAACGAGTGAACTCTGGTACTTTCTAAAATTGATAAATTTTCTCAGTCTTTCTTCTACTCAACGAGTGAACTCTGGAACTCTTGGTGATGGGCTGGTCTATCAGAGTGAGAACTGAGCGATCTCTGCCATACCCATAGCTTACTCTGACTGTTCCTTTTACTTATATATTTTCTAGATCTCAAGTGACGGCGTCTCTTGCGTGGATTGACCTCCTAATCTACCAAGATTGGAAGCCAAAGCGTCACATCTTTCCTTTGCCCTTCAACTTTCTCTTCATAATTGCTGAGGGGCACAGGGCCCTGGGTGGGGCTTTGGTTTCCCGGGCGTTTCCGCGCCCTCCTCAGCTCCCCGCCATGGAGTGGCTTCGGTCACCCAGGCTTTATTGTGGTCGGCAGGGAGGGTTCTGTGGGGGCGCTCGGTTATAGCCTTGGCCTTGCTCTGGGCCTTGGGGCTGTTCGGCCAGGCAGCTTGGGGAAAAACAACAACAACAACTCTGGAACTCTCTCCCTCAATCAATATTTCCCTCATCTTATGACATAAACTGCTTTAAACTTCGTGTGTCCAGGCATTTCGACACCAACGTCCCTTGAATTCGGCCCTGTCACTCTTTCAGCTTTGGGGGAGACACTTGTTACAGGCAACTTGCCTTTTGTCTCCTTCATATACATAGGAACACAAAATAAAGATTAGGTTAGGATGGGTAGGGTTGGTTTGGGTAGGGTTAGACTAGGTTAGATTTGGTTAGGTTAGTCAGGTTAGTGTAGGATAAGTTATCACGATCGTTCTTGTAAGAGAACATTAGTAGGAGAGTGATTCCTTCTATACTTGGTGAATATACCGCCGGGTGAGAGCGGAACTATCACAAAACAACGAGGGGGGGGGGGGAGGGGGGGGGGGACACCACTACTATAAGCTTATTAGCGATCAGGGGAAGGCTGGTTGTTTGTCATCATTATGTCACCAGAGAGACATGTGTTCTTGTTGGAGGTGTTGTACATTTGAAGGTTGTGATATACAGCCTGGAGCTTCGTATATTACTTGAGGATACTCAGTAGACGTGCTTGCTAACTCCCAAGGTGCGTGTGGATGTAGTGTTTGTGTCACAGAAAAAAGGTTCGTTTAGATTTAAATGCACTGTAAAGCTATGTCTTCCTGCCACTACCATTGACAGGTTGATAACTTCCCTCATACCCCCTCCTGACCCCTTCACACACACACACACACACACACACACATGTGAAAAGAGTTGAAATTAATATAGATATATGAAAAATATAGAGATACAGTCAAACACCCACCCCAAGGCAAAATACAGAGGCGGATGGACTTCATCAGGCCACAGCCATCCGCCGTAATCGGTTTTCTGTTATAACTGTGGCAAACCGGCTACCCCCATTAAGGGGAATAAGGTGTCTGGCAATAGATAGATAGATAGATAGAAACCGGCTATCTCTATAATACCTGGTGTAGAGTGTTTGCCCTAAAAGAAAAAAGTAGTATAGTACTAATGAAATAGTCAAAATCAGGGGGTTGATAAATTCGGGAATTAAATTTTTTAGTCAAAAGTAGAGTAGACAAAATCAGTTAGTTTAAATTGGGGAAGTCACATTTTGTTGTCGGATATCGAAGAAGAAATCCATTAACTACGTCAAAAAGTACTGAAACATATTTAGCATGAGATAAAGTGAAGTTGAGCTCTAGGAGGCAGGGGACGCTCAACCCCACTCTGACACACACACACACAACCACACACAGCCACACACACACACACACACATACACATACACACTCACAACAAGGTATAGGGACCCTTCTTATCACCCCACCTACATTCCCCCGCTATAGTTAGTATTTGTATTAAGTGTGTGTGTGTGTGTGTGTGTGTGTGTTATTTGTGTATGTTATCTTAGTTTGCTCCCTAAATGACAACAAAATGGACAAAAGGTCTTAAACTATCCAAACTAATGGTCCGAATGTCTTAGAATACAACAAATAATGGGGCAAAACATGAGGGAGAGGGGGACAATTGTAGGGAAAAAACTACCTTAATGCCAGTATTAAGGAGCCCATACATACTTAGCAGCCTTTGATGTGGTGAGAAAGAATGCTCCATAGAGGGTCGAAACTGGCGTGGCATTATAATACACAAAATCCCTCATGTGTTTATAATTTTACATTCAAGTAATCACGGCATTGTGCATATCTATACCATTTAAGTAGTTTTTTTTTTTTTGTAATAGAAGTTATAACGCTTTTAACTAGGACCTGTTGCTTTTGGTAGGTAGTTGACTGGATTAGGGAAACAAATATGTATTGTGTGGAGGGAACTGACATGGCGGAGGTCAACCAAGATGGATAGGAGCATGGGACGTTCGAGGAAATCAGAAGATTTTGTTAGTGGGGAGGTGGAGTAAGCGAGAGTTTTAAAATCCGCAACTTTACTCTGGCAATATATTGGGACTATTTAGCATTGGGATTGGTAACCAGACTGAAGATTCATTGAGTAAGTGGCACATTTGCTTATAAGAATAATTCAGAAGCGGCCAGAGTTGTGGGGAAAACACTCCTGTAACTGTGTTGGTGGTGTAATGGTTTAGATGCTTGTGTTCTGGGTGTGGTGTCCCGAGTTCGAATCCTGGGAGGCCCATATGCTTTCATTAGTTTATTCAAGTGGATTGGGGTTTGTAATTGATGATTAATGTTAAGAACGGGGTGTTACTTAACTCCACCTGAAGGGGCCCCATCCGCTCAAATATTTCTTTGTTTCCATATTATGTACCCAGTTGCCACAAAACGCACCAATGATTATTACAGTTAAACAAAAGTGACAACAAATGCCATCTATATTGCATTTGTATTCTACTTCTATCCGTGGTCACTTCAGTGGCAACCATTTCCTTCATCTTTAAGGTAGCCCACTTCGCTTTATTTCTCTTTCTCTCCCTCTCTCTTTGGCTTTTATCCATTCAGCCCCATTCATCTTACTGTTTTAAGACGTTTACCCCCCTCCAGGTGTCAATATTTTCCTGGCGAGCGGCAGCGAGCCAGCATATATATATTGTTTTGTTTTGACAGCAAGCTAAATTTGGAAAATTTTCGATAGAAAAATTTCTCCGGCAAAGCCGGATTTTTCCATACAATGCTGGCTCGCTATCGCTCGCCAGGAAGAAATTGACACCTGGATGAGGATAAACAGTTGGCTGAATGGGGCCGAATGGATACAAGCCAGGGAAAGAGAGAAAAGGAGAGAAAGATAACAAAAAGAAAGGTGACCCCCCTTAAACTAAATGGTAAGCAGAACTAAGGCTAAGCGCACACATACAATTGTCCATTGGTCAACAGTTTCGTTGCATGACTGTGAACCTTTAAGACATATGAGAGTGCGCGCACATTCTGTATTTTGTGAGTTTGTGAGACACTACAACCAACTCGAACTAAACTAGTTTGCCGACGCGTTTGTTCATTGAAGGTTTGAATGTTTGGGAATGTCCAGTTGGCCAACAGTTTCATTGGCAGGTGTCTCCGTATACTACAATTGCCCGATAAACAGTCTACCAACAGATCATTTATGTGCGCGCCTATCCTTATAGTATTTGATTTTTTGTTGTCTATGTGAGTGAGGGAGACAAAAGGCAGAACTGCCTGTAGCGAGTGCCTCCCCTAGAGTTGAAAGAGTGACAGGGCCAAAATCAAGGGACGTTCGAGCCAAAATGCCTGGACACACGGAGTTTGAAGCAATTTAAGTCATAGGAAGAGGGAAAGACTGATTCTGGGAGAGAGTTCCAGAGCTCGGCAATTGAATAGAAGAAAGTCTGAGAATAACGTTTCACTCTGGGGTTGGAGAGTTGCACAGAGTAGGGGTGGGATTGTGTTGCAAGACGGGTACTACGTACCCTATGTAGAGGAGGTGGTATACACTGGGAAAACTCTGAGGAACATTGATTATTATAGTAGCGATAAAATAGTGAGAGAGATGCAACATTGCGGCGAAGAGAGAGAGAGCTTGCAGAGAGTTGGTGAGTGGGCGGGAGTTGATGATACGAAAGGGTGTGTGTAGAATGCCGGACATATCCATTACAGTCTGTATATTTAAACTTTAAACAGATTATTGGTTGAGGGAGGGGAGGGGGGGTCTGATTAGAAATTGAAGGGGGCACCTTGGTTAGCTGATGGGTGAGAGTTATAGTGTGGAGTGGTTTCAAGTCCTCTCTGGGCATTCGTAAATAAATATAGATAGATATTTAAATTACTAATCTGAAACATAACATAGAACAAACTTACTAATCTACTTGTATTTCTATTTAACATCCTGTACCTTGTCTTAGTTCAGATTGTATTCAGGACTTCTTGCATTGGAGAGGGTCTGGATCCAGGAGCGAAGGGTGAGGGAGTATTGTGTGCAGATGGTGGAGATCCTTCTCGAATTATTGCATTAAATTATTGTTATTTATATGAACTGATACTAAATGTAGAGCATTACCTAACCACAAGGCCATTCACTGTTAACTTATACATTTTGTTTTCATTTGTCCTTAAACTATAAATATAGAGAATGCAATGGTGTACTGCATGATGATATGATATAATTTATTCTCGTACCCCAATCATTGGATACTTTGTTGCAACTTTCAAAATATATTTCATCTTCGCGTTAAGACAATGAATACACAAAATTGTACAGTTGGTCAAAGTTCCAGCTGACCCATCCTCGCTCTGGGGCTCGCAAAATTAGCTGGCAATACTGGTGTAGTTGCCAATCAGTGGATATAATAACTTTAATATTTAAGCAAATCTACGAACTTTGGGTGAATGTTCGGGATCATACATAGCGATGTATGCATTTTTATTTGAGATAGGCTTACTTTCCCTTGTTTAGTATATGTTCTAACAATGATTTAGCCGAAATCAGATCTACCAATCCCAATCTTTGTAAGACACACCTCCCTCCTACACCAGTATTGCCAGATAATTCTGCGAGCCCCAGAGCGAGGGTGGGTCAGCTGGAACTTTGACCAACTGTACAATGCTTGGAACTTGCTTATCTTCTCTCGACGTTACATACACGGAACGTACTTATTATGAAGAATAAATATAATGTTTTATACTTCCTTGATAGCCCAATACCATGTAATGTTACCGTGTAGTAAATGTATTATTATTGAAACTTTATTGTAAGCTAGACTGGAATGATTATGTAAATTGTCTAAAAAATAAGATTGCTACACATTCGGAAATTTATAAAATAATTTATAATCAGTACCAAAATGCAGTCTCACTGAAGCAAATTTAACGAATGGATTTAGAACACAAACACACATATATTGGGGAGGTGTGGTGGAGTGGTCTTGCCACTGGCCTGGTAATCCAAAGGTCCCGGGTTCAAATCCCGATGTATCAATGGGAAGATATTATTGGGATGGAATTTGTGCTGTACCTGGTATCAGTGCATTACCACAAGCCCACCGAAACGTCAATAAAATACCCTCATTGTTCCCTGATTAAATAGCACTGTATGAATATTCCCATATTCAAAATATGCTATAGGGGTGCAATGCCTGGTGAGTTATCTGCTCAACAGGTGGCGTTGTGTGTGTGTAAGTGTGAGAGTCCGAGTGTAGGGGTTGAGACAGTGAAGCACGGGAACGAGGTGGCTTCAGAGATGGGGTCGTTTCGGGCCATGAGTGAGCACCGTGCCTCATGTGAAGGCAAGATGGCAGGTGCTCGTTGTACTCTACGTGCTTCACATGTCTCACTCCCTAGACTGGAACAAGACCTCACGGGCTTCACTGTTCATTGTAAAGCTGTGAATGTTAAGGCTCTCAGCCTATGCCCGAGAGGAAGTAAGTTGGAATATAGAAAAAAAAAAAAAAAAAAAAAATATATATATATACACACACTCTCTCTCTCTCTCTCATTTGCTCACTCTCATTCTCACACACACACTCTCTCTCTCTCTCAAACTAATTTCTTCCTTTACTATATAAAAACTTTCCTTGTGGGCATTTCCTGACCCATAAGGTTACATTTCATCCTGTTTACCGGTACGAAGCCTTCTACTTTACTGTTCTATTCTTCCACTATAAACTGTCCCTGTTTATTAGTAGTAAGGCCGGACCACCTAGTTGGGACCGCAAGGTCTGTGTGGTCTGATTATCTGTGTAACTCTCTCTCTCTCTCTCTCTCTCTCTCTCTCTCTCTCTCTCTCTCTCTCTCTCTCTCTCTCTCTCTCTCTCTCTCTCTCTCTCTCTCTCTCTCTCTCTCTTCCCCACAATCGTTTACTGCTAAAACTAAAAGCGCATGTAATACAAGACGGTGTGTTGAAATGGATAGAAAATTGGCTCAGCGACAGAAAGCAAAGAGTAGTCATAAACGGTAAGGCATCTAAATGGACCAATGTAAGTAGCGGGGTACCCCAGGGATCGGTACTAGGACCAATTCTCTTTCTAATTTACATCAACGACATAGATGAGGGTCTCACCTGTACAATCTCAAAATTTGCTGACGATACAAAAATTGCAAATAGCGTACTCTCAAAAGATCAAGTTGACGATATGCAACACAATCTAGATAAATTATCACATTGGGCCCAAATTTGGCAAATGAGTTTCAATGCGGATAAATGTAAAGTACTACATATCGGATACCTAAATGAGAAAGCAAACTATTCGATGAATGGCACTCGGCTTAAGAATGTAAACAGAGAAACCGATCTGGGAGTAACAATATCGAGTAACCTAAAACCGAGTCAACAATGTTCAGAAGTTGTTAAGAAGGCAAACAAAATAATTGGCTTTATAGGCAGGTCATTTGAGCATAAATCCAAAGACGTTATCCTAACCCTTTACAATTCCTTAGTCCGCCCTCTTCTGGAATACTGCGTTCAATGCTGGTGCCCTTATTACCAAAAAGACATAAACAAGCTAGAACGAGTTCAACGTAGAGTTACCAAAATGATACCTAGCCTAAAGAACAAACCATACGAAGAGCGTCTTAGAGAATTAAATCTATTTCCTTTAACTCAGTGCAGATTAAGAGGTGACTTAATTCAAGTGTTCAAAATCATCAAAGGCATCGACAATATGAACTGTAGTAAGTACTTCACTATCGACCAATCTAATTACACCGGGGGAAACGGTTGCAAAATTATTGGTAAATCTTTTAACTCGCACGAATCTAAGAATTTCTTCTTCAATCGAGTTGTCAACTTGTGGAATGGGCTTCCCCGTGACGTTATAGACTGCAGCACCGTTGATTCATTTAAACTCCGCCTAGACAAATATCTCGCATCAAACCCGCGACTGACTGCGTTTGTAAATGAATAACTTTATTTTATCCCCTCCTCAGTTACTAACCCATCTGTCCTCTACTAACTTCCTAATCCTGCCACGGACATTAGTTCCAGGGCAGTAATTCCCTTTCCAATGTTCCCTTACCCACTCTAAACCACTGTTTGGACACTTGATCCTCAGTGTTTTGGAGGACAAGCAACCTAGAAGGGTCACTAGATCTGTTGTTGCTTGATTTCCTTTGTACTCCTTTGTACTTGTACTCTCTCTCTCTCTCTCTCTCTCTCTCTCTCTCTCAATTTATCAACACTGCCATGTCTTGTCTCTACTTCAGAAAGTGGAGGCGGAAGCCGAAATAGGAAGCAGCTCTCTCTCTCTCTCTTTCTCTCTCTATATTTCTCTCTTATTAATAGGAAGGGTTGTATAGAGAAGAAAGTGTTAGTGAATTTTAAATCAGTAAAAGGGAGAATGGGGTAAGGTTTAGTTTAAGGGAGTAATAATCGAAATTCTTTATCGTAAATTATCGATGGCCAAAACGTTTCTGACAACATATCCGGGACATTTTGCATTCTTTATCGTAAATTGTCGATGGCCAAAACGTTTCTGACAACATTTCCGGGACATTTTGCATTCTTTATCGTAAATTGTCGATGTCCAAAACGTTTCTGACATATTTCCGGGACATTTGCCTTCTTTATCGTAAATTGTCGATGGCCAAAACGTTTCTGACAACATTTCCGGGACATTTTGCATTCTTTATCGTAAATTGTCGATGGCCAAAACGTTTCTGACAACATTTCCGGGACATTTTGCATTCTTTATCGTAAATTGTCGATGGCCAAAACGTTTCTGACACCATTTCCGGGACATTTTGCATTCTTTATCGGAAATTGTCGATGGCCAAAACTTTTCTGACAACATTTCCGGGACATTTTGCATTCTTTATCGTAAATTGTCGATGGCCAAAACGTTTCTGACAACATTTCCGGGACATTTTGCATTCTTTATCGTAAATTGTCGATGGCCAAAACGTTTCTGACATATTTCCGGGACATTTGCCTTCTTTATCGTAAATTGTCGATGGCCAAAACGTTTCTGACAACATTTTCGGGACATTTTGCATTCTTTATCCTAAATTGTCGATGGCCAAAACGTTTCTGACAACATTTCCGGGACATTTTGCATTCTTTATCGTAAATTGTCGATGGCCAAAACGTTTCTGACACCATTTCCGGGACATTTTGCATTCTTTATCGGAAATTGTCGATGGCCAAAACGTTTCTGACAACATTTCCGGGACATTTTGCATTCTTTATCGTAAATTGTCGATGGCCAAAACGTTTCTGACAACATTTCCGGGACATTTTGCATTCTTTATCGTAAATTGTCGATGGCCAAAACGTTTCTGACAACATTTCCGGGACATTTTGCATTTGTATCGTAGGCAGCTATATGTGAAGGATTTTTTACGATAATTTATTTCCAAAGCTGCCAGATCAGAGTTGCCGAAATTAAAAAGTTGAGGGAAAAGGCGCTCGTGTGCTACCACCACATTCTTTTCCCTCATGTTTAGCCCCCCTAGTGTTTAGATTTTAAGTCGTTCGGCCCATGCATTTGGTGATTTTTACATCTTTAGCTCCATTTCGTTGTCAATTTTAAGACCTATCGTGCCATTTAGGTGTCGATTTTTTCCTGGCGAGCGATAGTGAGCCTGTAATTTTGAGAGGAATGGGCCTTCGGCCGGGACATTTTTCTACCGAAAACATTTAAAATATATCTTGAGGGGGTGTCTAGGTGGTGTTTTTCTAAGCTTGAGGGAGGTCTTCGAGGAAACTACAAAATAAATTAATAAATGAATTAATAGACCAAAAAAAAAAAAAAAAAGAGCCACTAGCCCTTTAAGTACGACTAAAACCCCCCGTGCTTCCGTCACGAGCATGGGGCCTCGTGAACAGTGCTGACGGCCTGGAATGGGAGGTCAAGTTGAGGTTGTATTACCACCTTAAGGAGGCCAGGCTTTGATCTGAGGGAGGGGTGAGGGGGGGGGGGGTGAGGAGAGAGAGAGAGAGAGAGAGAGAGAGAGAGAGAGAGAGAGAGAGAGAGAGAGAGAGAGAGAGAGAGAGAGAGAGAGAGCATACAGTGTAATAACTTTATTTTATTCCCCCCTCAGAGTCATCAAGGATTATTGTGTATATAATTATATTACTAAGACGTTACTCTCTTTTTCCCAGATATACGAAAAATCACTTATAGCTGTGTTATGTTACTAACCCCTCTGTCCCCTACTAGCTTGATAATCCTGCCACGGACATTAGTTCCAGGGCAGTAGTTGCCTTCCCAATTTTCCCTTACCCACTCTAAACCAATGTTCGGACACTTGATCCTCTGTGTTTTGCATGACAAGCAGCCTAGAGGGGTCACTAGACCTGTTGTTTCTTGATTTCCTTTGTATAACCAGACAGAGTTCAAGGGTTGAGGGTGTGGAAGAACATGCAGGAAGTCGGTAAACACGAATCATACTGGGGTGGAAATATATTTGTTGGTGAGGCAGGTCCCCCCCACCCCCACCCCCACACACACGCACATATATGTACGATGCCTCCCCGGGGCACTACACCCGTAATGACGCTGTGTGGTCGGGGGGGAATTATATTGCAGTTTAACCCCTATTGTATCGACGACGTCTATTTCATTTTATGCTAGCTATATTTAGACAATACTGTGCAGTTTAAGAAGATTATGTGGTTGTAAAAAGGGTTAAGCGAGATAGTTCGAAACCTGCTAGTTGTTTGAGTCCCTTTTTATACTGAATATAATCGTCTAATAATAGCCAGAATAAAGTTAAAAGGACGTCGCCGGTACTGAATGTGTTAAGGGGAGGATGGACATTTGTTTGATCTATTAATTCATTTATTCATATTTTTTTTTAGTTTCCTCCCCAGACCTCCATCAAGCTTAGAAAAACACCCCCTAGACCCCGCTTCAAAATAAATTTGTACATTTTTCGGTTGAAAAATGTCCCGGCCGAAGGCCGGTTCCTCTTAAAATTGCAGGCTCGCTCTCGCTCGCCAGGAAATAATCGACACCTAAATGGCACGGAAAGTCTTAAAATTGACAACGAAATGGGGCGAAAGGTGTTAAAATCGCCAAACAAATGGGCCGAACGTTTTCTAATCTCAAAACTAGTGGGGCTACACATTACGGAGAAGGGGGTCCAGAAAAACGGTCTGCCTCCCCTTAACCCCCTTGAGGAGTATGACGCGTTTTGGCAGTTGATGCGAGCTATCATTAGGCGATTTTATTCAGTTTTGGAAGGCCCTTTAGCAGTCAAAGGGGTGAACATGGTCTCAATCGTCCCTCTGATTCCCACAATTCCTTCCTAAACTGAATAAAATCGTCTGCTAATAGTAGGAATAAAGTGTCAAGATGCGTCATAACCCTCAAGGGGATTATTCTACTTGGGCCGAGGGAGATCTTTTTTGGGTCCACCCGGATTCGCTCTTCTAGTTTGGAGATTCTAAGACGTTTCACCTTCTGGAGTGAGCTAGGGATGTGTTCTAGCATTAGTCCATGAGCCAGGCCAGATATCGGTACCACCTGGGGTGACTAAACACGAATGGTACTAAAATGTTTATAGAGTGACTGTAAGTACATTAAGATATGATAGCCTTCTCGCACTGGTAGCTTAGTCTAATTTTTTTGATGCAATAGGGGCGCTACCCAAAAATAAAGATTTTTAGCGTGACGCTCGGCGTTTTCCTCATTTTCTTTAAAATCCATCACACAATCATCGCGAAACTTTGAACACCTATGTAGAATTATATTCTCTACCAGAGTTGTTCCTAGGTATTTTTCAAATTTCCTCATATTTCGGAATATACTCTATATTTTGGGTATTTTCCTCTAAATCTAGAATAAATCCTTAAATATGGGGAACATTGAAAAATATATTCTAACAGCTCTTGTAGCTTATTTGATTCTCTACAAGAATTATTCCGATGTGTATTTCAAGTTTCTCCATATTTAGGGGTTTATTTCATATTTGGGGATTTTTTGTTATATTTTGGGGATAATTTATTATTGGAAGGAGCAAACATATGTAGAGTGGTTTCCATGTAATGTGTTTGTTTGTTCATGGTTTAATGGTGATATTTTTTGCAGGTGTGTGTCGACTGTTTGACGGCAGGATGGAACCATCTGCGAGGAAGAGAGCACGGATCGACTGTATCATCCACTGCTCTGATGATGACAGCGATGCTCTGGTGTCACCACAGGATTTGGACTCCTGGAACACATTGCTCAGGGCTGCAGAAATCAGGCAGCATGATCCAGTCCTGGAAGCAGCCAAGGGCCTTGAAGAAGGAGGAATACCACACATACATTATCACCGTAAATGTCGTAGTCTCTTTACAATGAAGAAGTCACTGGATTCTATCCTTGCCAAGGGTGTCAAGATAGAATCAGCAAGCGTCGACCCCAGGAGGAGGGCATCAAGGGATGCCCCTAGTACTAGCAGGGTGTATGCCAAAGTATGTATCTTCTGCGAGAAGTCAAGCAAGTACATAAAAACAACAAAGACAAGGGAGCCACTCATACAGTGTGTTGAGCTACGAGCAGATGAGAAGATTCGCAGAGAAGCAATAAGGAAACTCAACCAGAGAATCCTTGGTTTAGTTAGCAGAGACCTTGTTGCTGCAGAGGGTCACTACCACAAGTCGTGCTACAAACTCTTCACAAAAGATGATTTCCCAGCGGCCGCCAGGTCGGGTGCAGGTGAAAATCAGGAAGAAAGCGAGGAAGCACGCTACGAAGAGGTTGAGACAGAAGCCCTCGAGGAACTCTGCTTGTATATAAGGACCAAATTATTCCCCAACCCAGAGGTACTGCCTATGACAAACCTCACATCTAGGCTTGAGAGATCCATGATGTCCCGTGGTATTATCCAACTGAAACCAGCGACAAAGAAACATGTTCGCCGAAAGATTGAAACCGAGTTTGGAGAATCACTACGCTTTGTCCCAGATGAGAAAGGAAAGCTTCTAATCTATCCACGCAGCCTCTCAATGGACGACCTTGCCCGGCAAGCACACAAAATGGCAAAAGACCTGCAAGAAGCAAGAGCAGCTAACTCTGAAGATGTCTTAACCAAAGCAGGAATGCAGCTGAGGAATGAGATCAATAAACAAGATGTGAGTCAGCCATGGCCTCCCGATACAGATCAGAATGTCATTCCTGCAGCAGTCACTCAATTCCTGCACACCCTGCTGACAGGAGAGTGTGAGTGTGAAACTCCCTCTGAAAGAGCTCAACGTCTTGCCACTTCCTTTGGCAGTGACTTGGTCTTTGCTGTTACCAGTGGCAAGACAAAACCACCCAAGCACGTACTGCTGACCAATGCTGTAAAGTCTTTGACAGGAAACACAGAACTGATCCGAACTCTGAATCGTCTTGGTCACTGTGTGTCTTACTCAATGTTTGAGGAGATCGATACAGCCCTTTGTATCCAGAAGCTGGAATGCTCAAAGGATGACATTCCACTGCCAGCAAACATCTACCCTGGTGTGTTCACAACCCTGGCCTGGGATAACATTGACCGACTTGAAGAGACCCTAAGTGGAGCAGGTACTTCTCATAGAGTCAAGGAGGCTATCTTAAAGGCTGACAGGAACCTATTTGGCCAGATGATCCTTGTTGCCGAGAACAGAAAGCTCAAAATGAGTGATGTCTTGGCTCATCCCCTGGGGCCTTTGCCTTGGGCACTTGCCAGCGGTGATGGGTCTCTCCGCAAGACCAACAAGGCTGCCCTCGCAAAGGAGTTAGAGAGGAATGTTTCTCCTGCAGAAGTGATACCCGAGCCCTCTGCTACCATAATTGATGGGATGAGCCTGGTCCACAAACTGAAGGGAAACGACAAAACTTTTTCACAGCTTGCAGGTACAGCACTGAGTCACGCTGTTCATGAAGGTGCTAAGAGCAGGCGCATTGATGTTGTGTTTGATATCTACAAGGAGACATCCATCAAGGATGCAGAACGAGCCAAAAGAAGTGCAGGCACAGGAATTCATTTCAAGAACATTCAACCTGGGCACAACATCCAGCAGTGGAGAAAGTTACTCGGTAGTTCCTCCAACAAGGCAAGTCTTATCAAGTTCTTGGTAGAAGAATGGAAGGCACCACAGCACAGGGAGAAGCTCAAGGACAAGGAGCTGTATGTCACATGTGAGCAGCGCTGCTTCAAGATCACCAAAGAGCAGTGGGAAGAGGCTCCTGAGCTTAAGTCAACTCAAGAAGAAGCAGACACACGCCTTCTTCTCCATGCACTTCATGCAGCAGAATCTGGGAACAAGTCTGTCATCATCACTGCAGAAGATACAGACGTCATGGTGTTGTGTCTTGGCATGTGCCACAAGATCCCATCCCATCTGTTCCAGAAGTGCGGGACGAAGAACCGGACAAGATTCCTGGATATCACCACACTGAGCCGCACACTGGGAGGCAGCGTGTGTGATTCATTGATTGGTATGCATGCCTTTACAGGCTGTGATACCGTCAGTGCATTCGCTGGCCGAGGGAAGATGACGACACTCAAGCAGGTGAAGATGGACAAGACATACCAGCATGCTTTTCACGAACTTGGACGCTCATGGGAAGTGTCTCCTGAACTCTTTGAGAAGCTACAGGAAATCACCTGCCACATGTACCTACCATCTACCCACACAACTAAGGTAAACAAGCTTCGGTATGAGCTGTTCTGTGCAAGACGTGGAGAGGTAGAGTCAAGTCAACTCCCTCCTTGTGAGGACTGCCTCTTCATGCATGCACTGCGTGCAAACTACCAGGCTGCGATCTGGAGGAGAAGTCTTCAGAGCCAGCCATTTGTTGCGAACCCAACAGACTGCGGTTGGATGACAGATGAGGACGGTAAGCTTGCCGTCAACTGGATGCGAGGCTCACCAGCACCAGATGCTGTTATGCAGCTACTGTCTTGCAAGTGTGTGCGGTCATGCGAACTCCCTAAGTGTACTTGCCTCAGCAATGGTCTAAAATGCACGGACATGTGCAGGTTACAGACATGTCAGAACAAGGCTATTGAAGAAGAGCCGGTGGCACAACAGTCAGATTCCGAGTCTGACGTAGATGATATTTAGGAGTAGTAATTTGCCATAATAGTATGTACAAGCCCATGGCATGCTTAGTGTGTATTTACAGGACTTGTATTAAATGTGACAATTACTATATGCATTTTGTTGACATTTAGGCATTCCTGTCCCCAAATTTGACATTTTAAAAAATTTCGGAATTTTCGGTAGGGTATGTCTATTCAAGAAGTGATAACGACCATTAAGCTACCAATGTGCAAGGGCTATCATATCAAAACATAAACTAGAGACATGTAGCAAGCTAAAAACACCTAAGAGAATTAGTCACCCCGGGTGGTACCGATATCCCAAAATTCGGGTCTTGGCTCATGGACTACATCCTCTATGTGTAACACCAGTATCAACTACGTACTGCCATTCTGTCTGGCGATTTGTCTCTGTTTTTTTTGTTTTTTTAATTAATAATCTGTCTAATACCACTACCTATTTTCCCGGCTCGATAGGCTACTGTCGTAGTTTATCATTATATGACTACAATTAGTTATTGAATTTCTTTCTACTACACTTCAATATCTGTCAGACATTACTAATATTAAAAGACGTACGCAAATAAGTCGTGAACTTACCTTATCTATAAATAACTTCAAGAAAGTTAGGGTTATTGAAATAACTTTACAGATTCAGTACTGCACACACACACACACATACACACACACACACACACACACACACACACAAACACACACACACTCATACACACACACACACACACACACACTCACATCCACATGCACTCTCTCAGACATGAACAAGCCCCCCCCCCCCCCCCAACCCCAGACAATGACATGAACAAGCGCAACCTCCCACACAGACACTGACACGAACAGGGACAACTCTGCACACACTCACTGACACGAACAAGCACCTCCCTCCCCCCCCCCACCCCACACTCACATAAACAAACACAACCCCACACTCACATAAACAAACACAACCCCACACTCACATAAACAAACGCAACCCCACACTCACATAAACAAACACAACCCCACACTCACATAAACAAACACAACCCCATACTCACATAAACAAACACAACCCCACACTCACATAAACAAACGCAACCCCACACTCACATAAACAAACGCAACCCCACACTCACATAAACAAACACAACCCCACACTCACATAAACAAACGCAACCCCACACTCACATAAAACACAACCCCACACTCACATAAAAAACACAACCCCACACTCACATAAAAAAACACAACCCCACACTCACATAAACAAACACAACCCCACACTCACATAAACAAACACAACCCCACACTCACATAAACAAACACAACCCCACACTCACATAAACAAACACAACCCCACACTCACATAAACAAACACAACCCCACACTCACATAAAAACACAACCCCACACTCACATAAACAAACACAACCCCCACACTCACATAAACAAACACAACCCCACACTCACATAAACAAACACAACCCCACACTCACATAAACAAACACAACCCCACACTCACATAAACAAACACACACTCACATAAACAAACACACACACTCACATAACAACAACACAACCCACACTCACATAAACAAACACAACCCCACACTCACATAAACAACACAACCCCACACTCACATAACAAAACACAACCCCACACTCACATAAACAAACCAACCCCATCCCACACTCACATAAACAAACACAACCCCACACTCACATAAACAAACGCAACCCCACACTCACATAAACAAACGCAACCCCACACTCACATAAACAAACGCAACCCCACACTCACATAAACAAACGCAACCCCACACTCACATAAACAAACACAACCCCACACTCACATAAACAAACACAACCCCACACTCACATAAACAAATGCAACCCCACACTCACATAAACAAACACAACCCCACACTCACATAAACAAACACAACCCCACACTCACATAAACAAACGCAACCCCACACTCACATAAACAAACGCAACCCCACACTCACATAAACAAACACAACCCCACACTCACATAAACAAACACAACCCCACACTCACATAAACAAATGCAACCCCACACTCACATAAACAAACACAACCCCACACTCACATAAACAAACACAACCCCACACTCACATAAACAAACGCAACCCCACACTCACATAAACAAACATAACCCCACACTGACATAAACAAACACAACCCCACACTCACATAAACAAACACAACCCCACACTCACATAAACAAACACAACCCCACACTCACATAAACAAACGCAACCCCACACTCACATAAACAAACACAACCCCACACTCACAAACAAACACAACCCCACACTCACATAAACAAACACAACCCCACACTCACATAAACAAACGCAACCCCACACTCACATAAACAAACACAACCCCACACTCACATAAACAAACGCAACCCCACACTCACATAAACAAACACAACCCCACACTCACATAAACAAACACAACCCCACACTCACATAAACAAACACAACCCCACACTCACATAAACAAACACAACCCCACACTCACATAAACAAACACAACCCCACACTCACATAAACAAACACAACCCCACACTCGCTCACATACATTATATGCCGATTGGATATTCTATTGTCTCTTGGCTTGTCGCTCCCAGACAAATGCAGACCAGACTCGCAACCGTTAATTTATGGTGGAAGCTAAATATTGAAGACGGAGAGATAGGGAATTGGACAACACATTATACAGCTGCTTACAAACCTATTGCTTTAAGGGGGTAATGCTTGATGTTTGGGCTATGTATTTATTTATATATATATATTTGTGAGTTTCCTAGCTAGACCTATACCAAGGTTAATAAAATACCCACTAGACCCTCTTTCAAGATAAATGTGTACATTTTTCGGTAAAAAAATATCACGGACGAAGGCCGGTTCCTTGGGAAATTACAGACTCGCTATCGCTCGCCAGGAAAGAATCGACACCTAAATGGCCCGAAAGGTGTAAATATTGACAAAGAAATAGGGCGATAGGTCTCAAAATCGCCAAACTAATGGAAAGAACGTCTTAAAACCTCAAAACTAATATGCTAAACATGAGGGTGAAGGTGGTCCATAAAAAGCGAGTACTACGCCTTTAACTCGCCTCGTCTCCTAGATGTCTTAAGGGGAGATTTCCACTTAAGGGATTTTTTTTCTTTACCCCCTTCTCCCTCATGTTAAGCCCCATTGCTTTTGAGATTTTAAGACGTTCGCCCCATTAGTTTGGCAATTTTAAGAACTTTCACCCAATTTATGTCACTTTTAAGATCTTTCGTCCCATTTAGGTGTCGGTTTTTTCCTGGCGAGCGATAGCGAGCCTGCAATTTAAGAGGAATCGGCCTTCGGCCGGGACATTTTTCTACCGAAAAATGTACAAATTTATCTTGAAAGGGGGTCAAGGGGTGTAATTTCAAGCTTGATGGAAGTCTAGGAAACGCACTAAAAACCTCCCCTTAACAGAGCGTTCTGTTTGCTTTATGCAGCGTCTGCCTTTTGTTCGGTGCCATTTCATTAGTAAATTAAGCCGGTATCACACGAGCACTGTTTCACTCAACATTTATCCTTAAACACTGGTCTGGCAGCTTATTAGGTCAACATTGAATAGTTTGTTGTTACCTAAATTCATCTATTATCAGGGTAGTTTCCGATACCAGTACAAAATAGTCCAGAAATGTTGCCCGAAAAATGTTGATCATCGGATGTTGACTATAAAATCTCTCGTGTGATACCGGCTTTAGTGGATGGTTGGGTCTCGTTGTTATATTAGAACCCACGTGTTTCATGGTCGATGGGTTGGTGGAAGAAAGTAGACCATTAGTTTGTTGATTGGTTTAAGGGGGGGATTGGGCCGGTTTTCTGGACCCCTTTCTCCCTCATGTTTAGCCCCATTAGTTTTCAGATGTTAAGATGTTTGCCCCAGTAGTTAGTCGATTTTAAGACCTTTCGCCCCATTTCTTCGTCAATATTTAGACCTTTCGTGCTATTTAGGTGTCGATTTTTTTCCCTGGCGAACGATAGTGAGCCTGTAATGTTGGAAGAACCGGCCTTTGGCCGGGACATATTTTCTACCGAAAAATGTACAAATAATCTAGAAGGGGGATCTAATGGATGTTTTTTTTTTAAATTGATGGAGGTCTAGGGAGGAAACTAAACAAATAATGAATACATGCTAAACTCGCCCAAAAAGTGAACCATCCCCCCTTAACTTCCAATGCTCCCTAACGTAGTTGGTTACTCATGTTTTCTAGGTCCTACTAAATTGGTTCGTGTACAGTGGCGCTAATAAGTTATGTCTCCGCTGTCATTACGTTTGGCTCGCTCTATGCTGTATTAATGTTTGGCTCGCTGTGCTGTATTAATGTCTGTCAGATGTTGAATAGGGTGGGTAAGTGTAGGAACATGCTTGTATATCTCACTCGAAATGAATAAATCAAGTTTTAGACATTGCTGATATCAATTATTGATCGAAATATACTTGGTGCCAAGACATCACTTATCATGCCGACTGTACTTTACATTAACGTTAACCATGAATGTAGTAATATGTCTTACTCATCGATCATCTGCATGTAGCTAAAATATAATTGTTGATCTGGGTGTGGTGTCCCGAGTTCGAATCCCGGGAGGACCATATGCTTTCATTAGTTTATTCAAGTGCATTGGGGTTTGTAATTAATGATTAATGTTAAGAACGGGGTGTTACTTAATTGCATGCCTGTTTGTTAGTGTGTTTGTGTGTAGGATTGTGTAAAAATTATATGTGTACCCGATAGCGAAGCTAGTAATAACAATTATGCCAGATCAACTTCAGCCATTAAATCTTGTTATTTAAGGGGAGACTGGCCGTTTGTTTGGTCTATTAATTCATTTATTCATATATTTTTTTAGTTTCCTTCCTAGACCTCCATCAAGCTTAGAAAAACACCCCTTAGATCCCCCCCCCCCCCCCTTCAAGATAAATTTGTAAATTTTTCGGTAGAAATTTGTCCCGGTCGAAGGACGGTTCCTCTTAAAATTGCAGGCTCGCTGTCGCTCGCCAGGAAATAATCGACACCTAAATGGCACGAAAGGTCTTAAAATTGACAACGAAATGGGGCGAAAGGTGTTAAAATCGCCAAACTAATGGGCCGAAGGTCTTATAATCTCAAAACTAGGGGGGCTAAACATTAGGGAGAAGGGGGTCCAGAAAAACGGTCTGCCTCCCCTTAACACGTGTTGAGTTAATGAGTTGAGAGTCTACCTATTGGGTCCTGCGCTTATGGGGAGATTTCCATTTGAGGGATATTTTTCTGAACCCTTTCTCTCTCATGTTTAGCCCCATTGTTTTTGAGATTTTAAGACGTTCGCCCCATTAGTTTGGCGATTTTAAGATGCTTTTCCTCATTTATGTACATTTTAAAACCTTCCGTGCCATTTAGGTGTCGATTTTTTCCTGCTCGCTGCAATCTAAGAGAAACGGGCCTTGGGCCGGGACATTTGTCTACCGAAAAATGTACACATTTATCTTGAAAGGGGGTCTAGGGGGTGTAAATATAAGCTTGATGGAGGTCTAGGAAACAATTTAAAAACCTCCTCTTAAAGCGTTAATATAGTAGAAATACTTTGTTTATTGTATCCTGTAGTTTATACCGTGTTGATTAAATAGATCTGAGAAACTTTGGCTACTGAAGGCTGTAGTTTAAAGTGTGTCGCGATAATATAGTCGCAAGAGCTAGATTCACCTGGCTCCTCACAAAACGCTGCAATATATTAGCTGTTCGGTGTTTTTCACTTCCCCCGGAGTTGCAGGTGTTTCCCCAAGGTCTCTGGTGTAACAAGAGCCGCCCCTGTGCCTATTTTATACACCACACACACACATAATTATGCATACACACACACACACACACATAACCACACACCTCACACACACACATACTGTACATACACACACACACACACACCTCACACACACACACACCTCACACACACACCACACACCTCACACACACACACCTCACACACACACACACACACACACACACACACACACACACACACACACACACACGAACTTGGCTCCCCGGCAACACCAACGCCACCATGGACCAGACTTTAGCAAGGAAGCTCTTCTGTCAAACGTATGCAATCATAGTAACCGAGAAGTGGGCGAGGTTTATACAGACATATTCAGATATTCACTTGCGATATATACAGCCAATTTGAGAGGTTCGTCTATTACTACCACTCCTCGACAATTGTTTGTCCATTGCATTAGCAGCTTGGAGACAATTATAGAATGATTATATTTACATATGAGGAGAATGTGCACTTTCTTGATAACAAATCGCGTTTACCATTCCCAGATTCATTAGTGAAATGACAATATAGTGTTGCTTTTCATATGTTATTTATGTTACCAATAACTTAACTGTGAGTCTGGACGTACTGATTGGTAATTGAAAATCATTGAATTGTATCAATATATTTTGTTATCAAATTATAACAACTTAATTTTTACTTGCGTCGTAAACGACGGTCCGTTGACTGATACAGGTTTGGTGTTGATTTTGGAGATGTAGCTGATTGGGGAAAGCCAATTTGAATTTTGTCAGCATATATAGACATAAAACGCCCAAATTTAGTAAGTCTATAGAGACAATTCTTATAAAGGTTCCTAACCATATTCTGATAAGTAAGAGCACTACATGCCCTGGCCAGAACATCAAGATTATAGTCGCTGGTCTTTTACTGTCTTTCGTATAATATTCTAATGATCTCCGGGAATTGACTACTTGGGGAATTTTAATTATGAGTAAGATTAAGCTGTAGATATCGGTAATTATGAGTAAGATTAAGCTGTAGATATCGGTAATTATGAGTAAGATTAAGCTGTAGATATCGGTAATTATGAGTAAGATTAAGCTGTAGATATCGGTAATTATGAGTAAGATTAAGCTGTAGATATCGGTAATTATGAGTAAGATTAAGCTGTAGATATCGGTAATTATGAGTAAGATTAAGCTGTAGATATCGGTAATTATGAGTAAGATTAAGCTGTATATATCGGTAATTATTCTACCGACAAGTATTTCTACACAGTTTTCATCCGTCTCACACCCGTGTATTTAGTATTTCCTGTAAATATCGATGTTTGCAGCTTGAAGGTCCTTATAGGTCACAAGTGGCCAATTGACCACTTGCGAGTTTCATTCTATAAGGAAGTTCGGCCTGTAAACATCGATATTCAACACAAATACAGTAATTATGTAGGTTTCTGATGGATAAATAGTATGTTTAATTTGGTTTTCTGTATTTATAAAAATTACTAAAACCGTATTATAGCTGGTTATTCTGCTAAATATCGATGTCTACAGCTCCAACTTCCTTATAGAATGAAACTCGCAAGTGGTCAATTGTCCCGCCACACCAGGTGGATGGGAACTACAGCGTGACGAGGCACTGAGGATATGGTCGCCGATATCAATTTAATCTCCACTTTGAATGTCATGGTGAAACGCAATTATCTTTGGCAAAATACGTGTTTTTTTCGTAACTGTCAGTGATGTTCATAATACTTCTCTGAACATTATTAACCACTTCTATACCGGCGACGTTTTTTTAATATTTTGTTTAGATATCTTTAGATGGTGTTGTGCAGTTTAAAAAGGATGTGTGGTATCACAAAATGGTTAAGTTCGAAGCCATTTAATTGCTAGAGGCCCTTTTGAAACAGAAAGAAATCGTCCAATAGAAGCCGAATTATAGTTAATAAAAAGACGCAGGCTGTACAATGGGGTTAATAAAGGGAGGCACAAGGCTTGTACAGTCGGGGAATATGTTGACATTCTATCTTCGGAGCAGAGTACCATTGTAAATAAACTAATGCCAGCATACGAAACAACTTAAAGCCTTCTGCAAAATAACAAAAGCTTATTGAAATACATATAATTCAATCTTGTGTACCCTTTTGTGTGTATCCATTACCTCTTGGTGTATTGCTAGCAGTCTATATATCTGTGTGTGTGTGTGTGTGTGCGTGTGTTATATGCTTATCATTATCATATATATATAGTTAGGTCTGCATGCATCATATTACCATTGCTCTCAGACGGTCCATAGCTCTCATGAATTATATGCGCTCTTAATATATTGCCATACGAATATAAAGCAACCCCAACCCAGTAACGCCAAAGCTTGCAACTCGAGTCAACTGTAACTCCCTGACCTTAGGGCAGATACAAGTGACGCAACAGGAAGGCATTAAGGGGGTAGTGCTTGGTTTTTGGTATATTTATTTATTATAATTATATGTTTTAGTTTCCTCGCTAGACCTCCATCAAGCTTAAAATAACACTCCCTAGACCCCCTTTCAAGATAAATGTGTACATTTTTCGGTAGAAAAATTTCCTGGCCAATGGCCGGTTCCTTCTAAAAATTACAGGCCCGCTATCGCTCACCAGGAAAAAAATAGACGCCTAATTGGCACGAAAGTCTATATATTGACAAAGAAATGGGGCTAAAACTCTTAAAATCGACAAACTAATGGAACGAACGTCTTAAAATCTCAAACTAATTATGCTAAATGGTCCAGAAAAAGCGACCACCTCCCCCTTAACAGTGGCATCATCACAATGTTTAACACTTTCTATTCTCAAATAGTACCTAAATATGCTCTTCTATGACATTAGTTTGTCTGTCTACGGTAACAAAGCACCTATTGAATTATATGGGAATATATAGAATACTATTAACCACTGTCACCTGTCAATATCATAAATTAATGTTTATACGAGCTTGTTTACTTGATGTGATATTTACATCCCTATATTTTATGGACTGGGATTTACAGCCTGGAGAGTTAAAAGTGGGGAGAGGTGCAGGCGAGAGAGTATGCCAGAGGTAGCGAGGAAGTGGGCATTTATAGTTTACAGGGAAATAAAGGTGTGTGTGTGTGTATGTGTATGTGTGTGTGTCTGTGTGTTTGTGTGTGTGTGTGTGTGTGTGTGTGTGTGTGTGTGTGTGTGAAGAGAGTGAGAGTGCTATAAATTGCTAGTTAAGGAGTACTGATGTGAGAGTACAATGAGAGTACAATGGAGTACAAAGGAAAACAAGCATCAACAGGTCACAGAGCTATCGGTACTTACGAGGCTGCTTCTAACTAAACTACCTAGCCAAGATATATATACACATACACCTATCCTAACTGATCCAAAAATAAGGAAACGATAGATACAATGTGGTGCTTGCCTGTTGTAAACTCATTTTACCTGGGCTTAAGAGCGATATATTTATCTAAGCGATTCTTGATAGAACATTACTACATGCAATGACATTACTAGGTAGTGCGTTCCATAAGTTGAAAAAGAAATACTGGGCCTCATGTGAGTGAAAAGACTTTACAAATATCTTACAATCATAATTCTAGTGTAATATGAATGATCAATCGTGAGGTTTTTGTCATCATCCACCTTGATTAGTTCAAACACTAGAATTAGGTGCCCTCTTAGCCTGCGCCGGTATTATGTATTATGTACCGGTATTATGTTTAATTTGATTTACTTGTATGTGGACTACACACGTTTTATTGCTTTAACTTGTATTTCTGCCTAGCATGTTTTTCTGCCTAATATCGATGTCCACAGCTTGAGCTGCCCGAAGCTCGCAAGTGGTCATTTAACTTGAACACCAAGCTTGTCATGCTAGCCAACCTAATTAAGAATTTAAGCATTCCATCAAGTACTGAAGGTTCAAATTGCCAAAACTAAATTATTCAATAATGTTTATTTCCTGTAGATAACTACCAAATTTATGATAACCAAGGGGAAGCAGAATATCATTCACCATTCGTTATATATTTACTGATTGTCTGATATATAATTACTTTATATCACAAAATGGAGATGAAATTCATTTGTCAGTGGATGTTTAAATTTGTGTACAATCAAGTAAATTGCCTGTTTCGTTCAAATCTATCTATAAGGGACTAACTGAAGTATATAAGCTGGTGTGAGAGGTTTTGCAGTATTTATCATGAAGGTGTGATGGAGAGAACACGATAATATTAATGTATTTATTCACATATTATGCGAGGAATTTTTAATGGGACCTTCCTTAGTAATTATCCACATAATATGGTATTGCATTATATATCGAGTAATTTACTGGTACAGAAAACCGAGTATAATATGCTTACATTGTGTGCCCCTTTCCCATACGCAAGCAGAAACACACACCCACGCAGTTTACATATCCACACGTACACACACTAACATACATAACCCTTTGAGTACCAGCGACGTGTGTTATATTATAGTCTAGCTATATTTAGATGATACAATGCAGCTTAGGAAGGATCTGTGACAGTTAAAAGGGTCGGTTGAGATAGTTTGAAGCCTTAATATTGCTATAGATCCTTCCTAAGCTGTATAAAATCGTCTAATAGTTGCCAGAATAGGATAGGAAGGGCGTCCCTGGTACTGAATGGGATAATAAACACACAACACACAAGCTAGAGCAAACGAACACATACACATACATGCTGTACAATAATACACACACAGTCACAATCACTAGAACCAATGCAGGAACATACACACGCACACCTGTTAACATAACCGGTCTACAGCCAATAAATCAGGGAGCCATGGGGGGTTATCTGACAACCGGAAGTTACCCCCACACCCACACCGTTTTCCAGTGCTTTACAGGGGGGGGGGGGGAGAAAGGGGGGGGGAGAAAGGGGGTATCCATATAACCCTTTTGGCATGTTGGCACCTTTTGTTTAATTTATTTCGGCTGTCATTAGACGATATAATTTAGCTTAAAAGAGTCCCAAGAGGTTAAGCTTGATGGAGGTCTAGGGTAGGAATATATAGGAATAATTAAAAGATGCATAAATGAGCAAAGCAATACGCCCATCCTCCCTTAAAAGCCCTCAAACATTTTCTACCTAAAGTCTAGTTCCTGATGCCAATGTAAAAAAGCCCCGACATATTGCGAGAACGAACTTGCCCTTAGAAAATTGCCGAATAAACAGTCGTGTGACATCGTCTTCAGTTAGATTGTCAAGAAGAAGATGGAGTAAATAAATAAATATGTAAATAAACAGATGAGCACGGCCGCCAAACATTCCCGGTAAAATAGACAGTGTTCTATACTTCTACAGATAAAAATGTCTTATGTTAAATTACAGAAATGGAAAGCTAAAGATAATTGATCTATGCTATTGCTAACGTATATTGCTCGAGGCTAACAACGGAGAGCTAGAGATCTGTTAATGGGAAGATACAAAAATGTCGACTGTTGATGGGATGATGACCATGGAAAGTTGAATAGGGCTAATAACCCCTTCTGTACCGGTGACATCCTGGTCACTATATTCTGCTAACCATTAACCCCTTCTGTACTGGCGACGTCTTTTTCATTTTTACTTGCTATATTGAGACGATTTTGTGCAGCTTAAGAAGGATCTGTGGTAGTAAAAAGGGTTAAGTGCGATAGTTAGAGGCCTGTTAATTGCTGGAGGTCCTTTTAAAACTGCATAAAATCGTCCAATAGTAGCCAGAATAAGGATAAAGGACATAGCCGGTAATGAAGGGGTTAAATGGTGTTCTTCACCTCAAGAAGGATGCCAACCAATTAAAAGGCTACAAACTATCTCAATTAACCCTCTTAGATACTTTATATCCTTCCTAAGCTTCACAAAATAATCTGAAATCAGCTGAAATCAGAACGAAAATACGTCACCGGTACCAAAGGGGTTAACGACACTCGGTTAACGGTACTTTAGGGATCTGTTAATGGGAGGTAAATCGTTTTTTCTAGACCCCCTTCTGCCTCATGTTTAGCCCCTTTTGTTTTGAGAATTTAAGACGTTTGCCCTATTAATTTGTCGATTATAAGAACTTTCGCCTCAGTTCTTTGTCAATAGTAAGACCTTTCGTGCCATATAGGTGTTAAGTTTTTTCTAGCGAGCAATAGTGAGCCTGAGCTTTCAATTTTGAAGGAACTGGCCTTTGGCCGGGACATTTTAATACCGAAAAATGTACAAATTGATCTCAAAGGGGATCTTCATGATTTTTATATCTAAGCTTGATGGAGGCCTAGGGAGGAAACTAAAATTATAAATTAATATATAAATAAATAAACAACACCTATCCCCTTAATGTAAACATTAAAATGTGACGTTGACGATAGATTGTAGAGTGCAGACAAGGGGGAATATTAAGGAACTGTTGAGGGAAACTAGAGGCTAGGACTGGTATTGTGAGACTGGATGGGGAGGTTAATTGGAAGCTACTGTATTGTTGACTCCTTCATAGTTTACCATGGCGGATACTACCATTATATTCTGGCGGCAATTAGTCGATTTTATACAGTTTAGATGGGACCTGTAGGAGTTAAATGGATTACTGATTTAGATTTTACCCACTTGATAACTAGAGGCCCTTCCTAAGCTGTATAAATAGCGCCATTTTACTGAAAGGGGTCCAATGGGGGAATTAATAAAAATAGATTTAAAGAGAAACCAGGCTTCGGCCGGTACAAGTTTATCTCGAAGGGGGGTCTTGGGGATATTTGTTAATGTTTGATGGATGTCTTGGGAGGAAACTAAGGAAATTAAGGAAAATATTGAATAAGTAAATAAATCGACCACAAAATAAAGCCTTCCCACCTTATACAGACACATCTCCATCCTCCCGTTACCAGATCCATAGCTTCCCGTTAACAGATCCATAGCTTCCCGTTAACCATAGTTCCCCGTTAAAGGGGCAGTACTCGCTTTTTCTGGATCCCCTTCTCCCTCATGTTTAGCACATTAGTTGTAAGGCGTTCGTTCCGTTATTTTGGCGATTTTGTTCGTCAATATTAAGACCTTTCCTGTCCTTTAGCTGTCAATTTTTTCCGTGCGAGCGTAAGCGAGCCTCTAATTTTAGACGTATCCGGGAAATTTGTCTACCGAAAAATGTACAAATTTATCTTGAAAGGTGTTTTTCTAAGCTTGGTGGAGGTCTAGCGAGGAAACTCAAACATAAATTAATAAATGAATATATAGACCAAAAACCAAGATCTAGCTACCCCCTTAGCATGCGTCTCCACCACAGTTCCATTCTCTGTGTTCCAGGACCGTGAAGCGTCTGCGGGGAGAGAGAGAGAGAGAGAGAGAGAGAGAGAGAGAGAGAGAGTGAGTGAGTGTGGGGGCCCTTTTTTCTTCTCTTTTATTATTAGTTTTCCGCGATTCCATCCAGAGAGAGAGAGGGGGGGGGGGGGGGGCATTTTTGTTTCTTTTATTATTAGTTTTCCGCGGTTCCATCCAGAGAGAGAAAGAGAGAGAGGGGGGAAGTGATTTTTTCCTTTCTTTTATTATTAGTTTTCCGCGTTTCCATCCAGAGAGAGAGAGAAGGGGGGGGTGGGTGGGGGGCATTTTATTTTATTTTAGTATGTGTTTTCCGCGGTTCCATCCAGAGAGAGAGAGGGGGGGGGGGAGGGGGGGGGCCTTCTTCCTTTCTTTTATTATTAGTTTTCCGCGGTTCCATCCACAGAGACAAAGAGAGAAAGGGGGGGGGACTTTTTTCCTTTCTTTTATTATTAGTTTTCCGCGGTTCCATCTAGAGAGAGAGAGGGGGGGGGGGTCTTCTTTCCTTTCTTTTATTATTAGTTTTCCGCGTTTCCATCCAGAGAGAGAGGGGGGGGGGGGGGGGCTTTTTTCCCTTCCCTCCGACAACTGTGAAAGCTGGATGATTACCCTTAGTGACGGAATAATTTATGGCTGTATATTTCTATTACTTGGTGTGTTTATTGGTTTATGTGTTTATTATGTTTATGTACGATACCTGCTTCCACTTACCTCCTCTAGACTCATTTTACCCCATTGTGCGTCGTGATATTTTATTATTGTATTATTAACTGTGTTGGTGGTGTAATGGTTTAGGTGTTTATGTTCTGGCTGTGGTGTCCCGAGTTCGAATCCCGGGAGGACCATATGCTTTCATTAGTTTAATCAAGTACATTGGGGTTTGTAATTGATGATTAATGTTAAGAACGGGGTGTTACTTATTATACTATAGTTACCGTCATTAGCGTACGATGAACCCTTTCTGTACCGGCGATGTCTTTTTAACTTTACCCTGGCTACTATTAGACGAGTATATTCAGTATAAAATGGGCCTCCAACAATAACAGGCTTCGATTGATCTCTTTTAACCCCTTTTACTACCACAGATCCTTCTTAAACTGCATAAAATCCTATAAATATATCTAGAAACTAAATCCTGTATCTTTAGCACGAAGTTTTTCTTTGGGTTTGACTATTTTTATCCTAGCTTTTAAAAAATAGTTCATAGGAAAACACGTTATAAATATTAGCTCTGGTAGTTATGCACAATTATAATGTACACCGTATATTATTTATTAATGTCATTGGTATTTTGGTACCGTTTGTATTACTAGCGCCTCAAGTTGTTTTCTTTCTGCCTTTCAGTGATAGTATTTACGTTTCCTGCTATATATCTCATTAAACGCATTTCACAAGATATATAGCACAAGCATGTTCACCTTGTATCAGCTGCTGGAAATGCACCATGGTTCTCAATGCCTGGTATAGAACATGGAGGACTGTATAAATGTACCGTAAATCTCACGAAATACGGGTTCTGCAAGATTCTGGAATTCCGCGGCATCTAGCGAGCGCGTCTGGACTTGTTAAGGAGATGCTGTTTCTGGCGATTCCAAAATTTTACCTTGGAATAACGTTCCCTTTTATCCCTCTGGCGCTTCCCTGGCTGAAACAAATGCTCGGAGCACAGGAAATCGGGTTATTTATGGACCGCGTAGGGTTATTCATACGCTCGTAATTCCCCCCGCCTTAATTTTACGATGTGTAATTGTCACTTGGCACCTGCGCACTGCCGCCGCCAAGTCCCGCCCTCTTACGCCGGCCAGCCAATCAGAGCGCGCCACTCCCAAGGCTTCGTGATCAATAGATTTTTCGCTCTGCAGATGAGAAAAAGAAAGAAAAAAGAGGGGAGGAAAGAGAGCGAGAGGGGGAGGAGAGAAAGGTTTTAGAAATAACAAAATCATCTATTTTTGACCAATTTTGTAGGAGCGATGTTTTCCCCTGATGAAAACCTGCGGACAAACATTCAGAGGCATATGCGGATTCGGATTAAGGCGGATTACACAAACGCTTTTTCTGGCAACCTCTCTCGCCATCTCTGGTAGGCAGGTTCTAAATTGAAATGTTACATGAATTTAGCTAATCTATGATAATCTATCTTTAGTCTAATTGCCGATATCAATTTTATAGAGCCTCCTAAACGTTGCCATTATTAAGATGTTGTTCGAAATTAGCCAGAAAAGCAATCGTGTGACTCCGCCTATAAAACTGGACCCTTGCAACATTTCGCACGTCTATTTAATTTATTTTATGTTTATATTTTTTGTATTTATGTATTATTATCACTATTATTATATTATTATATTTATTTATTATTATTACTATTATTGTATTTTACGGCAACAAGACCTCAGGTATATAATTGTAGTTTGTCGAAATTCTTATAACACTGTGATTTAGAGACCAGGGTTGACGAGAAAAGACACCGGAAACATGAACCCCCCTGAACATGTAGTGGTCAGCGTAACAATGCAGTGGTCAGATGCGTCATAAGATAATAACAACCCGAAATCTACATATTCTTCGCATTTCCTGATGACGATACAAGCTATGGTGCTAAATACGCATACAAGATGTTGAAAAGTCTTGTCGGGCTCATCATATTTTTATTTATTTTTATTTTTAGTATGGATTTGATATTTTATTGATGTTCCTGTTATTATTAGTAGTGGTTGTATTTGTATTATAGGTAGTAGTAGTATAAATATTTCATATTATTCGTATTTCCATACATTAAATATTTAGATATGTAATATTATTTTCATGGGAAGGGATGTTTTTGCTTGAATCTCGCGCTGTTATGAACTCTCAGTGGAGCATCGTTCCGGAACCTGGCCGTAACTGTGTTGTTCTTGTGTGTTTTTGGATGTTTGTGTGTGTGTGTGTGTGTGTGTTTGGATGTATATGTGTGTGTGCGTGTGTGTCTGTGTGTGTGTGTGTGCGGCAACTGGGATGTTGGCATGTATAAATGTGTGAGTAACAAAGAGAGAGAGCGTCTGGGTGTGTGGGCGGTAACTGCGTTGTTGATTATGTGTGTGTTATTGCGAGTGTGTGTGTGTGTGTGTGTGTGTGTGTGTGTGTGCTTGTGTGGCGCCATAGCGTTCGTTCCGGCCCGTTCCTCTCGCCATCTGGTCCATGGGGGGTCTGAGAGAGAGAAACTATTCGTGTGTATATATATATATTATATTATACCATTTTGTATTGAAGTAGGATTCTCCTTTCTTCACTCACTAACATTTCCTAATTTGCAGCACATTATCAGCCTTCTAGACATATTTGTTCCTGAAGCGCCTCTCTCTCTCTCTCTCATATGCTGACCCATTTCACACTTCTTCGTTCTTTATCCTAGAGCTCTTTTACTAATTCAGTCAACTACAATTCTGAAGCTGATGCGTATTTTACGTCAACCCAAATATATATAAAACAAATATATATTAAAATTAAATATCAGTGTTGTTTAATGAGTCATGTCAACCTTGTTTAGTATTAGTTTTGTCTAAATATTATTGTTTTTGTTCTTTGTTTCTCTTACTCTGATACACCTTCTTCAGAACTTTCGTATGCTTCCTCCCTTACTGAGAGTGGATAGCGCCCGCCTTTCAACATGTTCCCGCCCCAGTTCTGTCCAACTCTCGATCCAAAGAGTGCACCGATTTTCCCAGTGTACCTTCCACTCAATAAGCGGACTCTGGAACTCTTTCTCTCAAAATAATTATCTTTCCCTCATCTTGTGACTTAGATTGCTTTAAGCGACGTGTGTCCGGACAGTTGACGTGCCTGAAGTTAATTGGCTCACTATCACTCTTTCATTTAAAAAAAAAAAAAAAAAAAAAATGTGTGTGTGTGTGTGTGGGGGGGGGGGGGGGGGGGGATGTTAGGAGGGGAAGCGGGCACTTGTTACAGTCAGCTATGCCTTTTGTCTCCTTCATACACATAGGGAAAAAACTCCACATTGAAATACAGGTTCTAAGTTAAATAAGAATTCTTCTTATTCAGTAATATGACGTCTTTCATGTTATACTTCTGGTTAACGGAACACGATTTGTTCAGCTTAAGTAGGATCTATATTAACCAAGGGGTAGAGTCAAAATGGAGTTAGTCCTTATTTTAATTTACCCATGCTAAAATTAGATTAATAGAAAACGGATAAGTTAGATTATTCACCGGCTTGAAAATATACTTCTAGTCTGGACTTTGAAATCTATTGGTAGACTACAATTATATAATAACATTGTGATGAAATATATTTTTTCTTTCTAGAATCTATTAGCTATAATCAGGCCAGAAATCTTGATCATTTACCTCGTGTAGCATGAAAAGGGCTAGACCAAACGGGCTGTGAAATCTCCTACCTCGTTCCTGGTTGTCTCTTCCGAAATAGTTGCAATGTCAGCTCGATTTCTCAAGCCTTTTTAGGTTATAAGAGGTTAGAAGCCAATATTTATAGCCAAATCATATAGAATGGAATATATAAAATGGTCTTGTGTAAACTGGGTTCGTAATAACAGCTGCACCAAACTGGAGAGGGATGGCCTAGTGTTGCCAATTTAGGTACTTTCCCGCTAGATTTAGAGGTATTTCCTTCTATCTAGAGACAAATGTTACATCTAGCAACATGAATTATAACGATATTCTGTAGATTTGAGCCATTTTAGAGAAGTATTGTAGAGATTGTGCCGTTATTCTAGCTATCATCGGCATTGATTTACTATCTAGCGGACTTGATGTGGTAACCCTGGCCCGTCACGGCCTATCTCTGTTTACTCCATAGTTTGGGTTCAGGTGTAACGGGACTTTAAGGGGGAAGTAGTAGTCGCTTTTTCTCCCTCATATTATGTCCCATTAGCTTTGAGATTTTAAGACGTTCGTTCCATTAGTTTGGCGATTTTAGACCTTTCGTCCCATTTATGTCAATATGAGGACGTTTTGCGCCATTTGGTGTAATTTGTTTTCCTGGCGAGCGATAGCGCCTGTAGTTTTAAAAGGAATCGGTGTTCGACCTGGATTTTTTTTTACCGAAAAAATAAAATAAAAAAATACCTTGAAAGGTGGTCTAAGGGGTGGGTTTTTTTAAAGCTTGATGGAGGTCTAGCAAGGAAACTAAAAAAATAAATACATATAAATATATATATAAATAGACCAAACAACAAGCACTACCCCCTTAATGCCTGTTCACATACATGATCAGCGTCTAAGTGTTGCTGTCCAGCCCAAGCACGCTAATAATCAGTTTATCAACTTGGTGTGAATCCCCTGTTCGATCATGGGTTTATAGTTTCCAAGATTTTCCCACACCATGCTCAACCACCACAGTACAAATATCAAGGGCATGCAACACTGTACGGTGGTGCTAATAAGTCATGTATCAGCGATCATTACGTTTGGCTTGGTCTGTGCTGTATTAATGTCTGTCAGATGTTGAGTAGGGTGGGTAAGTGTAGGAATGTGTTGGTATATCTCACTCAAAAAATAAGATAACTGATAACAAGTATTGATCAAAACATAATTGGTGCCGAGCAATCACTTATTAGGCCGACTGTACAATCATTGGGAATATTGATGGTGATTTACTTATTTATCATTGAATTAGATGGTTTTGTTACTACCAATATACTCTTATAAGGTATATTTATCATGGGCACGTTAATTACTCTTGCCATACCTTTTTAAGCCCATATAATTAAATCGTAGACACTGGGAAACCGATCGTGTCGACAACCCATTGGAAAATTAGAACACTTCATTCCTTCTCTTGTCAATTGTGCAATTATATTTCCAGCAAGTCGGTAAACTGGTTCACTCAAAATACATATACTTCTAATCCTATGTGTTCCGTTTGTTTAATTAGTTTGTACACACTAGAGCAATAAACAATGTAAGTAGCAGCATATGTGACTTTACGTTTTGTGTTTTTGAGCGAAGTTAGCCTAAGCGAAGGATGCATAATTATATTTGTCTCTGACCGTGTACAATCTACGTTTAAGGGGAGATTTCCACTCGAGGGATATATTTCTGGACCCCTTTCTCCTTCATGTTTAGACCCATTGCTTTTTGAGATTTTAAGACGTTCGCCCCATTAGTTTGGCGATTTTAAGAACTTTCGCCCCATTTATGTCATTATTAAAACCTTTTGTGCCATTGAGGTGTCGATTTTTATCCTGGCAAGCGAAAGTGAGCCTGTAATTTAAGAGGAACCGGCCTTCGGCCGGCAAATTTGTTTACCGAAAAATGTACAAATTTATCTTGAGAGAGGGTCTAGAGGGTGTAATTTTAAGCTTGATGGAGGTCTAGGGAACAAACTAAAAACCCTCCCCTTAACCACGAATCTGAACAGAAGCAAACCCCGGAGGGAAGGTTGCTTTGGGATGTATTGGGTTGTTCGCGTCCTCTAAAAGTAAAACCAAAATATCAAGAGTTAGCCAAATCTGTTTATAATTGTTTTGTGACGTTTGAGCACAAGGAAGCCAAGAAAGACATATTGCTTTGGCAAGTGACGTATAATTTCCGTGTGATCTAAAGGGACAATCAAGCAACTGAATACTAACTAACAGAGAAGGAAATAATATGCGACTGTTTCTCCCTGTTTATCGTGTGATCTGAAGACAAACACCAACAAAACAAAGTAGGGAATAATATACTTGAATCGGTGACTTAATATCATGCAGTGTTCAGTGTTCCGTGTGATCGAAAGGGGAAATCAAACAAGGAGAGTGAACTAATAGCCATTGAGCCTTTCGTTTGAAGCTCGCGCCGTCCATTGGAAATACTTCAAGTCTCTCTCTCTCTCTCTCTCTCTTCCCCCCCCCCCCCCCCCTTTGCCAGTAATGTTTATAGCTCTCAGGAAAGTACTCAATCGACCCCGGCTGAGACGACCAATAGCCAGGCGGGGCGCGGGGAGATGCTGCCGCTGATTGGCCCCGCAGTGACACCGGGCGCCAATGGGGGCGGTCGGCTCTCTCTCTCTCGGGGGTTTTAGCAAATCAATACGGTCGTTCGTCTGCGATCGGAATTTATTGCCGTTTATTTGGCTGCTGTAGGACAAAGCCGCGCCTTATCCTAACACGCCGTGGGCCTCTCTCTATGACGGTGTTCTCGTTCAATATTACCGTTACCGTCGCTTTATCCCCGAGTCACCTTTAAGGGAGCTCACCTCGCTTTTTTTCTCTTTCTCTCCCTCTCTCTTTGGCTTGTATCCATTCGGCCCCATTCAGCCAACTGTTTTAAGACGTTTATCCCCATCCAGGTGTCGATTTTTTCTGGCAAGCGATAGCGAGCCAGCATTGTTTGGAGAAATCCGGCTTCGCCGGAGAAATGTTTCTATCGAAAAACGTACAAATTTAGCTTTCTGTCAAAACAAAACTATTTATATGCTGGCTCGCTACCGCTCGCCAGGAAAATATTGACACCTGGATGGGGGTAAACGTCTTAAAACAGTAGGTTGAATGGGGCCGAATGGATACAAGCCAAAAATAAATGAAAGAAAAAAAGATAAAAAAGCGAGGTGGGCTTGGTATGGAACCCAAGGGTGGTCTTCTTTTACTTCCCCTCGCCTATTTCGTCGCATTAGTTTGGTAATTTTTAAGACATTTCGCCCCATTCAGGTCTCGATGTTTTCCTGGTGAGCGGTAGTGAGCTTGCAAATTGTCAGAAATCGGCCTTCGGACGAGGTCTCCTGTAACATTTTTGTAACGAAACACATATAAAACCAGCTTGAAGCGGGTGGAATGGGGATCTTGTTTTGTTCAATTTAGTTTTAAGAGAAGGATTAGGGAGTTGGTAGGTCTTTGTTGCCTTTGTTTGGCTGGTCTACGACAAAGCACCATCACCTTCCCGTAACACGCCGCGGGCCTCTCGAAGGATACGATGACAGGCTTCTCATCTAGATTTGGTTTGGCTTGATTTGTGTTTATTAGAATTATTAGGTACCTCTAGTAGTTAATGGAAAGGAAACTCTACATACACTACTTAAAAATACGTAATGCCTATGATCAATAATAGTTCAATCAAAACACACCGTCACCCTCTACCATGATCACCAACCATAACTTAAACAGTGAAATTTTAAGAGGGGTGACCTGCTTTTTTATCTTTTTCTGGCTTGTATCCAATCGGCCCCATTCAGCCTACTGTTTTAAAACGTTTATCCCTATCCAGGTGTCGATTTCTTCCTGGCGAGCGATAGCGAGCCAGCATTGTATGAAGAAATCCGGCTTTGCCGGAGAAATTTTTCTATCGGAAAATGTACAAATTTAGCCTGCTGTAAAACAAACATATTACATAATATGCTGGTTCGCTACCGCTTGCCAGGAAAAACGTCGTCACCTGGATGGGATAAACGTCTTAAAACAGTTGGATGATTTGGGCCGAATGGATACAACCTAGAGAGAGAGGGAGAAAGAGAATAAAAAAAAACAAGGTGGGCCCCCTTAAGTACACCATTCAGTTCAGTAATACCGCACTACTAAATGATGAATAATAGTAATATCCCAACAAACAGTGACCAGGAACCACCACCACCTCCATCACCACCACCACCAACAACAACTCCACCAAACCACCACCACCACCATCACCATTACCATTACCAACACCACCACCTCCTCCACCACCACTACTACCACCACCATTACCATCACCAACACCACCACCACCATCACCTACACCACCACTATCACCACCACCACCACCTCCTCCACCACCTCCTCCACCACCACCACCACTACTACCACCACCACCACCACCACCACCACCATTACCATCACCAACACCACCACCACCATCACCTACACCACCACCACTATCACCACCACCACCACCTCCTCCACCACCACCACCACCACCACTACTACCACCACCACCACCACCATTACCATCACCAACACCACCACCACCATCACCTACACCACCACCACTATCACCACCACCACCACCTCCTCCACCACCACCACCATCACCTACACCACCACCACTATCACCACCACCACCACCACCACCTCCTCTCATGTCCAACACACATAACTCTTAATGAACGCACTCTTAGCCCTTTCAACCATATGACGCCAATTTTTGCTATATTTTAACTTCCTCCAGACAGTTTAATATAATTTAGAAGGAATTTGCCCAAGTTATATGCAGTTAATTGTACTAGTTTTGTAATCCTTTCATTCCAAAATGTCCTGTCTAAAACAAGCAAAACTGTCTGGAAAGAACAATGATATAGTAAACAACAAATAATAATGCTACAATAAACTTGCTCGTCTGATTGAAAGGGTTAAAGACACCATTCCATTCCCTAATAGCGCGGGTAATAAAGTGACCCCGACATAGTGAAAGGGGCTCCGGACACCGGAATCGCATGTTGGACTCCTAAATATTCAATTTCTGCCCGGCCTGAAATGAAGTTAATATTACCGCTGTGATGAACGGGTTGGTCCGGGATTGGTGCTAAGACAATCACAGGGCCTCGGGAGTAATGGGGACCAGGTATAAGCTTTAAGGGGAGGTTTTTAGTGTGTTTCCTAGACTTCCATCAAGCTTGAAATTACACCCCCATGACCCCCTTTCAAGATAAATTTGTACATTTTTCGGTAGACAAATTTCCCGGCCGAAGGCCGGTTCCTCTTAAATTACAGGCTCGCTATCGCTCGCCAGGAAAAAATCGACACCTAAATGGGACGAAAGCTCTTAAAATTGACATAAATGGGGTGAAAGTTCTTAAAATCGCCAAACTAATGGGGCGAACGTCTTAAAATCTCAAAAGCAATGGGGCTAAACATGAGGGAGAAAGGGATAAAGAAAAAAATCCCTCAAGTGGAAATCTCCCCTTAAGGAGACGGAGAGTGGACAACTTCACCTGAGAACACCATATCGGGATGCTTTGTTTCCATATTCGTCGGGCAATTAAGAGACGATATATGCTTTCAGTTTTGGATATTTGTCAAAAGTAAAGGGATAATGGAGATGGTTTTTAGCACTTAGATTCCTTGAGCTGAATCAAGTAGTGGCTGGAGATTGATGCCAACCCACATAAATAAATATTTGGAGAAATTCACACTAGGACGCCATATTGGGACACCCTATAAAAACTTACTCTGGCTAGCACTCGATTATTATTTTTTGTATTGGTAGTCAGTCAGTAGCCAGCCCTTACTCCCACAAGGGGTAGGGAGGCTCAGCAAGAGGCACGAGAAAGGAACATGAGGTGACAGAAGAAAACATAACAGTTCGCCCACAAAAAGCAAGCACACAAGCATTCAAAAGCACCAATCATTCATCAGCCTCCGAAATCAATGGCTTCACCTCAGATGTTATACTTCCGGAGAAGGTTTCATCACATCACATCAACTCAGTATTGGAAGAACGTGGAAATAATAGTGAGCCTATAATTTTGGAAGAATCGGCCTTCGGTCGGGACATTTTTATACCGAAAAATGTACAAAACTTTAAGTTTGATGCAGGTCTAGGGCGGAAACTAAAAAAAAATATAATAAATATATGAAATAATCGACCAAATAATATACACTTCCCCCTTAACTATACAGATAACCCCGATATATTGCCAGTCCAAATATTGCGGAGAGTAGCACTTGTTTATCTCCGTTTAACCCTTTTAAGACGTTGTTGCCTTGTAATCCCTTGTTTTGTCACTGTTCTTTAGCGGTTTTCTTTAGCTTAGATAAGTTTGTGTGAGGCAAGGGAGATAGTTGGGTTATTGTGTAACCCTTTGATTCCTAGAGGCCTTTCCTAAGCTGACAAAATAATGAAATGTTGGTGAAAATAACATAAAACACCGCCATCCTACCACCGGAAAGACTTCTCAGTAAATTAGAGATTGGACAACTGTCGACATGTTGTGTCTTTTGTTATTATAACCTTTGGTTAATACTGATTTTTGTTTTTTTTTTTTTTTTGCGATAAACTATTAAATGCGTTTTTCTGTATACATAGTTATATAATATGGGTAGTTATCACTGCAGTGCTTGCGTTATGGATATTTACGACACCATGTTTAGAGATAATATTATATGTGAATTTCAGATTTTAATGTTAAGTCTTTAAGGCTTTATGCCATTGACACGACTTCCTCCTCATCCCATAAAATATGCTAAACAAATATTTGGTATTTACATTTTATATATTGACAATGTACGATCGGAGAACAGATCATCCTCACAGTTTTGTCCAAGACGTATTCAAATTTGATTGTCCCCTAAATAACATCAGACGGCTACCGTCTTCTGGGTAATCTCACAACTCAACCAGAATACTAGTTTACCTTTACGTAGACCTCAATCAATGCTCGCTCATCAAATGCTAGAAAGTTAGGTTATTTTGGGTTTGATTTTAAAATAGCACTTGAAATTGTAATTGAAATATTTATTTAGTCATATTAATGGATACAAGTTAGATTAACATACAACATATAATACAGAATGAGCCTTTCGAGATAATATACTCTCCCAAAAGGCACCTTATAATAATAATACCTTGGATGAATTCATGATAAGTATTAAATTTACACTGCAAAACTATGATCATCCCACCGCAACAAGAATGGTACACACAGACAGCTAGTGCTCCTTGGCTTATGTATTAAATTTAGAAGACACACAATTTCAAACCCCCCTCATGTGCACCACCGCCTCCACAACCTAGCGTTCACTCTTAAGCTGGTATCACACGAGCTCTTTTTCACTCAACATTTATCCTCAACACTGGTCTGGCAGCTTATGTGGTCAACAAATGAAATATTTCGGTGGCCTAAGTTCATCTATCATCAATCTAGTTTCCGATACCGTTGCACAATATTCTAGATATGATGCCAGAATTTTTTTGATAATCGAATGTTGACTATAAAAGCTCTCGTGTGATACCGGCTTTACCGGTGTACTTGTCCCTGGATGATGTGACAGTGGTTGAGATCTACTGGTTGCCGTGGTCTACCGTTTGAGTTGTCCGGGGATACCAACTCCTGTATTCCATTAAGGAGTCCGCCCCCAACATTAGTGGGGGGAATTGGAAAAGTGATGGCTCCCATCCTGGTAAATGGGCGGCTGGCACGCTCTGGGGCGTATGTAGTGATGGGGGGGGGGGGGGGGGGGTGTAGCTACTGAGGGATTTGGTAGGTTAATAATAATAATAATAATAATAATAATAATAATAATAATAATAATATTATTTATTCAGTTAGCATTTTACAATGTTGGTACAACATAATATGTTACAAATACGACATGTACCAGTTTTGCATAATTCCAACTAAGGATAGCCCAATAAGGCCGTTAGGCGTATTTTCATTGGGGTCCTTGTGGGATTAGTAATACAAAATAAAAATAATGTAAATGAATAGGGGGCTAAACTAAGATTAATAGGGGGCTAAACTAAGATTAATAGGGGGCTAAACTAAGATTAATAGGGGGCTAAACTAAGATTAATAGGGGCTAAACTAAGATTAATAGGGGGCTAAACTAAGATTAATAGGGGGCTAAACTAAGATTAATAGGGGGCTAAACTAAGATTAATAGGGGGCTAAACTAAGATTAATAGGGGGCTAATCTAAGATTAATAGGGGCTAAACTAAGATTAATAGGGGGCTAAACTAAGATTAATAGGGGGCTAAACTAAGATTAATAGGGGGCTAAACTAAGATTAATAGGGGGCTAAACTAAGATTAATTTAGGGGGCTAAACTAAGATTAATAGGGGGCTAAACTAAGATTAATTTAGGGGTTGTTCTGTGTGTAATTGATTGTAGATATTGTGCGGGAATTTGATTTGATTGTGAACAGGCATTTGGTAGTTTTACTTATGGAATATTTTGAGTAAAATCAAGTTAAGACGTTGTGTGGGTTAGTTATGTAGAGCAGATTAACCAGACCGTTATGTGGGAATAATATTATGCAATGTGTACTGATGTTAGTTAGTAAATGTACATAATTTGTACTTTACAGTGCAATCACCTGCAGTGATAAGGGTGCACATATATTTGAAGATTTTTGACACGCCCATATAACATTTTGAATATTCCCCTGAACTACATTCCCTCAGTTAGGGGTTTCCTACAAGCAATGTTCATAAGCTAAAACATACCACAAATGAGTGTATCAGGTACTAGTGTTGGCTACTGTACAGTTCATGTTAGGTTTGGTTATTGTGTGCGGAGATGCGAATGTTTGTGTACCTCAAGATAGCAGTGTGTGTTTGTTAGAACGGGTGCATATACTGTATTATAGATTGTGTGTGTGTGTGTGTCTGGGGAGGGGAGATGGAAAGTTAGGAGGAGGGGGGGGGGGGGGAAGGGACACAACCGAGAGACCTATTGAATAATATCATGCAGAGACTTATTCTGAATAATATATATATATATATATATATATAGAGCGGTTGCGGCTATTTTTATCTTTCTCTCCTTTTCTCTCTTTCCCTGGCTTGTATCCATTTTTTTTTTTTTTTTTTTTTTTTTCTATATTCCAGCTTACTTCCTCTCGGGCATAGGCTGAGAGCCTTAACATTCACCGCTTTACAATGAACAGTGAAGCCCGTGAGGTCTTGTTCCAGTCTAGGGAGTGAGACATGTGAAGCACGTAGAGTACAACGAGCACCTGCCATCTTGCCTTCACATGAGGCACGGTGCTCACTCATGGCCCGAAACGACCCCATCTCTGAAGCCACCTCGTTCCCGTGCTTCACTGTCTCATCCCCTACACTCGGACTCTCACACTTACACACACACAACGCCACCTGTTGAGCTGATAACTCACCAGGCATTGCACCCCTATAGCATATTTTGAATATGGGAATATTCATACAGTGCTATTTAATCAGGGAACAATGAGGGTATTTTATTGACGTTTCGGTGGGCTTGTGGTAATGCACTGATACTAGGTACAGCACAAATTCCATCCCAATAATATCTTCCCATTGATACATCGGGATTTGAACCCGGGACCTTTGGATTACCAGGCCAGTGGCAAGACCACTCCACCACACCTCCCCATTCAGCCTACTGTTTTAAGACGTTTATCCCCATCCAGGTGTCGATTTCTTCCTGGCGAGCGATAGCGAGCTAGCATTGTATAGAGAAATCCGGCTTCACCGGAGAATTTTTTTCTATCGAAAAATTTACAAATTTAGTTTGTCAACACAAAACTATATATATATATATATATATATATATATGCTGGCTCGACCGCTCGCCAGGAAAATATTGACACCTGGATGGAGGTAAACATTTTAAAACAGTAGGCTGAATGGGGTCGAATGGATACAAGCCAAATAGAGAGGCAGAGAAAAAGAAAAAAAGCGAGGTGGGCTCCCTTAAAGCTATTCTGGTTATTATGAAAAAAAAAAAAAAAAAAAAAAGGAAAGATAGGGAAGGAGTGAAAGCTCTATAACCAGTTTCTAAAGTTTATGTACAGTATGTGAGAATAAATTATTGCACATCAACATTCCACCGAATATTATCGAAGGTCCTAATCTCTTTGAAATCACGTGTTGCATGAGTTATGAAAATGTATGTTCTAAAGACATACATAACATATTATATACTTGTTGTGTGAATTATATAAACACATTATTTTTTATAGTGTGTATATTTTAAATATAAACAGTATTTAATTCTTGCTTTCGTGTAAACCAAAGACGATTTAATTTCTGTAGGCTATAACAGGTAGAAGAGTAGCATGCAAAATGTTTTGGCTTAAAAGTGATCCCGTAAAACAAACTTGTTAAATTTATGTATTAAAGCAGACGTGTTATTTGTTATATATTCTGAGCATAAGAAGCGGAAACATCTAAGATTTTATCACACATTTCTTTCATACTAACATATGATGCTAAATATATAATATATTAATAGACATGTTAATACCTTGCCATCACACCACGGTATATTTATTCATTAAGCAGTAATAAAATACCGGTAGTTCCCTAAAGTAGTTAAAATAAATTAACTGATTACGATTATAATACTGCTTAATGCTAAAATATATATCCAATTCGAAGAAAATCGAAAATATCTATAAATCGACTACACGTGTATTTCTCTGTACCAGGAGAGAGAGAGAGAGAGAGAGAGAGAGAGAGAGAGAGAGAGAGAGAGAGAGAGAGAGAGAGAGAGAGAGAGAGAGAGAGAGAATTTGCTAACACGTTTATTTAATTTATAATTGTTTGTAAAAAAATTTTTTTTGTAATATTATAATGAGCTGCAGATACCCGGTCGTCCGTCTGACCATTAACAAACCTTATCGTTGTATAGTGTGTGTATAGGTTCACCGTCACCATTAAGGGAGCCCACCTCGCTTTTTTTCTCTTCCTCTCCCTCTCTCTTTGGCTTGTATCTATTCGGCCCCATTCAACCTACTGTTTTAAGACGCTTACTCCCATCCAGATGTCAATATTTTCCTGGCGAGTGGTAGCGAGCCAGCATATATATAATTTTGTTTTGCCAGCAAGCTAAATTTGTAAATTTTTTCAATAGAAAAATGTCTCCGGCGAAGCCGGATTTCTCTATACAATGATGGCTCGCTATTGCTCGCCAGAATGAAATCGATACCTGGATGGGGATAAACGTCTTAAAACAGTTGGCTGAATGGGGCCGAATGGATACAAGCCAGGGAAAGAGAGAAAAGGAGAGATAAAAAACGGTGACCCCCCTTAATATTTTAGGGTAATGGTCCTTGCCTTTACCCCTTACTATACCAGTATTTCTCACACATAAATCCATCAATCCACTACCCCATAAATTGTACATACGGTATATGTTAGATTTCTGATTTGTAACATTAACTTAAATATCACCATATACGCCTTATACTGTAGTTGTTACTGTGTCTTGATAGCATAATGCATAAATGCGCAGAATTTCAATGCGAGTATCCTAGATTGGAGTCCTTGTAGTGCCACATGCATTTGTTGATTTAATTAATTGAGTTTAGAGGTGAAGTTGATTGGTGGAAAAAAAAAACATAATATTATTACTGTAATATTTATTGTGGCTAATGAAAATATTTGTATAGGTAGCAACAATATCGTTTACGTAAGTTAATTAGTAAATTACACGCTGAAATAAAGTTTGTTATTGTTCTAACTTTATTTGCGACAACATAGTGTACTATATGGTTTGAAAAGAAATGCAGTACATGCTAAACATATTTATTTATAGACTTGATTTACGTACGCAAGTTTGCAGAATGTTTTAGAGAGTATCAATGTCATTTTTATACAAAGACAATTTGTATGGAACTTAATTTGTTTACATTTTTATTAATGATTTTGCAACAATTATAATGATAAATACTACTACTAAAAAAAATAAAAATAAATAAAATATACTGTATACCGGTATATATATATATATATATATATATATATATATATATATATATATATATATATATATTGTATATATAACATCTATTTTAGGATTTTAAGGATTCTCCAATATATTAATTTAATATTTATATTTAACAGCGTATCAGCTGCCCCATTTAAAATTAATCGCCTGATGTGTTGATATTAAACCAGTTTATAAGGTGTACTGTGTTGGCTATGCATATAATTAGCACCCATTTCCTGGGTGTTATATACCTGCAGTACTCATTTACTTTTCCAGTAATATGTATCAAGTTTCCGCATTTTTTGTTTTATTGTTAGAAACAGTTTATGTATAGCATTCTTTCCACAAATTTACTATGTACACACACACATTAAACAGTATATTGCATATAACATTTTGGCTTATCATACCTTTTCTTTCATTTTCCAAAGTTATGCCACTTCCTACCAGGAAAAAAAAAAAAAAAAAAAAAAAAAAAAAAAAATATATATATATATATATATATATATATATATATATATATATATATATATATATATATATATATATATATATATATATATATATATATATATATGTGTGTATACTGCATATAATGTGAGTGCATTTAAAGTAAAACGAAAATTTATTGCCAAAGTAGGAAAGTAGGTAAGAAAATATAAACATTAGAGAAGTAAATGGATTCAGAGAACTCTAATTTGGTGAATAATACGCAGGAAATGGTTACTCATTACTGTACCAATAACAAAGTACACAATAGAAACAGGTTTGAAGCACACACACATTCGGAAGGGATCAGCGGAAAAGCCAAAACAACCAGTTAATTGATAATTATATTACAACAGTGCTCTCTCTCTCTCTCTCTCTCTCTCTCTCTCTCTCTCTCTCTCTCTCTCTCTCTCTCTCTCTCTCTCTCTCTCTCTCTCTCTCTCTCTCTCTCTCTCTCTCTCTCATCTACTATCAGTCTACCCAGTTGATAACGTTTCTACTTACCCTCCCAGCAGACTCGCGATTAATCCCCGCTCAGATTGAAAAGTTTTTGTTGGGGGATATAGCCGGCGGTTACCGTCTCCTTGAGCAAGGGAGATGGGTAATGGTCTCTGGTTGATTAAGGATGGTCAGTTACTTGTGAATCCTCGAAGGACGATTAATATATATTAGTATATATATATATATATATATATATATATATATATATATATATATGTGTATATGTATGTATGTGTGTGTGTGTGTGTATGTGTGTCTGTGTGTGTGTGTGTGTGTGTACAACCTTCATAGATGAATATAGTACGTAATTTATAAATGGTGTTATCGAGTCAGTCGAAAAGTTAAAAGTAATATCATATAGGGGTCGAAGAAACAAACTCCAAGTAAAATTCAACTCCTCTGCCAAATCTAGGTTAGGCTAGCATTAGATAACCTACAATGATTATGCTAGGTTAAGTCAGATTATCTATGTTTGGGTTTAGGTTAGTTACATTCAGTAGTTTGTGCTAAGTTAGGAGGGTTACATTGACTGAGGTTTGTATTAATATGAAACGAATCTCACTAAGAAGCTTTGAGCTTTGAAGTCTGAAGATATTTGTATATATTTTTACATACTGTATATTCTGTAGCCCATATGATTGTATTGAGGTTAGGAAATATATATGGAAAATGCTTTAATTACATAATTTGCAAGGTATATATTACATTGATAGTCACAGATAAAATGTAATTCATCAAAAACAATAATTTGTTTCAGTGACTAGTTTTCGCGTGTGTCAACTTTCAAACTATATTTATTAACTTACATTAATTAAGCTATAGTAATCGGTCTTTCAAGATAACATAGAATATGTTGGTTTATTTTCAGCATAATTTGATTATTTCTCAATATGACTTTTTTTCAATACTTTATATGGCTGACTGATATAAGTATTAAGGGGAAGTATTCGTTTTGATTATGAACCCCCTTTTCATTCATGTTTAGCCCCATTAGTTTTCAAAATTTCGTCCATTTCTTTGTCAATATTTAGATATTTCGTGCATTTTAGGTGTCGATTTTTGTCCTGGCGAGCGATAGCGAGACTGTAATTTAGGAGGTGTGACCACATTTCGCATAGCACAATAATTGCCAATCATAATTTCACTTATTGTAAAATGAACGCCTAGCTTCTAATTCACACGCACACGCCCATTAAATGCAAACACACACACAAAGGAGTACAAAGGAGTACAAAGGAAATCAAGCAACAACAGGTCTAGTGACCCTTCTAGGCTGCTTGTCCTCCAAAACACTGAGGATCAAGTGTCCAAACAGTGATTTAGAGTTGGTAAGGAAACATTGGAAAGGGAACTACTGCCCTGGAACTAATGTCCGTGGCAGGATTAGGAAGTTAGTAGGGGACAGATGGGTTAGTAACTGAGGGGGGAATAAAATAAAGTTATTCATTTACAAACGCAGTCAGTCGCGGGTTTGATGCGAGATATTTGTCTAAGCGGAGTTTAAATGAATGAACGGTGCTGCAGTCTATAACGTCTCGGGGAAGCCCATTCCACAAGTTGACAACTCGATTGAAGAAGAAATTCTTAGATTCGTGTGAGTTAAAAGATGTACCAATAATTTTGCAACCGTTTCCCCGCGTGTAATTAGA